>JAODLC010000001.1:32515437-32542068 GCA_026781145.1 Hippopotamyrus pictus
CCAATAAAATGTTTCAAATTCATATTCATGTTCAGTTTTTTTCCTTATGTGGCAAGTAGCCGTGTAATAAGCGGGATAATGTACAGGCAGCCGTTAGTTATCGTGAAATAAGCCCCTTCAGTGTGATACAAGACCCTCCGCTTTGCGTTGGGTCCTGTTCACACTGTTGGGACTTATTTCTGTGATAACTACCGGCTGCCTGTACATTATCCCTTACTTGAAGGAGCCTTCAGCTCCTCAGTTCTCTTCTAGGAATATGTAAACCAGGGGTACTTTATATTGAAGGCCATAAAATATATAAGGTTTAACATATGCAGTGTTGGGCATTTCAGGTCCAGAAGCTACAAATCCAGACCATGATTTTGTTTCTACCCAGCAGCTGAGTATTCTGTGAGTGTGACTCCTTATGCTGAACAGGTTGGTAAAAACAAAATCCTGGTCTGGATTTGTAGCTTCTGAACCTGAAATGCCCAACACTGGATAAATGAGACAAAACTGAATGATTTGACTTAAATTATGACTAAATCACAATACTGACGCACTGCTGCTAAAATAAAGTTCAATATTCCTCAGTTTTAACAAGTTAATTGGGATAAACAAATTAACCAACATTGGTAATGATTTCATACATATACTGCAGGTTTCTTTATTAATCCTTATTAACTTCCTAAAATACACTGTATATATATACTGTATGACATACACATAAACATTTCTTCAACAGAACAGACAAAATGGCTCCAGTTACATGAATAGACTGCTTGAACAATACAGTAGGTCAGGGTATAACTGACATGACATACCAAGGTAAGCTCAGAAGAGGCTACCCAGATAACATCGACAAGAAGTAAAACGATGATCCCCAGAGCTGTGCGCCTTCGCTGGGCCAGCACACCACTCTGGAAGCTACTAACCCGGTTCATAACAATGCCCCACACCATCAGGAGGCTGTGAGGCCAAAGAAGATGCATATCAGAGCTGGTTCATTAATCACTGTATTACTGACACAGACTGTCTTACCATTAAAGATCCACGTTTAAGTCACTAAATAGCATTTCTTTTAAACTAGTGACTTTGACTGTATCAGAGACACTGCAATTAAATACACTATGCAAATACATGAATGCAAATATTAATTACAGTATTACAAACTGCCTTATTAGATGTTCCTTGTCCTAAAGTATCGATGTCAGAATAATAATAATACAATATAATAATTTCCTTATTTAGTTTTTATGTGGTTAGGGCTATTAGAAAAAATACATTCCAAATCTGGCATTTAGAATAATCATTCATATACCATGTAGTTGGTAGATGGATGGCACACAAACAAATATTCATGTAGTTCCCTTTTCCCTGTAAACTAACCTGAATCAATTTATATAAAATAAATTTCAATTCAAAAATTTATAGCTCTTCTTATGACGAACAATTTAGTATCAAATCATTAAATAAAATATTCAGGCTATTGTGACACTTAGTGTTTTTATTATTATTATTATTTTAATTATTATTATTATTATTATTATTATTATTATATGATCTACTAACCTCCACTAGGTAGGAAACTTAAAAAAAACAGGAAAAACTGGGAGGAAAGGTATTATTACCACTGCTAATAATTTTATATTAGTGTACTAGTGAACTTCCCGTTGTGAATACAATTTACAATTTCAGCTAATAATTTTTGGGGGGGAGGTCAGTTGTAAAACAGTCCATGTTACAGCAAAAGAGAAAAAAGGTAATGTACTAAATAGATATTTATTAACTGAACGTAGTTACAGTGCATCAAATTAATAAATGTTTATGTGAAAAACTGTTGAAAGTACAATATGCAGTTCTTCTGAACATCTGCAATTTGACTGAAATGCAGCCAAAGGTCGCAATACTTGTTATGCTAACTACTGCTGCTACCAATAATAATAATAATAATAATAATAATAATAATAATAATAAATAATAATAACCAACGTTATGCATTGCTAATTTGAAAGCTAGAAACAAACTAGTTAACTTAATATTTACCTAACCACAATCTAGCAACACTGCCTAATCTTAATTAAACTGAGTGATTCATCCACTAGAGCGAGTGGTCGTTAACAATTATCTGATGAAAGATTATTTAAAAATACATGTGCAGTTAAGTACTAAAGCTCGTCGAAGAATATTTACCTGAAACACTGAAAAATAGTGCCGTCCGCCACTCCTGTGTTACTGTGCCTTTCTCATTTTCAGTGCTAGCCAGCCACCTAGCAAGCTAGCTAGCTAATAAAAAACATATCAAAAGTCATACAGCATTCCTTGACGTTCAAATGTCTTTCCTTAAATGAAAATATTTAGATGTTTGAGTTTGGCGTTGCGATTGCGGTCTAACTGCGCAGACCCACCCACTATCTCTATACCGTGTGACTGGTCTCGCTTAATTATTTTGCAGTTGACGTTTGCTTTTCGCGCAGTTACTGTTGCAGCCCTGATGTTACAAGAGATAATACTTACGCAGAAAACGTCACTGATCAGACGGAAACGTCAACGTGTCACATGGATAACACTCTTCTGTGATTTTTTTTTGACGCTAACAAAATAAAATATAAACTAATCACAATAGCTCTGGGAAAATATGATCACGGGTACAATAAGCAGATATAATATCATGTCAAAAACCACAATTGGTCGTCAATAGTCTTCAGTATCGTGTTCACTCTTACATTATGAAATTGTCCTAGAAGAAAGTAGTTCCATCAATTATTAGGCTAATATCATAGGCTATGTCTGAAAATTTGTATCACCTTGTTAAAACAGAAAAAATAATGCCATTCAGAATATAACTGTGTTAAGTGTAAAACAAAGAATGAATGGTTTGAATGTCATTTTCACGTAAAGAACAACAACGAGACAACAATGAGAAATGCTGTAAAATAACCTACTTGATAACCAAGTGCATGGTCATAACTATAGGACTGTAAAAGTATGAGGCAACTGACATATATTCAGAAAGCTTTAAACTTGAGGCATTCCATAGAAATAATTAATATACTGTAATGAATCTTTCGCATATCCCAGCGTATTCTCCTTAGAAAACTCAGACTTTCTAGGATCGTTTTCCGGAAAAATGCGACTAAACAGGAAAAACAACGTACAAATTTATCACAAATATCTAGGTCTAAGAATAAATCATTACAAGACAAAAAAAACGTTTATTCAAATAGAAAGGACTCATCGTACCAAAATAAATCCTTTTCAATTAGGAGTTACTTAATGGATATATGTCCTTCATTATGAACAGAGAAGGAAGCTACAGTTATTTGAAATAAATTTAACCGTGACTTTATTGTTGACTGCCTCCCGTCATCCATATTGCTTTTTCTTGAGCCTATGAAACTGAATGCGGAAGTAGAAACTTCACTGTGCGGGTTCAAGGTTCCGCCTTTACGTTCTCCATAGTTTCTCTACAGCGGTGAGGATAGTATATATATTTTATATATCTATACTTTTTCTTTTAACCAGGGATCAGTAAACAGGTATATTATTTTAACTGAAACGTGAGATATGGCTGGACGGTTACCTGCTTGCGTAGTCGATTGTGGCACAGGGTAAGTTAAGTAAATTTCTTTGCACACAAAGGGGCGGGTATACAGATGTTTGCTTTTCACAGTAGGGTATATATTTTAGTAAAGTAGATTAAAATAACACCGTGATTGCTGTTACTTGTTTGTAGCATGCAGATTATACTAACGAGATATTTGAGGCAATTGCAGCTTAATATAATTTGTATTTTATTGCGTTAAATGTAATGAGAGCTGCATAAGAAACACTGTTATCGCTTATATATACTGGCAAGTCACTTTAATCATCATCAAAAAAATCACCTTCCTGTCGGAATAAAGCTTTTCGTTGTAGGTATATTGTAGGTATCTTGAAGTTTGAAATGAATATATGAAAGGTTCTTCTAACATTTATTTTATTAATCGCATTTTGCATTATATATATATATATATATATATATATATATCAGTGTTTTTCTTATTATTTCATATTTTGATGCATACTAGTAAACATCTTTGCTTGAGCGAAAACATACGTCTTCCTCACTTTGAAAAAACCGCTTCCTCATTCAACCATCTATTCCATATATGGTATTTCTCGGAGTCCGATTTTTTTTTAGCCATCTAATAATGTTTTTTAAAAAAACTTAGCATTGTAATACCGTGCAAGCGAAGCTAAAGCTTTATGGTGAGTCCACATGTAAACTGTAAAATTACGTCTAAATTTCTGTTTTCCTGTGTAGCCGAAAAGAATGAAATGGTTGCTTTTGTGTGATTCCTTACACTTAAATCACTTAAATTACTTACACTATTATGAAGACATTTGGCGCTCAAGTAAATCGGTACTGACAAGTTCTTTAATCGGATACAATTGTCAGGATATAATGTTGCTTGCTGCATAGTTTGACCTGATTATTTTTACGAATCATGTCCTTTTAAAAGAAATCTAGAAATACCTTACACCGTGACAACGAGTTCGACAGACTAGGCAAGCAAATAAATTTTACTGGGCAAGTCCGGAATTCCCTTAGTAATACTGATGGATATGGATACTGATCTTCTGTCGGAGGTTGCAAGTTTGGCAGGAGTTATATCAGCATTGTTATGACCCTCATACATTACAATTTAAATTGTTCCTGATTTATGACATCCTTTGAACTTATTTGAAGAAACAAAAAAAAAAAAAAACAAACCTGTTACCTGTTGCTGTTCATCCTCCATTCTGAGAGTTTAAGTGAGCATGGAGCCTATTTCACGTAGAATAGGCCCCAAGAGAGGAGTCAGACCATAACACACATGAGACAGAAAAATCACATACATTGGGCAGTTTGGGTTTGACCCCCCCCCCCCCCCCCCCAACACACACACACACACACCTTCTGGCTGACATAGCAGTCTTTTTCCACCACAACCTACTGCTTTAAGTAATTTTTATAGATGTTTACAAGAAGACAGCCTTACATAGCAGAATCTGGAAAATGGTTTTAAACAGTAAGAACCTTTGAAGAAGTATTGTGTGCTTCGTGTTTTCGTGTTAAGTTTGTTTGGATTATCGCAGCTGTACCACAATTAGTTTTTCAAAAGGGGCAGTGTCATACTCAGTGAGTTAAGATGCGGTACTTGTGATCGGAACTGGTTGCTGGGTCAAATCTCAGGCTCAGCACAATGGTTTCACTTTTGGGGCCCCTGAGCACACCCCTTAACCCCGGACTGAATTTATTTCCTATTGAAATAATTATGAAGCAGTGTATGTGGAATGATACAAGATGTTTCTTTCAGATACACAAAACTTGGATATGCTGGCAACACAGAACCACAATTTATTGTTCCGTCATGTAAGTATTCCATCACAGTTGAATCTGAACAATCTTAACAGATTAAAACATTGTTCTTTTATGTATTAGTCCTCTTGGATAAAGTGACTGTTTTTAGAGCTGCAAATGAAAAAACATGTGATCAGGCAATCAACTATCCGATGACTTTGGTCAAAACAAAGTTTAAAGAAAAGTGCAAATGCTTTATTTAAAAAAAAAAAAAATAAATAAATAAAAAATCAAGTTATCTTTAAAGTCACAGGTGTCATAAAAAAACTTTACATAGCTGAGATAATCTAGGGGTGTAACAGTACACTCAATTCATGGTTAGGAACACACCTCAGTTTTGGGTTCATGGTTCTGTACAGTTTCGATACAGCAGGGAAACAGAATTTGTTTTGAAATTATTACTAAAATTGCCAACAAAATAAGGAACAGTTATACACCAAACATAATGAATCTGTCGAATAACAAAACCTAAGAGGTACTTATTTGCACACAAAAAATAAATATGTAAAAAAAAATTTCAAAAATAAGACTGCATCATAACAATCATATTAACCTAAACAATGTGTTCTCTACTACAGAATATAGTCGCATATGTGTAGCAATAAACACCCTTTTAACTATGGCCGTAAATTACGGGGGGGATGGGGGGGTTGTAACCCCCCTTCCCCAATTAAATCAAAATCAGCTAATACAGTCCCTCAGTAATCATGATGATCTCAGCCCCCCTAATGTTCAGAAATATTCAAACCAAAGTTACATCCTTACCTTTAACCAAATTTGTTTCTTTGTTTCTGTATGTGTGTGTTTTAACCTGGTCTGAATTTTCTGGCTAAGCATCTTAAATACCCCAGGGATACTACCTTGCAGAGACGTTTTCTGCCTTGCTTTGGTCATACATACATTCAGACGATGTTGTCTCAAATGAGTGACGACAGATAGTCTTGGTCTTATTAACTGCTCTCTTTCTGGTGTTGGTGCAAATTATTGGGAGATGAAAATGTTCTCCAGCACTAGCTGTAACTGACTCACAACAACAATTAGCATAATGTTTTCCATGGTCAATATCTACTTGTGGATTTATGTTTTGCCCGTGTCAGGAAATGCATTCATTCATTTCAAAAATGATGTAACCTTATTGTTACAGCCCTACGTAAATCTCTGTTTACTATATCGGTTTGGCAAATGCTGCATGATACTGACAAGCAGGTATAGAGAATGAATGGATAGATAGATTTTTTTTTTACCATACTAATGATACATTCTGCTAACACTAGTGCCAAGTTTTGTCTCATGCAGTATTATACACTGTACTACTGTGTAGTGAAATGCAATGTAATGTAATGAAGATAAAATAACTATATTTAACAAAGATAAAATGTCTACAAAATAGTCTAAAAATAGAGAGCAGTGTTTTGTTATTCATTTGAAATCTCATACTTGGAACTAAATAGGCTTCATTAATCATAATTTTTAATTTTAATCTTTATTATCCTTTTATGAAAAAAAGATATTCTAAAGTACCAAAGTCACTTTAGGCAAACCATAGTGGAAAGTAAATACTGTAATATTATTTTACGTTCCGTTGATTTCCATTGTTTCAGTATACTGTGTTACATTATTATATTGATAGTAAATGGAACAACATTTGAGATTTATAATGAGATTGAATTTATTTGTGAGTCTGTCAAGTTACTTAATTTTTTTGAAAATTGTTTGTGGTAGGGTAGTTTTATGGCCTAACACCCATTTCATCATGTGTGACAAGTTTCCAGTGATAACATTTTCATACTTTCTTTACAGGTATCGCCATCAAAGAGTCAGCCAAGGTGGGAGACCAGGCCCAGCGCAGAATGATGAAGGGAGTGGATGATTTGGACTTCTTTATTGGCGATGAGGCCATAGACAAACCATCCTATGCAACAAAGGTAATACATTTTATCAACAAGTGAAGTACGGGGAGTAGGGGTTTATAATTACTTGTTTGGCCATACACATCTGAACGATTTTATGTCTTGAATATCATAATGCTCAGTGCCTAAAAAAAAATCAAATGTAAACACGATTTGTCCACAAAACTAAAAACTAATATTGCTTTCTTACGAAATGTTAAATGAGCACAAGCTTCCACAACATCTCAAATTACTAGTACTTTACATTTTCACTATTCAGTTTTTGATATTATTTATAATGGAAAAAGTTGAAGATGGATTTGATACCTGTTAGAAAAAGAAAATAAATGTATTGCACTGTTCCAAGCAAAGTTAATGTGACTAAATGTAGTATAAATAAATCAATTCACATTATTACATTCATATAATAATTATTGCCTGTCAACAGTGGCCAATTCGTCATGGCATTGTGGAAGACTGGGACCTGATGGAAAGATTCATGGAACAGGTCATTTTCAAGTACCTGAGAGCAGAACCTGAAGACCATTACTTCCTCTTGGTAAGAGCCTCGGTCATCAACCCATATAAATCATCCTGTAAAATATCATGAAATATACAAATTTGGATATTATTTACAATAAGAGTGCAGTTCTTCTTTGTACACATGACATTAGGGATGGCACAGAGAAACGTGTATGGAGTAAGGATCAAATATTTATTTCTTTCCATACAAAATGAAATAATACTTGTTTCTGCAAAAGGATAATGTAAAACATTAAAAAGTAGTTGAAACCGAAATTGAGATCAGTTCTTGTTCGCTTCAGTCATTTTTTGTTAAATTTCTCACAAATGTGTGACGCTGTGAGTGAGGAAGGACGAAAATGATTTATTGGTGCAGAAAGTGCATGTAGAGCTCATGCAAAATCAGCACGGGTAAACTTCATACCAGATAAACTGCAAACTTAGAGAATCCATAGTTGTCATAAATTTCCCAAAATTATGCATTTCAGTTTAACAAAATAATATTAACTACCAAGATTTACTATTGCCTGCTATGTTGAAGAAAAAAAAAATAGTAAATGCCTACACTTTGCTGACTGGTATATATATTCTGGTTCTTTCATGTGCCATAATTGGCTTTTAAATTATGTAGTTTTTATAGAAGCATTTATTCTGTTGCATTTGACATACTGTTTGAAAAATATTAAAAACCCAATGAATTAAGTTACAAAAAAGTACACATTTATTCATTTAGTTATAATATAATTATCCAAATGGTTGTCCGTAGCTTTAAATAGAGCACCTTGATGTTTATCATTTTCAATGTTGAAATTGTTTTGCAGACTATACCTTCACATCTATGCGTTTTCCATAACTGCTTATCTAGTGTAGGGGTACAGTTTACCCTGACCCAAGAAGCACAGGAAACACAGTATTAAAAATCAAGAGACATCAATTGATCTAATCACATTTTTTGGGGTTTTGAAAGCCGGAGTACCTTATTCCTTGTTTTAATGCAGTAGGTACAGAACTGAAAGAGAGTATACTTTAGACAGGGTACTAGTATACTGCAAGACGTTACTGTTACATACAATTAACTGGAATGGAAATTTGGAGTCTCTAATTCGTGTAACTTGCCCTTCATGTATGTCTAGAGGAGATTAAAAAGTTGATGACTCATAATTTCCTTTTTCTTAATGAAAGTAAATCCAAAGTAATTTTCTTTGGCCAGCATACAGGTATTGATTCCTAACACAGAATCTAGGTCAGTTTTCCTCGCACATACAAACATCTGCCATCTGCCTGGCTGTTGTTTTTGACCCTGATTTAAAATTTGACAGGCAGATAGGGCTGCCACAATTAGTTGATGTAGTCGATTTTATGTAGTGGTTTTTGACCACAATAATTTATTAGCATGATGTAGAGTCTCCTCTTGCGACCAGTACAGCATCAATTCATCTTGGGAATGACAGATACAAGTCCTGCACATTGGCCAGAGGGATTTTGAGCCATTCCTCTTGCAGAACAATGGCCACTACATGATACTGGGGGAGGAAAATGTTTCCTGGCTCGTAGTGAATGTACAGGCCATAGGAGATGTTCAATTCACTTTCGTGTTCATCAAACCACTCTGCAACCAGTTTTGCTGTGTGTATTGGTGTATTATCATCCTCATACCATCACTGATAAACCCTCGTCCTGTACTCCGGGTACGCAGTAGTCTAGGTGGTAAGCCTCTTTGGGGCCTCTCCACACGGCAACTCTCCCAGATGTGGGAAAGGCAGTGAAGGTGAACCTGTCAGAGAACAATACATGTTTCACAATGTCCACAGAGCAAGATTTTTGCTGCTGGCACCATTGAAACTGTCATTTGACATTGGCATGGGTGACCAAAGGTTTGGCTATAGCAGCCTGACCATCAATATTGACACTATGGAGCGCCCAACGAACAGTTTTGGTGGAAACGGGAGAGTCAAGGTGCACATTCAATTCTGCCGCAAGTTAGGCAGCTGAGGTTTTAGGTTTTTTGGATACAATCCGGGTTAGTGCCCCGGCATCCCTATCAGTCGGCTTCCTCTTGCGTCCAGTTACTCCTGTTGGATGTGATCCATCCATCGTGGTGGTATGCTGATGTTACCCTGGATACCATGGTTCTCAATTCACCACAAAGACATTCTGTGCTAGTGACAAATGCATCAGGGAGATGCACACCAACAATTTGTCCTCTTTTTGAATTCTGATATGTCCGTAAAAAAATAAATTAAAAAAAATACACACACACACACACACACACAAAAAGAGCATGCCAGGATGCAAGACTGTAACGCATTTCTGCTATGATGTGTAAGTTACTAATTTTTGGAGCCGCATTCCCCAAACTCATAGGTATATGTATTTCTGTATGCAATTTTAATGAACACAAGGTTTTTCAGGAATGCATTAGTCGCATTGTAGCAGGGCTGACTTGTATATTGAAAACCGGTACCCATTAAGCTACTTCTGTGCTTCTATTAATGTGTTGTTTTCTTAATATGTTTATTGACTTGAAAACTCTATGATGTCCAGCACTTTCAATAGCTTGATTATTATTACGATATAATGTGCTTGAATTTAACCTACATGGCTGGTGATTAGCTTGTGACGCTGTCCCCCATTCACCTACAGACGGAACCTCCTTTAAACACACCTGAAAACCGGGAGTACACAGCAGAGATAATGTTTGAGTCTTTTAATGTTCCAGGACTCTACATTGCTGTTCAGGTAATATCCTTATGTGTGTGTGTGCGTGTATGTATATGTGTATATATATGTTCAAATCTAAGTTATACTTAATCACCATTTATTTATATACTAGGCTTTAAGTGCTGCTATGTAACATACAATGATAACAAATGTAATAAGCGCCATTTTGTGGGCATCCAAAGGGTACAGGAGTGTCTGCTGAAATGTACCTAACAGCACTGCTATCTCTCCAGGCTGTTCTCGCTTTGGCAGCCTCCTGGACTTCTAGACAAGTGGGGGAGAGAACACTGACTGGGACAGTCATAGACAGTGGTGATGGCGTTACCCATGTTATCCCTGTGGTGAGTATGAGTGACAGCTGTCCCCCTTCTTCAAATATGCATTATGGATTTTGTGACTTACAATGATATATGTGTGCTTTTTAGCATGCAGTGGTTTAAGGTCACTCTGACTCTGTATAATAACCCAAGAAAATCTTTTGGAGCACCATTAATAATGCAGTGATCACAAAAAATACCTGGAAATGAATAAATGCAAATCAATAAAACTTTTAATAATAAAAGCTTTAATTATATGTCAAAAGAAAAGGTTATATCTGATTTTTTTTCAAAAGCAGATAAATGGACATGGCTTAATGCTCTCTCCCACCATTTAAAAAAAAAAATGTAAAATAACTAACATTTCAAAAATAAAACTGCGTAATAACACTCACAATTAACTAAATTCTGTGTCCCCTTCTACTGAGTATGGTCACTTATCTGTAGCAATAAACACCCCTTTAGCTGAAGCTATTTTTACTGCCAAAACTGCCTTGAATGGCACGGGGAGACTAACTTTCTTGGGCTATTTCTGCATTACTCTGGTTGTACACACACTTGGGTGATGTCTCAAATGAGGTAGCATGTTGGATGTGTTTCCAGCAGTATCGGTCCTAGCCTGCATCAGCACCAGTGCCCCACGTCTGAGGCAAAGTGAAATTGACTGGCAGGTCGGCAACCTCTCAGAGGCTGGGGCAGTAGGCGGCTGCCTATGTCACCTATACTATAGTTCTCATTTCTACATGTTACTTACATATAGTAAAGATTTCAACCAAATAACTCCAAAGATTGGGTCATACTGTTATTAGTCAAATAAATAAGCCTTGGTCGGCCCACAAATTCATTGGTGGCTTTTAATACGGCCCTTGCATTGACGTAAATACCCCAAACCTAAAGTATGTGCTTTGGGGTGTTTACAGAATTTAAAAATTTGTCTATGACAAGAGCAGTAAATTTGCAGTATTTTTGTAGTTAATGCCTTTTTCAGTATATTATCGTATATTTTAATTTATGCTTTTGATTTGTTTGGTGTTAATGTGTTTTAATGTGTATTTTTTCATGATTGCTAAATGCCTGCCTGTTTAAACATACTTGTTCATTCTATTTTAGGCAGAGGGGTATGTGATTGGAAGCTGTATAAAACACATACCCATTGCTGGACGTGACATCACATACTTCACCCAACAGCTCCTAAGGGAAAGGGAGGCGGGAATTCCTCCTGAGCAGTCCTTGGAGACAGCTAAAGCTGTCAAGGTGTGCTTCTTTTCCCACCCTCAGAAATCACTGTTGTCACAGAAATGACTAATAGATAAGCAGTCACCAAGTGACTTTGAAAAGTGCAGATCTTAATATGGTTAATATCTGAATAATTTGATACTAATTAATGGATGCCTCAGTAAAGACAGACAGATGTGTAATTACTGTATTTTAGATGCTCGCAACACTTAACTTCTGTGATTTCAAGCATTATGAAAAGCTTTATTATTCGTACTGAAGGCTGTTTGTATAAGTGGTATACTTATAACAGGGAAAATGTTTTCATACATGTGAGTTGTCATATATTGTGTAGATTATAAGTCAGGGACAGTCTGCATTCTATTAGAGATGGCTGGTTGATAACCTTTGGTGGGATTTCACTAGACACATTACTGAGCCAAAATGATTGGTGTTAAATAATTGTTTAGACCATTTTTGAGCAATCCCATATGAGTTTTGCATGCATCTCTACACTATTCAGATTAGATGTTCCCTGCTCTAGGAAGCATCTGGTTGCTGAGAGAAAATAAAGGTTTTAGTGTGAGAATTTCACATTATTCAGACTTTCCTTATCTTCTTGTTCATTTGTTTTTACAGGAACGATTCAGTTATGTGTGTCCAGATTTAGTAAAGGAATTCAACAAATACGACACAGATGGGTCCAAATGGATCAAACAGTACACTGGCATCAACTCCATCACCAAGAAGGAGTTCACCATTGACGTGGGTTATGAACGCTTCTTGGGCCCAGAGATCTTCTTCCATCCAGAGGTACCTAGAGAAAAAGTTGACCTACAAATTTGTAAGACTGAACACAGCATTCGTCCTCTCAGCTCTTACAAGGGTCTTTCCTCTTTAGTTACTAATTGTTTGATGAAAGTTCTCGTTTTTTGTCAACTTTCACCTCTGTTGTAGAGATGGTATATTTACATTAGACGATTTAATGAACTCTTGTTAGCCTTATTAGTGCTTTCTTCATTTGTAAAGCAAATTGGTAATGGTATGTTGTTGATTTTCAAAATGTGAAAAGTTTGCCATGTTCACCATGCTCTCAGGAAATTAAACCTCCCTTGCTTTTTCCACAGTTTTCTAACCCTGACTTCACCCAGCCCATTTCTGAGGTTGTGGATGAAGTAATTCAGAACTGTCCCATTGATGTCAGACGCCCTCTTTATAAAGTAAATCCCATTACCGCCTCAGTTCTCATGGGACATCTGTTTTAGTTGTGCAGTCGTACACTAATTTTATCTGGCTTCATAGCCATTTCTTTTGAATTCTAATCCTGAATATCCTTTAGATGATTAATGTAATAACACAGTGGTGGTAGACAGAAGACTGTAGATGGAGACTCACTTTAAGACTATGCCATTTTTAATGAATGTTGAATCAACAAGCATTACTGTTTCTCAATTCCTACAGTAAACTTATAATATTCAAATATTCAGATGTTGCAGATGTGCATATTAGAGTCTTTTTCCATTGCAGAACGTTGTCCTTTCTGGTGGCTCAACTATGTTCAGGGATTTTGGCCGTCGGCTGCAGCGGGATTTGAAGAGGACAGTCGATGCTCGATTAAAAATGAGTGAAGAGCTTAGCGGTGGGAAGATAAAAGTAAGCATGTTTTTTTATGGACAACTGAGAGGGGGAATCTGGCCATAATAGAGTTGGATAAAATAAACAGTGAAACAGTGCTAATCAGTCAGTGATTCCACTAAATCTGAAAATCATCTTAAAGTATCAGAAAATGATTGATTTGTAGCTGACTGTAACTGTGTTTATCTTTGTTTTGTAGCCAAAACCAATTGATGTGCAAGTACTAACCCATCATATGCAGAGATATGCCGTTTGGTTTGGAGGATCTATGTTGGCTTCAACTGTAAGTGTTTTTTCCCAACCTTCTTGAAACTGCAATTGATATGCATTAGTTTGTTTAAAAATGAATTTACAGTCTGTTCATTTTGCGGAACCTGGTAGAAGTAGACAATATAGTTATTTTAAACCTGCACTCATATGTCAACCCACTTCACAAATTTAAAGCTAGAATGGGAAGGCAGTGTTAAATGGGAAAAAAAGAATTAAAAAAAAAAAACTGCAAAATAACACATATATTGAAATGGTTTTATATGGCAATCCTAAATTTAAATTAGTAATAATCAGGCATAGTTTCAGGATTTTCAGATTTTAGGTGTTTAGATTTAAATCTGTACGGCATCCTAATACATGCCTGAATTTCAAGAAGAGGCTTGACTGTGAATACGAGGAAACAAATTTTAAATGGTTCCTGAATATTGTAGGAGAAGGTTACAAAAAAAAAATCAGGAAATTTTGAATTCATTTCATTTCAAGTACATGGTTAGATTTACTTTATTGAATTAAGAATTCATGGAATGCTGGTAAATCCTATTGTGGATCTCATGAAAACTATGAAAATTTAACTGGCAAACAAGCATCTTAGGAGAGGTTCAACATACAGTATGCATCATGACAGTCTAGACAGAATAGTAAAAAATTACCCTGGGAACCTGTTGCTGTAATCACTGCTTCCACAAAAAAAAATGTGTTTGTCTTAGTACATTAGTACATTTTTCCATTACATTAGTGTTTAACTTAATTTTAACTTAGTTTTTGTCGATTTTTCTAATAAGTTACCATCCAACTGAAGCCTTCAGTTTGATTAACATATAAATTACATTTAAATTAAACATTTACATTATCTGCCGGATTTATCTGATTATCAGACATTTAACTTTTGCCTGTCTCTCCCTTTGTCAGCCGGAGTTTTATCAAGTCTGCCACACCAAAAAGGACTATGAGGAAATCGGGCCCAGTATTTGCCGCCATAATCCTGTGTTTGGAGTCATGTCTTAAGTGCTGACCTTTGCACTTGTATGCTTTAGCTGGGTGTATCTGAATGGGTGACTTTTGTTTAAAGAATTTATAAGAATGTTATTATATGAATTATGAAACATACAACCCATATGCATTAAACCTTTAAAATTGTACCTTTTTTAATGTTTCTAAGCAAAAAAAAAAAAAGTGTTTTTTTTTCTTTTATATTTCCAGAGCAATGTGTGGAATAACAAGAATGATAAAGTTGTTGATAATTTGTGAACCTTATGGCTATAGGTTTTGGATATAGTTCGGAATGTTATATGCCCAAATTTTTGTGTTGTTATCCAGATTGTTGCATATGAATATATTTTGACATCTGTCTTGTTTATATCCTAATGATATGTACAAAAAATCTTGTTTATATTTCTTAAGTTTCATATGTAAAGCTGGGCGATTTCAGGAATTATAATATACAGTAATGTCAACAAAGTAACACTGTTAACCTGACTTGAACATTTATTTTTCTTTTATGACTGTGGAATAGCTGTTAGTCACCCTTTCTCTGTACTCTTGTCCCTGCTTAAAGAGCTTTCCTTAAAGGCAATATTATTGATAATTTATAATTGGTATTACATAATAGTGACAATAATAATGATTTTAATTGTTGGACTGGTTTTCTTAAAGGTGCAGAATAAATATTGTGCACTTAATTTCTCACAGCATTCCAAAACTGGGACACAGATTTTCTACCTGTTTATAAAATTATTGTTTTTCTCTTTCCACCACTATTGTCACTTTGGAGAAAAAATAAACTGCAACTGTAAACAGTGAATGGTGGAGATATCTTGTGTTCCTGGATTCAAGAAATTAAAGAATTCTGACTTTTTCACGGTCTCATGTAGCCGCCTGAAAGGGAAATATTTGTATTTACTTGAAAACTGCCAAAAACATGTACCACTTAGCATAATAAATTGTTTGGTATTGCAGAATAAATGTGATGTATGCTGTTTTTATAATAGAGCATATATAAGGTCAGAACAGACATCCACTTAATTCTTCCATCCATTTTCCTATAATGTTATCCAGTACAGCATCACAGTGTGTCTGAAGCTTATATGCAGCACACAAGGCAGGGAACAAAAATGGATTTCTCACCCATATCTCTTACAATTAAACATTTCTCCTGGAAAGTAGAAAATTAAATGTCTAAATAGCAGTTTAGTAAAAGTGGTCACAAACAGCAGACACTTCATAATCTATAATGTGAAATATATGCAATGAAAAATGGAAATGTTATGTTGACTTATGCATGACTTACGTAACAGTACGTGTTTTGGAGGTGTTGGTGCCTGAGTACAACTTGTGACCTCTGTAATGAAATGACTTGTTATTGCTATCTTTGCAATCTCCACAAACTCTATGGTAAGAACAGGCAATGTGAATGTCCAGTTTCAATTTATTTCCACATACACTTCCATGCCACTCATTCACACTTACTATGAAATACTATTTACAAGTTACCTAGAACTGTTCATGATTTGGTATCATTGATGCACAAACTTTGGCTTTATGAGCACACACTTGTCATTGACATTTTTGGATCGCTAATGTCTTTTCGTGCTCCTGATTGTGTCCTCCTTCTATTAAATCCCGAGTTTTACCCTAACTTCTGGGCTCTGGTGCTTCCCTTCCCGTCATGTTCTCAGTGCATCATAACACAGGTTAAGATCTTGACCCATAAAATGTACTGCAAAGTTTGGAAGAGATTGGCCAAATAATGGTTGAGTTATGCTGACAAGATCAAATGTCTGAGCTGACCTTCTCTTTGCTATCACAATGTGACACTCCTTCAATTTCGGTGAAATTTGTCTCAAAATTAGATCAGGTCCAGATCTTCACCCTAACAACAAGTATACAAAAGAATGAAAAAGATTTGTCAAAAACAGTGGGACCTCAAGATCCATGGTTTCAGTTTTTTAAAAAAGTTTTAAAATTCCAGAAACAGTTCTTAAGTTTAAACTGAGCAAGTACAGGCAGTAAGCCGATGAGTACCCACAATACCCACCAAAATGCAGTGTGCTAAAGCTGTACCCATATGCGTTGCGACCTGTCATGGGAGTGTTGGAACCGTATTTGTGAAGTTATGTTCTGTCTGAACTGTAACTATTAACCGTTGTGGCCGCATCACCATCTCGGGTGTGCATTATTTTTCTAATAATTCAACGGCCCGTCGTCAATTATTCCTTACTTATACTCTACTGGACAGCAACCTTCTTGGTGTCTCATTCTCATCGTCATTGTTCCATACAATGCACTATAACTTATAACTGCATATCGCACATCTGTAAATCTGTTTCAAATCTGTATTGTATTCAAAGTTCTATTTTAAGTTTTTTTTTTTCATATCCTTTGTAACTATATTCTTGCTTATTCTTCTTAAATTATTCCAATAGTTGCACAGTCAAAAGAGTGGCTCAGGATACATTTCACTGGATGTTATAACTGTATAACTATGCATGTGACAATTAAAGAATCTTGAATCTTGAACTTGGTGCCCCAATATTGGTAGTGTGGCAAAGGAGATCAATCACATCCTCATGGGGAGACACTGGAGGCTCCTGCAGAATTGCAGGGTCTATAGAAGTGCCCAGTTTGTGAATTCTGACCACAGACCTGTTGCTACTCTAAAGATTCAGCTTTGGTCCAGTAGGCTACCACCTACTAGGTGAAATATCCCGCACAAGATTATATGTAGCAGCATAACATCTGTTTAGTATATGAAATATATCAACCAAATGACGTATATTTCGAAGACATGACAGGCAAGTCTCCAGCTGTAGGCCAATAAATGCGGAGTGCAACACCATCTTTTAGAAGTTACCCCATCCATTGTTTCTAAGTAAAACAATATGTGACAATTGTTTTCTTGCAAATTTCATTCAAAGGAGACCAGCTACAGCTACAATTATTAGTTTATATCTGGAATATTTAGAAGTCATTGGACATCAGTTTTGTAAAATAACCAAAACAAGGGCCCACATAGATATAAATGCATATATATAATACAGTATGAATTTTTGAGAATGGTAAGTGGATGATTTATGCCTGAATCATCCGCTTTCCACTCACTGAGCTAATTATTTTCTCTGGTTTAGAGACTCTCACTCAATCGAACATTTCCAGTATTTCTCAGTGGGACATATATAAGATAAGCGTGAGGATCTGGATATGACATATTACACTGAATTGGACTAGTTTTAAATAAATAAACATTTATTTGATGCGAAAGTTCTTTTTTGGTAATATAAAAATGATCACAGGTATTTCCACAACAGCCTAAACACAGGCTTTAATCCCGTCAAGCTAAATGTCTGAATCTCATTGCAACTTTCTGAACACAAACAGTTTAAAAGCTAAAAACATTTGATTACTACTGTCACATCGCAGCGGGGGAAAGATGACCCAAATGCAGGCTGTGTGCAAGTTAAACCCCTCACAGTGGTGTTTATTATGAGAAATAGGCAGGGCAAACACACATGGACAGAGAACAATGACCGAACAGGGAGCACAGGACTAGGAGACACTTTTGATTAACATGATTAACAGACATGATTAAGAATAATTTGAAACTGAATCCAATGAACCAATGTTTTTGTATTCCCTGTGATAATAAAAGGCCATTGAACAAATAAATATATTTGCTAACCTTTGGCTGCATTTTGCTAAAAGAGTAATCAGCTGTTAAGACCATTTACATTTTCATAATCTTTAACTGTTGTTGCTTTTTATCATAGGAGGAAGCAAAGCAGATGTTAAGTAATATTGTCATCTTATGTCTTTATGTAAACACAATAGTGGAAAAACAAACCATTCAAGAAGCAGTCCTACATTACACGTCTTTCACTTCACACTCATCCCTTTTGTAAGGTTCTTTATCGCCACCTACTGGCATGTATAGAACACAACTGCAATTGAGGATCTAGATCAGGGGTGGCCAATCTTATCTGCAAAGGGCAGGTGTGTATGCAGGTTTTTGGGATAACCTTTAGGACAGCTGTTCAAACCCAGGTGTGAGGACTCTTCAGCCAATCAGTTCTCTAATTAGTAATATAATTAGAGAGTTGCAGCGAAAACCCGCATACACACCGGCCCTTTGCAGATAAGATTGGCAACCCCTGATCTAGATTCTAGAAGAAACCATCAGCGTAATACTGAGACAAACTTGTTAACAGTTCACAACAAATAATAGATGCGGATGAATACAAGTGAAAACCCACTTAAGTGTACCTTGAACGCCAATTATTAAATGTAACTAAATTCTTTTTCTTCTATATGATATCGCAATCAAATGGTTTGTGAGTTTGCCCTCAATGGGTTGGGAACCCAATCATATAATATAATAATATAATATGTTTGGTGAAGCAGTAATATAATCCATCAGATACTTTTTGACTTACCACATTCACATGCTACTTCAGTTTAGAAGCGATTTTTCTCAAAATTTAATCAGTTCCAAGTAATCACCCATAAAATGCTTCTGCGAAGTTTTACAAAAAAATGTAACAAGCAAAGCGTCTGTGGCAGTGAATCGGTCCTAAAACCTCATATATTCCCCGTCCCGCAGGGAATACAGTAAATGTAGGCTATGTGGCTGTGACATTGTGTGAATAGCTAAACCAATAAGATATCAGTATCTTTATGTAAAAAAAAAATCTTGGTAAGTTTTCACTGTGTTCAATTGGATATATTCAAAAAATATCAAACTGTATTAATTTTTTGAGCAAATAAACATTTACTACCCAAATAATCCCAATTGCTCCAGAGACTGGACAACCCTCCTTCCTCAGTTAAACGTCACACTGAATAATACATCGGCTAAATCAATGTAATGAGAAATGCCCATATCGATGCATATGCCTCCATAATTTCTAACCGGCAACACCATGGACACCTATTCGGCGTCCTATTTCTGTTACGTAAATAGCATACAGTAGCACGTGTGTACGTAAAAGAGCACGTGTGCAAGTATGGCGGACCTGCAGATGAAACTTCTCCGTAAGAAAATTCAAAAAAGAAGTGAAAAAAATAAAAAAAGGAATTTATTAAATCTACAACTCAAAGAAGTACAACTCAAAGAAGAGAATGACGACAATGGTAATTCGTTTTTGATTATTAATATTAGTTTTAAGTCCGCTAACAATAGGTTGGAGGAAAGTCTGATGTCTGAGTATTTTTTGCGATTATTGTAGTATTTAACTCATCAGCTTTAGAAATAAGGAATTCCTGAAAAGTAACGGAGGCAATTGCTTACATTTAACCTTTGCAGTAACCTTCGCTTTAAAAAAAAAAAAAAAAAAGAAATCCTTAACCAGTTTTTGACGATTTTATTTTTTACAATGGATCTAGCCTGTATCGCACGCGCGCTGGTTGGTTTGATGGGATGCCACTTAATTGTCCTTAGGATAAAAATCATTTTTAAAAAATGTATAATTTTCCCCTTATTGTAACAGTAAAATGAATATTTTTTAAATACCTCGTTTCAGAAAGTGCCGAAAATGTAACAGATGAAGCCCCTGTTGAAAACAGTCCGGGAAATGAAAATATTACGGAGAAAAGGCATGTGAAGACGATGAAGAAATTTAAAAAGTGTAAATTTCCATCTCTGAATGAAAGTAAAGAAATTGGTAGTTCTGTAAAGAAGAAAAGAAAACTAGCCAACAGTGCTGGTGGTACAGGTATTTCGTTTTTGAATGACTTCAAAACGTGTTAAACGTGTTTAAATGTAGCTCTTAAAATTTTCAGTATATTGTTTTGAGAATTACATGATAACGTTGTTGTACACCTTATATACAAGGGTGTAGGACAGTGTTTGATATTGGGCGGACACAACTTCATTTAAATGTGAAGGTCTAATTCTTTTTGGTGGGAGAATGAAGCAAATTAAGGTGCATGTTCCATCTACCCCCCCCCCCGAAATGTGCCTTTTGAGATATAACTTATTTTTCACTTGTATAGTAATATGTATTTGTGTGCGTGTCTTATGTTTATATTACTTTTTTATAAGGTGCAAAAAAAGCCAAAACACAGGATGAAGATATTGGGCAGGAGAAGTTGGGCTGCAAAGAAAGTACAGAGGGCACAGAGAAACCTGAAGAAGTGGACTGTGAAAATGAGTCTGAAGAAGAGGGAACATCAGATGAAAAGGATGAAGATAATGGACCAGACCTTCCATTGGGGCTGACAGGTATACTGTAAAGTTAAAGCAAAAGAGATTTTTTTTGTAAAGCTGCTATGATGTCTGATATGATTTGTTAATCATTTTACCAGTTAATAATAATGCTATAAACTAGGGATGTCTTCATTTGAAAGATTAATATTTGCCTGATCGAAGCTGCTATCAGGTACATTAAATCAAATTAAGATATTTTTTACTTTGTTTTGAGTTGGTTTTCACAATTTCTCTGTTTATGCTGTTGCATAGATACAAGGTCAATATCCAGTTTATTTCAATGTTAGGGAATACAGGCTTCCGCTGACTTAGGGAACTTTGGGTATGTGTGTTTGTGAATGTTAAAGTTGCTGCTCACATCACTTGTAGGTGGAACTGTACTTTTAAATGACATTCTTTGCAGAATTATCTCTCTTGTCAGTGTTTTAATTTGTGGCAGCTTTTAATAGATTAGGTAGGTTCAGTATTGTTAAATGATTAAAGGATTAAGGAAGGAGTGAACAATACCACACACTACCTTTCCAGATGGTTATTACCATTGGTTTGTCAACAGTGCAACACAATCAACCAAACTACAAATGTCAGGTCCAAACTCAAATGGCTTGGGTTCTTTTTATTATAGATCCACCGTGGATGTAGCACAATGTTTCAACCCAAGGCCTTCATCTGGTTATTTTGGTTTAACTGATGTTAACATGCTTTAAGTCTGTACTGGTAGTAGTTTAACCAGAATAGAAAATATCATATCAGGGCTTGGTACCAGCAAATACTCAATCATCTTAAATGCCTTGTATTAGGATCTGACGCAAAAAAACATCTTGATCAGAGCACCACTAGCATGAATGTGTCGTTATACAGTATGTAGCAGAGTGACTGATGCCACTGCCCTGTGTATCTGTTTAATATTGTTTCTGCTGTCATGCGCAGGTGCTTTTGAAGACACATCCTTTGCATCTTTGGTTGAGTTGGTGAGTGAGAACACTCTGAAAGGGGTGAAGGACATGGGCTTCGAACACATGACAGAAATCCAGCACAAGACAATACGACCCTTGCTGGAGGGCAGGTAAGAATATATGGGTCAACTGTTGAAGTGATTTCTTCTGCTAGATATTTCTTTGGTGATTTACCCAATGACTTGCTAGATATTTTTGAAATTTAAAAGTGTTAACTTCTGCACAAATGAGCTAATGATAATTATGAGACTACGGAATTATGTGAACCATACCAATACCAAAATTTAAACTGAGAGAAAAAAACTTTTGTATGTTATCAGTCCATTACAGTCAGGGATGTTAAGCTGTGGTTATTAGTTTATGTATTGGCAAGAGAGAATGTAATGGCTTAATTTTATAGTTCTTTTTGGTTTTATTATGCAGAGATGTATTGGCAGCTGCTAAAACAGGAAGTGGGAAAACTCTGGCTTTCCTGATTCCATCCAT
The DNA here is from genome assembly GCA_026781145.1 of Hippopotamyrus pictus. Lineage (NCBI taxonomy): Eukaryota > Metazoa > Chordata > Actinopteri > Osteoglossiformes > Mormyridae > Hippopotamyrus > Hippopotamyrus pictus. Next base: position 32,538,009 of record JAODLC010000001.1, read on the forward strand.
TGAGCTGATCTACAAGCTTAAGTTCATGCCCAGAAATGGTGAGATTCTACGACTTTTCTATTCCCATTTAAACATGCCTTTGTAATGTTACACCTACAGGGTTGTGGGATTCATTTCTGCCATGGCACAGTTTATTTTGCCAGTTCTCCTGGAGTTCACATTGTTTCTTTTTTAAAATTCTCTAAGTTGCCACATTTGTGTCCCTGCTTGCATGCCCTATGATGCAGTGAGATTCAATTCGGGGTTTACCCAACCTTCACACACTTCAAACTCACTGCAAGACTGTACTGGATTAGCTGTTGTGGGAACATGAATGAGTTTAATATACTCTGAATATGAAAATGCTGTCAGTGCACTCACTATTTAAATTAATGGGCAGCAGAATGTTTCTGGTATGAAGTTGAAGATGTTTACCTGAGATATACATTTGGATCCTCCTGCCCTCAGGTACTGGTGTCATCATCTTGTCACCTACCCGGGAGCTGGCCATGCAGACATATGGGGTGATGAAGGAGCTGATGGCCCAGCATGTGCACACGTATGGACTGATTATGGGTGGCAGCAATCGCTCTGCTGAGGCGCAGAAACTGGCCAATGGAGTCAACATCCTGGTTGCTACCCCTGGAAGACTGCTGGACCACTTGCAGGTACTCAATGAGCAGTAGAATCAGGGTATTTCTTTTACATTTTTAACATTTAAAAGTAAAAGTTTTACATTTATTTAGAAAAAGCTTTTTTTCCAAATTGACATTGAAGTGAGGATCACATCATAGGATCAGACAGGATCCTTTATTATTGAAAGGTGACAAATAGTTATACATGTCTGAATGTGCTGTCTTTAGAATACTCCTGGATTTATGTACAAGAACCTTCAGTGCCTGATCATCGATGAAGCTGACCGCATTCTTGAAGTGGGATTTGAAGAAGAGCTAAAGCAGATAATTAAGCTTTTGCCAAGTATGTGTTAAGGAAACCTTATTAAATGCTTGTTTTTCAAGTTAAGGCACGTGTTGAAATCTATGCCATGTTACACTGAGAATTTATTGTATAACGCTTTAAACATATTGTGTATGAGGATTATTGCACAGGCTATTTAAACTAAGAAGGTTACTGTTTTCCATAAATTAGATAAATCAATAGTGGGACTTTTGGCTTCCTTTACACCATGATTTAATTGCCAAAGACTTAACTCGCCTTTAAATTTTGTTAGAACAGTATTAGATTTGATATGAGTGAATAAGCCTGAGGGATGGTTTTTAGTGGTGTCAGATGTACTATAATTTAGTAATGTACACATTTCATGTTGAGGTTTAAAAAAACCTTTGTGTAGTCTGTAGTTTATGTCAGGGTTGGGGCCATTCCTGAATGCATTCAGCAATTCCAGTCCAAATCGAAATGATTTGAATTGAAGCTGATAAATTCATTCAAGAATGGCCCCAACCCTGGTTTATAAAGTACATAATGATTCTGTGCCTGTAGAAACAGACGCTAACTCTCTCCTGTTACCGCCCCATCAGAGCGGAGGCAGACGATGCTTTTTTCTGCTACACAAACCCGCAAGGTGGAGGATCTAGCCAGGATTTCTCTTAAGAAACAGCCCTTGTATGTGGGGGTTGATGACAACAAAGACACGGCGACAGTGGATGGACTGGAGCAGGTAAGTCTCATTGAGGCACTTGGATCCATGTTGTCACTTAAGGATCTAATTTGGTTCTGATTGCATTCTGAAGTGGGTCACATTGTATGCATTTACCTTTAGATGACTAAAGTGATGGAGATTGTTGTTTCAGGGCTATGTGGTTTGTCCTTCTGAGAAGAGGTTCTTGCTGCTGTTCACCTTCCTGAAAAAGAACCGCAAGAAGAAACTTATGGTGTTCTTCTCCTCCTGCATGTCAGTCAAGTTCCACTATGAGCTGCTTAACTACATTGATCTTCCTGTGATGGCTATTCATGTAAGTGTACATAGCACATGTTTAAAGGATTCACAGTTCTAATGGACATATGCTTGTTTTAAGATCATTATGAAACTACTGCAGTGTTGTTTTGTTTTGTATGTTCATTACATGAGCTCTCCATCTCATTTTGGTGTTGAATAGGGCAAGCAGAAGCAGACGAAGCGCACTACCACCTTCTTCCAGTTCTGCAATGCTGACTCGGGCATCCTGCTCTGTACTGATGTTGCTGCAAGGGGCCTGGATATCCCAGAGGTGGATTGGATCATCCAGTATGATCCACCTGATGACCCAAAGGTGATCATTGATGGTGTTGTGTGCCATAAAAGGGTGTAACAGTTCTGAAACCAAGACTACGGCTGCGATGTGAATGTTCATGATCTTGGAACCATGATATTCCCCTAGGTGCCGCCCCCAACCCACTGCTGCAAGTGCAGTCTGTTGAGGTCAATCATAATTATATTGGACCAATGATTCACACCTATCAAGTGATCACGCTTGTGGCAAAAACTATACATGATAATGTATGTGAGTTTTATAACAGATGAGTACTCTAATCAGAGGAAATGCTTTCACGTTTTTGAAGAAAGCAACAACTCAGCAGCCACATCTTTTAAAAAAGAGATTTTGTGGATAAACAAGGTAAAAAGTCTGTAGTGTAGCAGTGTTTTGGTAATTGATAATCTGACATACAACAAACTGGTGCTGTGTATTGTAATCTCTGCCAAACTCATGTTTTAACTAAAATGAGAAATACTGCAAACTTATGTCACCACTTGAAGCATTGCCATCCAGGAGAACACACAGAATGCAAGAGCTTACAGTCACAAACACCATCAACATGGGTTTCTATTTTCAGTCTGAAGAAAAGCAGGACAGATTGTATGCTGTATTTGTTTAAAATAGGACAATATATTATTTTTCGATAAAGGAGAAGTGGAGAAACTACCAGCAATGTCAAAACCATTCAGTTGAACAAGCAATGAGGCAGTCGAAAAATACCAGCAGCAAACCATACTGCCAGTGTTTTGTATTGTTACTCCCTACAATGACAAAAGTTTATTTTTGTATTAAAATTAGAAGTTTGCGGTCCTTTCAATTTGTTGCGTTTTTCATGTTCTGAATCTGTGTAAGGGGAATCCTTAAGGGAATTTTAAGCAAAAATGGAGCCTTAGGGTACTAATGACTTGAATTGTGTAGTGATTGATGGATATATATTTTTTTGCCATATTGCCCAGCCCTACTTCAAGACCAGATTTTACCTCTGATCTGCTGAAGTTTAATTTTATTATTAAACTGAATATTTTGATCTATTAGGAATACATCCACCGCGTTGGCAGGACAGCACGTGGAATTAATGGAAGAGGTCATGCCCTTCTAATACTTCGGCCTGAAGAACTCGGGTTTCTGCGATTCTTGAAACAAGCAAAGGTATAGATTGATAATCATATCTGATTGTAATATTAATATTGTATGAAGCCATATGCACAAAAAATTGACAAAAAATAGCTTCTGTCAGATGAACATTTGACTATATTTTGTTTATGTTTTTGTGGAAGAGAAATTGACTGAACCTCAATTTCAGGTACCACTGAGTGAGTTTGAATTCTCATGGACTAAGATATCTGATATCCAGAACCAGGTAAATTTATTGTAATTTCAAAATGCAAATCATTTTCAGGTTAAAAAAAAAAAATAAAAAAAACTGGCTTGACCTTGGCATTTCTTCTGTTTCTCCTGTAGCTGGAGAAACTTATTGAGAAGAACTACTACCTGCACAAGTCAGCCCAGGAGGCCTACAAGTCCTACGTGCGAGCCTATGACTCTCACTCCCTGAAGCAGATCTACAATGTGAACAACCTCAACCTCCCCCAGGTGGCACTGTCATTTGGCTTCAAAGTGCCACCATATGTTGACCTCAGTATCCTTTCTATTCACCAAACCAGGGTTGTCAGTTGCATTGTACTGCATACAAAGATACATTGTGCTATATATATTTCTGATGTTCTAAAAACAAGCAAAGCTTTTTTTTTTAAAAAAAAAAAAAAATATGGAGTGGGTGTGTGTGTATGTATGTGTGTATGTATGTATGTGTGGGTGTGTGTGTG
>JAODLC010000001.1:32547833-32574151 GCA_026781145.1 Hippopotamyrus pictus
TGTATATATAGTATGTATGTGTGTATATATATATATGTATAGTATGCATATATATTATGTATGTGTTAATTTTATGTATATGAAATGTAGGAAATTAATATTTATAGCACATTCCTTTTGAAACTAATAAGAAGAAAGAAGACAAAACCTTTGGAAATTCTGGATCATGAGAATATTAGTGTGATTTTTAAATTTTATTTTGTATATTGCATATATATTGTATGTAATTTTATTGTGTATACATTACCTGCAATGGCATAAAATGCCTCTTTAATTGCCTGCACTCGCAGGTGTCTGGGAAAAACAATTGTGAATTGCCTGGCAAACTGTACTCTTTGACATATTTTCCACATCACCTACAGTATACAAAAAAATGCTGCTTGCAAAATATAATAATGCACATTGTCTGTGTGGCTGTGAGAGCCCGACTTCGCCTAGTTGGGCTTCTACTATACGGAGCCAATAAATCTTGAGATATAAATGAGATATAATATTCCATCTCTGTAACAACATGGCCCAGCTTATGGCGATAATAGTATTCTCTTTCAGCCTTTGGAAAAGAGGAAAGCTGCTTTTGTCTTGGAGAGGGAAGATCCTTATTCTGGGGAAAGTCTTGTGTAGATGGCGCAAAACCCTCTCAATTTGAAATTCCCTTATTATTTGTGCACCGAATGCAATTGGTTGCGCATCCATGAATGGTGAGGCCATGACTGAATGGATTTCCATGCACAGACACTGATTAAGTGTGTGAACTAATCCTTGTTTACGTAGAACAAACCTGCATCGAGCAGGTTTGAGGATTTGGATGTGCTGCCTTGCCAACACATCCAGCAAGAGTCTCGAAAAACTGACAGATCCAGGATCATGTCAAATCGTCGACAATTACATCCGGCTAAATGAGTAATCCACGTGTGAAAAATACCCCCCGGTGCTTTTGGGTTTTTTTTTTAATAGCAGAGCACCAGTTCTTTGTGAGAGCTCTCTGTTAGGCTATGCCTTCTGGGATGCTACTGGTTAGGTGAGGTTTCATGCATTTCTTGTAGCTGCTGGTCACACAAAAACTGATTCAGCCTTTGTTCGTTTTTCTGTTATCTTTGCCAGAGAAAATTTGTAGGGGAAACCTGCCATTTTAGTTTAACACCTTTTTGTCCTGTTTTAACAATGAGTGATTAGGGAGTTGAGTTGCAGGTTTGTATGTTTTCTTTTGTAAGTTACTAATTGATGGTCATTTTTGTTCTAACATTGGGCTGTTTTGTTTCTTGTGTTGGCCTTGGCTCTCCCTGAAGTCAACACCCTGGTACCAATCATGTTCCTCCATCTAGTGCAATGTTGATCCCCTTACCTCTAGGCCAGCTTGGGGACGTAACACTTTGGTTCATGAGGTTGATAAGCCTACACTGCACGTTCATTTACATGTTAGTCTAATATATTTACTCCAAAAATTGACTACTAAGGACTTTCCACCCTGGAATATTTGAAGCACATATGACATTCTCTTATGTTTAGACAGTAACACAACTTTTTTTTAAGCTATTGTGCCATTGCTCGTCCCAAGCTCAATGATATGCACACATATTGGTGCATGCAGGTGTTCTATAGAACAATTAAAAATGAAATATGGGGTGATGGGTTTGTGCACCTAATCTGCGAAAATAATTTACGATTAGATGATTAAAGTTGTTAATTTTGTATTTTATTTTTAGGTTCTCCCCAGTTCTGATTAATGCAATATTTTGAAGGATTCCTGCAGTGTTATATCTATAAATAACAGCACTTTCTCTCATGTGGCAGGTCAAGCAATTGCTGCATGGAGCGAATAATCAATTCTCGAGCCATCGACGTCAACCAATCAGGTGTTCCGGCACCTATTATGGTCGTTCTTAAGAAGCTCTCCCTTAAGCAACCTAAGAGATTGTTCGGGAAACATACGTAAGAAAACAAATACCTTTCATAAGCTTTATCTTTAGAGTCTTCGTAAGACATTGAGAGTCACCATTATTGGGAAATCGAGCCCAGATTATTATATGAGAAGAAAACGGGACCCAGAGAAATTTTAGTTCAAATATGGACGGAATATGTGAATGAGCTAAGTTACAATAACCAGGTAGCAAGTGTGAATTGTGTATATACAAAATTTACATGTTGAAATCCATGTAAATATGGATGACTTCACTGAGTAGTAGTAAGCTGGGGTAGTAGTTGCCCAATTTAACTTGAATGAAGGATTATGACAGATATTGGTCATTGGATCCTTATGGAGGTACCAAAATCAATGTCTACATACTTTGAGCTGTGGGGTGTTTTGTTAGTCATAAAAACAAACTAGAAGGGCACATTTGGACTGGAGTTGAAATATGTTGAAATATATCTTTCTTTTAAAGGTATTATGATCTGAAAATGACTCAATGATAGAAACCTTTATAATTTGATCGGTGATTTTTGGACTTATTTTGAATTTTTTTTTTTTTATACATTTGACCAACTTTCAGAACTGCAGATGGGTCCCAGAAAACACTCATTTTTTTAATTTTATTTTTTTAAAAAGACATCTAATAAACTAACAAAGTATATTTAAATGCCACTAAAATTAGGATAAATTAAGTAAATTGCAAAAAACGACACAAAAAATGGCGATAATATTGCATATCATGGTGTTGAGCCACCCTAAATCACTGCAGGGGAAGTTGATTGACCGCGACAACCCTAATCCGGATAATACTCTTTTTAGATGTTTAAACTGTAGGGGTTTAAATGCATAGTTTGAAAGTAATTGTATATGCAGTAAACCATTAAAAAGGGGGTAAGTTTATCCCATCCCCAAGCTTTCCTGCCTGGACCGTTTACTAGGCCTATGTGTAGTGATTTGGTATACAACTGCAATTCACTCAACATGGAATCATTACCATTATCAGTTATGGTAACAGCACAGGAAACAACCATGTTTTTCATTCTGTTTATTCATAGGTTCCTGTGTCTTGGGGAACACAAGGGTTTATACAACCAAGCAAATAAATCATACATTGGAATAAGACACCTATTATCCAACAAGTCGATCATATTAGATGGATATAAAGCATATCTGTACAGAATGTACAGCAGCCTAATTTTAACTCAAATAATGAGAAAGTGAATTTTATTAGTATTGTGCTTTATAAATCTCAGCAAGATTACTTGTTGGCTAGTAAAAATATGCACAAAATACAATTTTGTACACAAATCAACAAATGGGAATGACCTTGTAATAAACACTTCAGACAAGAGTGGGACAGTAATGTGTCAAACATGAAATAATTCCAGTGGAAGTGGAAGTCCTTAAGTATGCTACAAAGCACCCTTTGCTCGTAGCTTGGACAGCAACATCTCATTCTTCCTGCATTCCTAAGGGTAAACAGGCAGAGGTAATACTTAATCATGGGCACATTAAATAGGATGTGAGTCTTGCTTTTAGAGTTTAACCATTCAGTTAATTTAGCCAGTTTTGTTATTTGTACAGAGTAATTCGTAACCTATTAATTGGAAATTTGCAAAAACGTTAAATATGGAAGCATTTGAAAATTTGTGAAAATATTGGCTGTTTTGGCAATGAATGTCTGTAGGTCCATCTGTAACAGATGAAGTGTAGCACCACCATCTGGCCAATTTGTGCAACTTTGGGGGGAAAGAAAATGTGGTCAATTTGGTAATAGCAACTGCATCTGCCAAGTTTCGTAGGTTGCTAACAATGCTTTGTGCAGAAGAGCATTAATGAATATTTTATACCCAAGTAATGCTAAAGACAGCTGTGTAAACAATATACTAGGTTCACCTAATCAAAATGATTATCAATCTAGAAACCCATAGAAAACCCTACCTCTTTGAAGTCCTTGATTGTCTTAAAATACAGCCTCTGCTTTTCAAGAAGCTCTAAATACTCATCGTTGAGTTGGTCCCTCCTCATTTTATTCTCCTGCTTCTTCTTTTCCATCTGTAGTGAGGTGTGGGGAAAGTGACAGACCAGGTCAAATCTATGAAATGAAAGGATTTAACCTGCCAACTGCTTTCATACAAAATCCATTGTTTTCTCAATGGGAACACAGACTACATCTTCCTCAAATTATTAAAAATTTAAAACCAGTGAAAAAAGGTAAAAGGTCAAGAGTCATAATGATTTCAAAATGAATACAGCATTCAAAATTAAATTACACTGAAGCTGTATGAAGAAAAATTAGCACCTTCATTCTATTTTGCTTGATTCCCTCCACAATCTGCTCCATTTGCCGGAGGAACTGCTCTTTAGCGCCTGAAGATGCCATAGCTCTGTGTAACAAATAATTAACAACAGGAATTCACTGGCATTATGCAAACAGCAGCAGATCCTTCCCTAATAATTAAAAATGAAACACAGCTGTGTTCAGAAGATGTATAAGTCATGGACAGGGGTTGGACAATGAAACTGAAACATTGACCAATACAGAGTTTGAGGTTTCACTCCTATATATGCACAGTCTGGTTTAATAAGTGGAGCAATAGCACAGCTCTACATATTGCAATCCACATAACATAATGGGAGTTCAAAAGAGGACAAATTGTTGGTGTGCGTCTTGCTGCCGTATCTGTGCATCACTGCCAAGGGCTACCAAACCATTCTGGAGGACCATGTTCATCCAATGGTTCAAACATTCTACCCTGAAAGTGATATCATGTATCAGGGTGATAATGCACCAATACGCACAGCAAAACTGGTGACAGAGTGGTCTGATAAATGGAAAAATGAAGCTGAACATCTCCCACGGCCTACACAGTCACCAGATCTGAATATTATTGAGCCCCTTTTGGGGTGTTTTGGAGGAGCGAGTCAGGAAACGTTTTCCTCCACCAGCATCATGTAGTGACCTGGCCACCTTTTTGCAAGAGGAATAACTCACAAACCCTCTGGCCACTGGACAGGACTTGTATCTGTCATTCCCAAGATGATATGATGCTGTATTGGCTGCAAATGTGACCCTACACCATACGAATAAATTATTGTGGTTTAAAACCAGGTGTTTCAGTTTCATTGAACATGCTGATACATGTATTACTTCTTGGACGGGAAGAAACACACTCACTGTTGAAAATTGTCATGGATGGAATTTAGCAAGTTCACCTAAGGAGAGAACAGCAAAACTGTAAAATCATCCCTGGAACATCTGAACAGTATTAAATATTAATTATAATCTGTTTACAACTAAATTGTGAAAAGCTGGTGCTCAAGTTGAAACTAAGGATTCCTAAATCAATAACAAAAATGACAGTGAAGCATTCAAGTTGCTGCTGAAGTGAAATCCTTCCAAACAGTCAAACCTTTCATGTTAATTTGTGCAGTTTGAGTTACTGTCATGCTTTGTGCTTTCTTGAAATGGTGCTGAGAGAACATGATTTTCCAGTCAAGCTTTACAATACAAGGAACCTTCTGATATTATCTTCCAAGTTATCGTCCATCCATAAATATCTGTAAATATGCCCTTGGCACTAACGACAGCTTGTAAAACGCTGCTTAGCAGTACTGATGCCATTTTCTCATATCCGACAGGCTTCTGTCAAACAGGTTCTAAGCAATCAATCTTCACCCCCATAAATGAATGAGAGGCATTTATTCACCAACAACTAAAACAGACAGGATATGGGGAAACTTAACTTATACATTTTTTTTTAAAGATCTTACCTCTTTTTCCAAAAACACTTTCTTGTCATCCAATGTGTTGTACAGGGTGAAGAACTGTTTAGTTTCCTTGTGTGTTGCTGAAACTTTAATATTTTTTATGTCAAACATTTTTTCCTTCTGAAAAATCATATACCAATTATATACAATAAGTTGGCTGTGCTTTATGATAGACGTTTAGCCATTGTTTTAAAAATTGACTGAAAATCCACAACTCTCAAGCTTTTCAGAGTCAGAAAGCTTGAAGTATTAATGATACGCTAACCATACAGACTTATATCAAACAATGGAGGTTTGTGCTTAAATGGAGTGGATGTGCAGAAGTATTAAATGTGAAAGACAACTAAGGGTTAAATGGCAGTTCTGGCAACCAACAATTTCAAAAAAAGAAAACACTCAAAACAAGTACAACACAAAGCAAATGGCAGAGTACATACCCTGCCCATAAAGCTCAATAAATCTCTTCTGATACTGGGTTAGTTCTGCACGACTTGGCACTTCATCAATCTTCCTCTGCAGTATGGCAATTTCCCTGTTTCTTCTGGCCTAGACGAGACCAGACATGAGGGCAAATGGATTGTTGGCCCGACAGTATGGTTTTTGGCAAAAAGAATGTAGGGTAACAGTATAGATAATGAAAATGATGTAGATCTGGTTGGGTAATTTAAAAAATGGTTGCATTCTGAAATGGTATACTGTCATACAGAATGAATAATCTTCCTGCTTCTATGTGAATTACAGAGTAAAAACACATTTGAAAATACAGTGCATCTATGCATGCAGATATGAGTTTCCGCTGTTAGAATTCATGTTTATGACACTAAGAATATGCATACTGCATATTATTGATATACAAGCAAATAGGTTTCAAATGACATTCTTTTTATGAATTGTCAAATCAGAATAATTATGGTTTTGCAATAGTATTGGGAAAATTTGCACTTGAGAAATGCCAGGGATTCAGCAATTTCTTCTGTTGTCTGGCTGTTTAGCTTTCATTGTAAATTAGCAACAAGGTGCAATTACTCAACTCCAGTTTCTTTCAGTTAATGCTCTCTCTCTCTCCCTCTCCCTACATACGTATATATATTATTTTTTCCCCAGTTTTCAACTATCTAGCTTAGAATACAGCATTATACAATTATACTTCTTCAACCTATCCATCCTCCCCATTATCCAGGTGAGAGGTGCAGGGATGCTGAAACTTTAAAATACATAATTACATTATCAAAAGTTGGTGATTTGTGCGTTTCCAGTGCCCTAACTAGTGATTTACTTGAAAACTGATCACTGATGCAGATCTGCACATAGCCTGAGGGACTAGTTACCAGTAACAGTCTGATCTTCTGAAGTTTCTCTCGATCTATGTCATACTGCTTCTCAATCAGCTTGTTCCTCTCCTGGACAGAACAAGAAACAATATTACAAGCAGGCATATCTCATAATTCCCAAAGGGCTCTTTAGTATACCAAACAGTGGATTACCTTCTCATCACTACCATCACCACCTGACTCCATCTTCAAGTTCTCAATGATCTGCTGCAAACGAACCATCTCTTCCTAAAAGGCAACAACCTTTTAGTAAAGTCCTCAAAGGAAAGTTGGGAGCTACACCTAGAAAATTCCTTACACTATCTGAAGAGCTCACCATACATGACAAACTGATATTGCACAATTTATACCTCACTTTCCATTATTCATTCATTCAAGAGGGAGTCTGATAGCATGAGGTTCAAAGGTTACCCTAATTCCAGCTGTATTTTACAGTAATTCTTTATAAGGAGAAGAAAAACAGTTCAATAAATAAAACACTTACCTTACAATGGGTTCTGAACTCTTGTTCTTGATTCTTCAGTTTTTCATTCATGGCGACAAGGGCTCTCAATTTCTCAAGGATACTAGAAAATACCAACAAACTTTAATGCTTTGTCTTTAAATCTATAATTAAACCCCAGTGTAGCATGAGGAACCAAACCATATACTGCAAAGCATGCTAAAAGTTGTTAAAAGTAACAATGAATTTACAAAATTACGTGCAGGGAGGAAGCCGATAAAGCTCAGGAGACGTTTTCAGGGGCTGATGGATCACACACAGAAGTGCTGATCCACAAAACCTTTAGTTTGGTGCCCATTCCCATAGTCCTCCATCAATGAAGAACTTATTTTCTCACTCTGGCTAGTGCACTACACTCTAGATGAGGTAATGCATCAAATACTTCTGCTGAGTCTGTACTGGCCTACAAATTCAGACACTCTCAAGGATGACTATCAACTTATAATGTATCAACAAACAGAGAGATAACCTATTCAACTAATTCTGTAGGAACCAGTTTTACATACCCAGAATCAGCCTGGGCCTCTACTGCTTCCAGAGTGCACAGCTCTTTCTCCAACTTCTCTGTTAGTTCCATAGCCTTATTAGAGAAAAAAACCCACAGAGGAAACTATTAGTCACGAACTATTTAGTTATGAAGAATTTGCTTCATATGTATATACTGTACCAGACAAAAGTAATAAGTTCAAAAGATCTCCTTCCAATCCTTAGATACCCAGTTTCTATATTTTTTGAGCCCAGGGAAGTCTCTTCTTCATATTCTGCTTTTTCAATAATTGTTTCTTCGCTAAAACTTAACAGGCACTGTGTGCTTGTGCTTTCAGTTTTATAAATTTGCACCCATGATCAGGGTTGTGTAATGCAACAAGGGCAGTGTGTCGCCCGGTAGGTTTCAACGACCAGGCTGTTAAGCAAAATCATCACCGCAGCCTAGCCGTTACCATGATTGTGCTTACAGCTTTACTTTAGCCTTACATACTTATTTGTTTTACCCTTCAAGAGGTGAACATTTTAACCAGCATTTGGTACATTGTACTTCAAAGATCTCTCTCACTCACTTCTGCATGCATTCTTGTCAGGTATATAAAATTTGATTGTAAATGGCGCATTGGTTGGAAAATAAATTTTTAATTACGGTCGTATTTCAGAATAGTTGCTAAATGAGGTACAGTCAAACCTCCCCTATCCGGGCGGAATGGGACGAGGCATGCCCGTAAGTAAGAAATGCCCGTAACTTAGAAATACATGAACAGTACAGTACAACGTATATGTATACGTGTACACATACAAACATGATATTTATGAGGTGCAAGGCTTATAATAGGATGTTATTTCAGTCTGAGCTAGCGAATCATCCCGTTTTATTCTTGCAGTGGTCATCCAGTTTTTAACCAGCATCAAGTGAGCTGGATGATTTTTTCTTTATTCTTCCAAATATCGCCTACCGTAGACTTAGCCACTCCAAAATGGTCTGCAACAACTCTATGTGATTTTCCTTTTCGTATCTATGTAATGATATCGAGCTTCTTTTGGAGGGACATGACACTACGCTTCCTTTTTGAAGCCATGGATTTTGCAGTTTTATGCACCACTGTAAGTTCAACTTCGGCCACAGCCTTGTCCTCTAGCTCGCTCTGAATTTGACGTTTGCTCCGCCTCCACATGCAGACTCCACCCACAACTCTCTGTAAACAGCATTCGTCACTTCCGTCTTCCGAAGTGAAAAGCCAACCGCAAGACGTCTCGGAAGCTCTGCTCACTTACTGATTATTGTTGTTGGTTTGCTTTTCTTTGATGGATATTACTGTGTACGATTTGTTTGGTTTACAGGATTTCTGATTTTCGCTTTGCCCTTCTCTGTACTTTTGCTTTGGTTTATTTGCTATTTGGTTTTGAACTCTCGCTCAGTTTTTGGTTAATGTCTTCGTGTGCTCCTCGGACTTGGACGCTTTGATCTGTGTGTGTGTGTGTGTGTCTGGTGCATAGGGAGTGACTGCTATTTTTGTTTTGTGAGCTTATGTTGTATGCTGTTGTTTGGATAGGGAGGGCGCAGAATTTGTCACTGTGTATTAGTTTTCTCTGCACTTAGGTAAGTTAGCTTCGGGTTGCGTTCGGAAGCTGGGTTTTGTTTATAGTTTTCTCTATATTCACTCCTGAGTCCTTTTGCACTGGGTTTATTTGTCCTGTGTCTGTGGTGTGTCAATAAAAACAGAAAAATATAAAAAAAAAATACCCCTTTGTCCACGTGTGTTCCCTTGTCCATTGCACCCTGTCCTTCCCTTACTCCATGTCCCCTTTCCCTTTCACTCTGTTACACCGCAACCCTAGACTGGGGCTCGTAACAACAACTGTTGGTTGTGTAAAATTAATCTGTGCATGCGCGCGCCTAGAGCTGCCTGGTAGAGGGAGGTGCCCGTATACTGCAGGGCCGGATAAGGGGAGTTTGGCTGTAGTTGCTAAATGAGGAGTGTTTGTATTAGAAACGGTAAATATGATCAAATGAAATCAATTTCTAGAGAAAAGGCAATGCTGTATACTAGCTATCTGTTGACACAAACACATATACATCACCCTGCTTATATGTTAACATGCTGCCAAGTATCTCCCAAATCAGCACAATGTGTTTGCCTCTACCGATGGCCTCAGAAAGTTCTTTTGACAACCTGAGCTCAAGGGTGGCCTTTTCTATCCCTGGCAGTACAGACGCTCCTCTACTTACAAACTTTCAACTTGCGAACTTTCAGACATACGAACGAAGAGGACTGTAAGTCCAAGTTGTGTTCATTTGGGCTCCCGCTTCCTGTCCGCCACATCAATTTTTTTTTTCTGTGCACCAATTCCGCCTAGTACGACTTCTGGCCGCTACTCCCGCAATAACGTAGCGTGCGTACTCCCCAGCATCCTAGTTCTTTGTACTTGCGTATACTCTTAAAATGATGTTGAATAACGGACTTACAAACATTTCAAGTTACAAGCGGCTGTTTGAAACATATCTCATTCATTAGTAGAGGAGCGTCTGTACTGACACTTCTTACCTCTGTCAGTTTGCCTTTGGCTTCTTCACATCCTGCCTTGGCCTCCAACTGTTTGGCCTGTAGCTAAAGACAAAAGGCCACTCAACACAAAAGAATACTGTTTAAAAAACAGATACCTGAGAAAATTTAAGTTAACTGACTGATCTAAAGTACTCACTTTCAGTGCAGTTCGGTGATGTTTGTGACTGTGCATAAGAAGAATCTAAACATTCTAGCTTGATCATGCAACCATAATAGTAAGACTACAGATAAATGGCCTAGCAAAGATACCTCTTCCAGTTGCTTGGTCTTTTGCTGAATCTGCTTGTTAAGAGAAGCCACAAGTCTACGGTGCTGCTGAGTTGGACCATAGCCGTCGGTCTGGTCTTCCATTAATCGCTCAGATTGCTGGGAAAAAAAAAAACAGTTATGTCACTCTTGGGCCAGCTTTATATCTCAAATTGAAAAAGCAATTATATTTATTCTGTTAAATATTCTACTAACATTGATATATTTGCCTAACACGGTGAGAATGATTCTAAAATTTCTATTTCCAAATTGTGACACCCACCTTGTCTGCATAGTCCAAGGCCATCTGCTTGATCTCTTCAGACTGCAGGCCCACGATCTGGCCCACAGTACTGGCTGTTAGCCTCCCCTACAAGAGGCAACATTTGAAAAAACTAAATTAAACCATTCCAAATATAGCCCTAAGGAATATTTAGAGTACAAGTACTACTCCTTTATTGACTACCTCAGTTACAACGGTAATAAAATTAACTTTCTGACAAACACATGCATTTATGTAAAAATTTTGTATTCCTGACAGCAGTGCACACTGGAATGAGAGAGGTCTTTTAAGTAGAATGTACAAAATTTTTTTAAAAATGTCCACACCATGAAGGATAAAAGAAATTTATTAAGGAAAGTAAGTGCAATTGCAGTAATGATGGGCTACAGTACCATGATTTTCATGTTGCAACAATTTCACTAAACAACCTGGTCATTGGAATAGAACTCGTTCACTAAACAAAGAGTGATTGGGTATTTTTTTATATTCTCAATAATAATTATGCAAGTCTTACGTCTTCTTTTGCCATTGCAGCCATGCCAGTCATCAGAGTTTTAATGCGCAGCTATAACAGAACAAAAATATAGTGTTATAAATGCATATGAACAGACATACATTCCAAGGCTGCAGCAATGGCAAAACCCATATGCTTCCCTCCCAGGGGGTGCAAGGTGAGACTTAAGGGGCAGATGCTTCACGAAATGGAGTGGGGGCAACAAAAAAGGGCAATCAGCGCCTCAAAAGGAGATCACTTTCAATCTTTCGGCCAGGTAAAGGACACCATCAGCACTCAACTTCACCCACCCCCTGGTGCACATGTGGCAGATAAATAAAGTTGTAAAAACAATGGTGAAAACATGCACATTATTATGACTAACACAAATATAACAGTATAATTAAGCAATAACAGAGAAGGAGTGTGGTTGTACCCAACATATCATAGCTAAGAAAAATAGTTTCCATAATGTCAGCGAAAGTGGGACGGACTATCGCATCAAAACCTTCCGCATACCCAGACAATTCTGTCTATACCCGGTATAGTTTCATCTAATATTGCTGGTAACAGCAGTGAAACAACTAGCCAGCTTATTAGTGCAATAACTTTGCATTGTAAATTAAAACCATGCCACAGGTCTGATAATTAAAATATTGTGGCCCTCAAGTGGTGAAGAGATCATCGGACTGCAAAGTTCAGTTTACACTTTTATTGCGGAACTAACTGTCATATAACATAATTTAACTTTACTGAATTCAATATGTTCAAATAGCATTTGCATCTGACAAGGAGGAGGTGCAATTCCACACCCCAGTAAAATCACCTATGGCCAAACCCAGAATTTTTTATGATATAAAAGACACCTGACTGATGCAGTATGTAAGGATTAGATCAAGGGTGGGGAACCTGTTCCATGGAGGGCCAGTGTGGGTGCAGAGTTTTGGGATGACCAATTCTCTCAATCAGCCAATAATAACACAGCAGTTCTCAACTACAGTCCACTGTTATTGGCTGATTGAGCGGTCATCCCAAAAACCTGTACCCACACTGGCCCTCCATGGACCAGGTTCCCCACCCCTGGATTACATGTAAACTAATTGCTCATATGAAGAATTTTTAATAATTCAAAGATCAAGAAAAGCTTAATTGGATTCAAAATCCTCAGATAAAAGCCAGAATCCAAAGCCAACCTCCTCAGCTGCCTGCAATTCCTCTTCTTCTGACACCTCTGTCATCCCTCCAGGAACACCATGTCCCAAGGATACTTTTTTGTCATTCTCCTGTATCAAAGACCAAACTTATAATATCTTTAACCAGTTCTCTACTTCTCCACATACTAAATTAATAAAACATTTAAATGACCTGAACAGTTTAACATACATCCTATTATTTTTTTTCTCCTCACATTTGAATTAATTATTCAAAATATACTAACCTTATCTTGTTTTGATGCTTTGCTAAATAGATAACGCCTGTGGGGGGGGGGGGGGGGGGGAGAAAAATAATTAAATACATAGTTATCAGTAAGATTCATTAATCCCATAGTGATGCTGTCAGTAAAGTTCAAGAACAAGCATAATTTGATACATTCAGACAACGTGTGCAAAGACAATGTCAGAAAAAGTTATTAAAGTGAGGAAAACTCAAACAAGCAGATTATTCACTACTGTAGATAGAGTGTGTCATCACCTGACACCCCTGACACTTACAAACACAATCCAATATGCATTAAATATTACAACACGCGTAGTTACACTGGATGTGTTGTGAGACTATACATTCAAGCATTGTAATTCAAGCATTGTAATTCAAGTAGTACGTGTTTTGGATTAATATATGTAACTAGTTAAAAGTGCTCTAAATATTATCAGTAAATAAGCTTCATAATTATTTCTTGAAGTAGGACCAGGGTGAGGGGCTTATCTGGTGCTTCAAGCAAGACTATACAGGAACATAAAATAACACTTCAAAGACAAACAATAGTCATTGCAAGAAGCAAACTAGGGGCAACACTGATAGTGCTATAAACAGCACATTTACAGTCACAATGTAATTCATATCAATCATAGATACACTATCATAACCCAGTCACCATTTTTAAAGAATAAGAATACAGCAAACAAGTGACATTTATTTTAAGGACAGGCCAAATTAGAGTTGCTCCTCATATCAGGCCTATCAGGCATGTGGGAAGCTTAATTAGCATCCAACAAGTCCTTTACAAATAAGCACATTAATGCTTTATTCTCCTTCAGCTAACACCAGTAGCACAAAGAAGCTGACTGGGTCATTCCATGTCAAGTCATCACACTTTCGGACCTCGTCGTCATGGATTTTAACGAAACTTGGCATGCTGGTTTGGTCACATGAGTAACTCATGAAACTGAAATTGGGCGTGTCTGGGATCAATATTAAGGGAGATTTAAGCAAAATTTGAACTTTATTGGGGGGGTGGCTATGACTTTGACTGGCTATATTTACCTTAATGTAAATACACATTTACATACACAGGCACTGCCGGTGATATCCAGTGCAGTTATGTAGTCGGCATTATTAATAGTTATGCAAGTTGGATTACTACATGTTCAATACAATCTGCTGGGGTGTGGCATGAGTAAATGGTGTCCAGTAGTTGTTTTCTGGGTCATTCTGTTTTTTTGCGACTCTGGATATAACGGACTTTGGATATAACCAACTGTTTTGCCAGGTCCCTTGATTTTACTGTAATTCTCTTTTTTCAGGTACTTTGGCAATATTGTCTTTTTATTCATTTTTAATAGTAATTTAAAAATTTTCAATTTAAATTATATTTCCACAGCTAGTTCTGGCAATAGTAGTTGTCATGAAAAATAATAACCCTGTACCATGCATTGATCACTAACTGCTATTCTGCTACTGCTAACAGCATTGCAAGGAATTGTGGTTCTGATACACGCTTTAGATAAGTAATGTTATCTCAGCAACACCTTAAAGACCAAATTTTCTGGAGATGTTCATGACATTATAATGTAGCTTTAGTAAAAATATATTTTAAAATATATTTTTTTGTTGTTGAATTTTTAATATTTTAATTGGTTATTACATTGTAATTATTTATATGTGGATGGCATATTATTTGTTCAATCTATAGAGCTGGACAATGGCTTTAAAACAATGTAAGGACCACTTCCAATAAAGTTCAAATTTTGTTTGCTTAAATCTCCCTCAATATTGATCCCAGACACGCCCAATTTCAGTTTCATGAGGTACTCATGTGACCAATCCAGCATGCCAAGTTTCGTTAAAATCCATGACGATGAAGTCCGAAAGTGTGATGATTTGACTTGGAATGACAAGACTAATAGTTCACTTGTAAAGTATTTTCATTGCAAATTATTCATGTAATTTCACTGCAAATGCATTTCTACACTGTTTCAATCCATTATACAACTACAGACAGTTTCAATTGGCTTTAAAACAAGAGCTTAACAGGAGCTGATCAGTATGAATGTCCACCTGCAAAGGAGTGTCCACCGGATCATATATAGCAAAGCAAGTTAACACTGAATAAAACCAGAGAAAATCATCCAGTGAGCTTTCAGTACACTCAGGAATCATCATGGTGCCCATGCAGATAGAGTCCATCCTTCTGTTTAATTTCACTTCAAGTTATTGCTTTGCAAAACATTCAGAACAACACTCGAGGTTCAGCAGTCCAACTGTACTCAGAACATACTCACGGTATAAACTCTGAAACTCTTTAGGAACAATTAAAATAATAAAAAAAATAATTAGTAAGGCTAAGATCAAAAACAAAATCAGATATGATTCTGGTGAGCTATTCTATTAATTGCTCGTCTCAGACTAATATGGACTGCAACAAAAAAATGACTTCTAATATATCAATTGAACTGTCACATACTAATTAATTGCAGATGTAATCATCTACGCAAATATGTATGCTTCATTAACTGAAATTCTGGTCTAGCAAAAGTATCAATAAAATCCAATGCAATGTCTAATCCTGAAAACAAAGAAGACATGATTCACATTTCATACAAATTCACATGTAAACATATCCACTGTGGAGAATAAAGGGTGAGCCTTGTACGTGACTCAGAGTATGCCGATCAACATAAGAATGTCCCATTTTGTTTACATCTAATTAGCTACAAGTTATATTAATTAAGGCCAGGCCAAGTAATTCATAATTTTTCCTGACATTTATTTATCACTGAAGCAAAAGGTATCCCTATCATGACATTTCAATTAAAGAAGCATAATTCCACAAAAAAGATAGAGGAAATTAATGAAAATAGAACACAACTTACCGCCCATACTCCAGAAGAGTAGAGTGGACTTTAGACTCCTCATCCACCAGGGCTGCTGCTTCCATCAGCCTTTTGTACTTCCTCTGTGGCTTATAAACTTCCTGTTAGGATGAACAAGAATAAGTATAATTTATTCATACTTGAAGTATACATCAACAGGTGCATTTTCGGTTTACCCTAGAATCATGGAGTAAAATTAAGACAATTTAACGTCATCAACACACTTGTTCTTTATTATAATATTCAATACATAAAAGATAGCAATACCCACTGTTGCTTTATTTGCTACATAAGTGAACAGAAATGGATGGAAAAAGCTTATTTTACATTTTTTTCAGCATTTATGAGGAAAGACAAGTTTATAGTTCAACGTATGGTTGGAAACAAATATATAATTCTGATTTTAAATTTTAACCAAAATTAACCAGAAATCTGTACTTACGGAAACACCCATCACTGTTTTTATTGCTTTTTCTTTCCTCTGCATGAACTCATTATCCTATGAGAACAAAGTTATGTGGGATATAACAATGAAATTGCTCAAAAACAGTGAACATTAGCGCTAGCGATGATGCTACATTCTATAGCAAGTTTACCTCTGGGGTACTGTGAGTCTTCTGGAACTGTGAAACAGAATAGGCCCGGATGTAGTCCCCCATCTCTTCTCTTGTTTCTATAGCACGCTTTACTAGCCACTAAAACAAGGGACACACAAACATCAAATTACACTACAATAATGAAAGAAGACCCAAACTAATTAAAATATCTGTAAAATGGTTTTTGTAAAGACTGCAAGGACTGAGTCCATTCTGCCATCAACAGATGGCAGCAAAGTGCACAGTCATCTATATTCATTGATGGGTTTATCCTACTGGCTGACTCGGTAGAAGAATGAGTAGTTCATCGCATCCATTCATCCATGGTTGTGCAAGGACCTAAAGCATTACAGAGGCCACAAAGCAGGGACACTCCCTGAATGTGATGCCAGTCCATTACAGGGCACACACCTACACAATCACATGCTATGAGCAATTTACAGATGGCAGCTAGCCTAGCCAAAAATCAATGAATTGTGGATGGAAAGTGAAATATCCAGAGGAATCCTATGTGATATGTGGAGAACAGACAAACTCGACACATACAGAGTGGTGGTAGAAGTGAAACCATTAACCCAAAAGATGTGAGATAGCAGTTCTATTCACTGAACATCCAAGTTTCCATATAGTGTTATACAGTAAGAGCTCTAGTTTCTGGCGTGTAACCAGCAGTTCTAAAATATCAGTACTAAAATTCTAATAAAAAAACAAAAAGTAATAACATTATTCTACAAAAAATTATACTATAACTTAAAACAACATAAAAAACAAAGAAAACAAATGCAACACGTACAGTATATCACTTTGTGTGCAAGCTTACAGGGCAGCACACGTTAGTGGTCTTTCCACATGTTCAGCTATTGTTCATCTCATGATCTCCTGTGTTATATCGAATATCTGACACTACAATCATCATTAATATCTGTATAAAAAGATTAAAGGGTCATTCCATTTTAATTTAACAAATGGCCTTTGCATCACCACCATGAAATCTGGCAGTACCTTCCAGAGTTCAGATTTTTAATTATTTTGCCTTTGACATATAGTGTCCTTTCTACACTCCAGATAGCAAAAAAAGATAACTAACTTTTTAACTTTTACAGCTGGATGGCTATATATAGTTTGCTGGAAAGCTCAAAATAAGAGCTTCAGCTTATATGGCTGTAAAACCTGTAATATGTACTGGGAAAAGAAACATTCAAAGACATCAACTTCAAACAATGTCAAGTAACAGGGGATAATTAGCTTTATACTGCAAACTTGTAGCCATGATTTGCACTTTTGACACATTACCTGCACAACAGGGAAGATGTGGATAAAATCCAGCCCTTGAATCTGGTGGGGTTCCAAACGATGGGGACATTTCATTTTGGGTAGGACTGACACGATTTTCTCAGTGAGGGCTCTGAAACAAAATGAGATAACAGCATTATGTTTAACAGCTGGATTTTTTGTTTGAAAACAGACTTCAGATTTCTAAACAAGTTTTTATACAACTGCAATACAGGTGTTTGATACAGCTTATAAAAATACATGTTTTTTATTATTAAACATACTATATTTTTATAGTATACTATATTCTATCTATACTATATAAGGAAAAACAACTGAGGCACTTACATTTTCTGACCAATGGTTGAGTTTTCTTGAAAAAGAAGATCGACATCAATGTCAAAATTACAGGTTGTTATGCACCAGGTCATTCCTCCGACGACCTGTTATAAAATGTTTTGGATTAATATATCTAATTAGTTAAAAGCATATTGCTAAGTGTTGCACTTGATGAAAAGGTATTGTCGTTTATTACTACACAATAGTAATGCGACGCAGTACTTTAAGTACACGTAAATATTTGCGAACAATATTCTTTTTTTCTTACGTTGTGGTTCAAATGTACGTTAAGTTCTAAATGCAAAATTTAAGATATTCACTATTTTTCACTTGCAGTTAGCGTCTCACAACCTTGTCGAAAGGTGACAATCCCTTAATCCGAGCTCGAAAGTATCCGGCGGCCAAAAAGAGCTCCAGGATCTCAGACAGCTTATTGCTCTGTTCTTCATCTTCACGCGTCTCCACCTGCAAAACGAACCAGGATATATTTATCTGTCTATTTGTAGGAAGAAAGAAAATACTGTGCGCATTTAATACATTATTAGAAATGTGACATAGCTTGTCAAACACATAAGCTCGCTACTGACAACAAATTAGCAACTTAAAAATTAACGAACGTAGAAATCAATGTCTTCTTAATTGAATATATTAGCACATAAGAAGCAAAACCATTCAAACATCTAGAAAACAAAGGAATTTATACTGTTTTTCGAAAACTATACAGGTAGCTAGGATTCTGCTGGCTACATAGTATAAGCGAGTCAAAAGAACAATATTTTCTACAAAACAAAATACAATCTTAGTAACTTAAGGTGTTCATTTGTAGACATCAACATGTAATCATGTTGTCACCTGGATAAGATTGCCATCTTGGTCATATTGAACTCCGATTTTCGATCCTGCTCTTACTCTATGGAACACGGACACCGCCGCCATGTTGAGCTACAGCGAAATCACATGAACAGCACAAGTCATCAGGGTTGCCAGGTTCGTAGATTTCACGTAAAAATGTTAGGTCTAGGCAGAGGTGGTGGATGGCAGCTTTCTAACGCGCAATTTTAAAAATAGACCCTGGACTCACTGTCAGATTCTGTTTCAAATTAGAATGCACATACACATAGGAAATATGTAAGGAAAGGATTTACAACAGAAATTTCTTATGGGCAGCCCAGAAAATACTTAAGGCGGCTCCCTCTTTCGCATTCACAGCTATCTAGTACCGCCTCATAACTCATGAATAACATAAAGAATTTGAATTGCTTTGGTGCAGGACAACAACTTTGGACAATTACAATATATAGATGTAGTTAACATACGTCTATATACGTCAAATATGTCAACACATTTTGGCGTGGGAGGCTATGTTATGTAGAATTTTGGGAAGTATTTGCCAGGACCTGGCAACCCTCCAAGTCAGCCTAACCTTTTGGCACGCTCGTTGCGAAGTATGCTAAATGTCATGTAGTTGTGTAATCTACGGTTGTTAAAGCAGCATATAAAAAATTCAAAATAAGAACATCCGCTACCAGGTGTATAAATACAAATTAAAAGTTATATATGAACAATATGAATAACATCATAATTTATCAAATAAGATTTCAATAAGATTTATTAATTATGTGTCACTTTGTTGGAGTTCTTTCAAAATGAAAGTTGTTTCACAAGGTAAGTGTTGACGACAAGCCCTTTAGCCAGTAGCAAAGAGATGAGCCTGGTGCTAGAAATGTATCTGTGCAGGATACTCTGTGTAAAGCCAGAAATTCTATCTCTATTGAAGGGCAGTCACAAAATGAGGAGAAGGCACAATTCAAATGTGTAATAATAGTGCTTTAAAAAAATAAACATAATATAAGTCTAAAGAAACATTTGTCATTACAGGCATTTTAAAATGGGATAAAAATAAAGAATAATCCCCCAAATTGTCATAGCACTTAAGGTAAGAATAGCTGGCTACGTCTATAAGTGCATCCAAAAATCAAATAATTAGATATAATGTGTGGTGTTATTAGTCACATTCATGGAGAAGCATTCTATTGAAGTCTGAAATGCACTACATTACAAGCTTAAATGTTAATACTAAATTGGCAGCCCTGACTCAAAGGTGACAGGACTTAGAGCTACTTACTGACTTTCATTACTTTGACAGAAGTGAATGGACAGAATGACAGGAAACAGGAGACAGAGGGAGGATTAAAATGTAGGTTGAAGAATGTGATATAGTAAGTCTTATTTGGAATGACATTTAGTGTTGTCATTTCATATTTAACGAGATATGCATCTTGGTACAAGGTTTACTTGTACCGCTTATATGAATGTGTAAAATTGTGTTTCCACCATGCATTCCATGTTTTATTTTGGCTTAAAAACTTGAAACAGTACAGTATATCATTATCACTTCTGCTGTCAGAAGCAGTAAGAATCGAAGTGTACAGAGGTTTAAACAGGTTTCCGTATAATTTCAGGTGCTTGACAAATATATGGTTACATGGTTGAGGGGTCTGTATTAAAGAAGATAGACATTCTATTAAAATGGAAGATAGTATAATAGACTATGAATCACTACAGGTAATAGAGTTCCCTGGTGAGTGACTGACAGTAGTGAATTCCATTAGGGCTTTTTGTTTTTAAATCAGTCATTTTCTTGCTCCACTACTGAGCTACTTTTCTTTCCACTTGGTCAGACACAATTATCACAGCTTAATGCTGAAACACGTGACTCCTTATTGTGCTCTAACTGATCAATTGGTAAAATGAGTTTAATAGCCAAACCATGGTGATAAGAAAATCTAGTCCACTAAATCACCTAAATCAGTTTTAATAACTTACTGTGCTCTATTCTATTGCTGCAAATTAATAACAAGCTTGTCTAAGTAATGCTTAATATGAAACAAATATTGTCATATCATAGAAACAATGAACACTAACACAGTGTTTTTTTTATAACATACTGTATTCAGTTCTGTAATGACAAACGACAATGCAACAAACAACTAAATTTAAATATTGTTGATTTCCAAAATTAGATAATGTTGTTTATATTATTCAGTTGTTACAGATATTATTAAACTGTTATTAGAACCATTATAAGAACCTCATCCAACGAGAAAAATGAACACCCTCTGAATCCTTACAACCAGTTTAATTTACCTCACTGATATGTAATGTAGTCATAAAATTTATACATGTGTTTCTAGTGCTCCTTTTCAAATCAAGGGATAAACTAGAAATGTTATATCTTGTGAATAATCCATAATTTCAGGGTGGATAAAATATTTGATCAGTCTCTTGATTAATTTGCTTTCATTTGGATGGGGAGGAAACATCCTTTTTGAAATTTAGTATTTGTTACTTAATTTCCTTTTTAAGGACAGTTGAGTTTTTTAATCAAATTTTTATTTTCCTAATACAATTCAGAAGAGTTGGCATTTCATTAGATCATGATTCTGTTTGCAAAATACTAAATTAAAAGATTCCAAACTATTAAATTGTAATAAAGAGTTTGTGCCTCAGAATAATACCTGATACACCTTTCACATTTGCCTAGCTGACAGCGGGTTTCAGAAAACAATTGTGTGCTACAAAGAAGCCATTTCTATAACCTCACTACTAGGGCTTCACCGCTGGCCATGATGACAGGTGTAAGATTAACTTTGTTAGGCGCTGGCCTATTCATGCACACCAAATTAAATTAATGGAACAAATTTCCCCCTTAATTAAGATAAAAATTCATGTCAGCTGTAACCTTGCTTGCACACTAATTATGTACAAATGATTTATCATCGGTTGCACCCAGAATATTAATCTTCACTCATTGATACCAGCAGCCACTGTTAAGAGATGGGATTTGATTAACACTGACAGTCTGTGCAGTCGAAGTGTAGCATACTGCCAGTCGCTGTGAGCTGCCATTTCCATGTAGTGTAGCACCCTATATTCTCAATAATTATTCTGCTTTGAACGTGAAAATGACTGTGAAAGTGCTAAAGAATTGTTTTCTTAGACAGTAAAACGTTTTTGACATGCTTTTCTAGGCTTTGCTTGCTTCATATTTTCTACATTCTGAATTACATTTACATTTTATTTATATAAATACTATAAACCATGTTTGGGCAGTCAGATGTGGCATAATGCATGTCTCTTTTCATAACTTCATAGACTTACGACACAAAGGATTTTCTCTTTTGTCATTTTTTTTCTACTTGCAATACTGCTTGAAATCAAATTAAGTAATTAGTAATTCAATATTTTTGACTAAATACAATCATTGATGGTGAAACTCAGCTAATTTATGCTTTCTTTAGGTCACTTTTTAATTCTTTTGGTGCTAGTACAATAGTATTTGTACTATTCTTATATTTATTTTTTATTTTCATAATCCATATATGGATGCAAGTGGTATTTGTAAAGTCTGAGCTAGTACATTCAAGAATCTGGATTCATTCTGGTTGTTACAGTACCTGTTATTTTTATAGCCTACATGAATGCTTGGTCACTAGGTGGTGCATGTACAACAGAAAGCAACAGGAATATCATTTTCTATAATACGGAGAGAACCAAGCATCCATCTTCCAGCCTCTTATCTGTGGATTGTACTTCTTAAACAAAGACCACAATTTCTTTGATACATTTGATATTTATGGCTTTCATTACTTATTCATTATGCATTTGTAAATTTTTATCTTACTTATACATTGCTCACTTTTAAGGGAGTAAGTCCGAAAAAAAAACATTAGGAGAACTGGCATCTCTAAATTGTCCATGGTGTGTCATTATGTGTACCTTGTGATGGACTGACATACTATCCAGGTTGGTCCCTTACCTTTTACCTTCCTGGGATAAGTTCTATGCTCACCACAAACCAGTACTGGTTAAGTAGTTGGGAAATAGAGAAGAATCGATAATCTATCTATATAAGACAGGCAATTTTATCCAGAATGGGCCGTTGGGTATGTGGGTTTTCGCTGTAACTCCCTAATTAGATTACTAACTAGAGGACTGATTGGCTGAAGAGTCCTCATACCTAGGTTTGAAAAGCTGACCTAAAGGTTATCCCAAAAACCTGTATACACCCTGGCCTATTGCAGATAATATTGCCCACTCCTGATATACGGGGTGGCATGTTCCTCAGTGGATTAGGGATCTATGTCTCTGTCCAGAAGGTTACGGGTTTGAATCCTGTGCCTGGGAGAGTAATTGTATCACCATTGAGCCTTTGATCCCTTAACTGTTCCACTGCATGGTGGCTTTCCCTGCACTCTGACCCTAAAACTTGCTCTTTTATAGAGTGCGAGACTGGATATTTAAAAACAAATTACCAATAATCATACATACTATAATATCATACATACTATATTGACCAATCCTGTTCAATAGGGATTTTTTGCTTTTATTTGATAAAAGAATCATTTGCCATGTGTAACAAACCACAAATGTTTGCAATAATGTTTGATGCTTTTATAGATCATAAGCACCCATTCTCCACTAGGGAATTGGGGGTGAAAGGTTAATGGGAAAAATAGAGACCCTGCACAGAATGAGTAAGGGAGGTGAATAGCCTAATGGGCCAGAATGAAAGTCTTCAATACAAGATTTATACCAGGGGTGTGGCACTGGTATAAATAGTGCAAACAACAAAACAGCCTTCAAATATTAGGTCATGCGGAATGACGAATCAGGTGTCTGGCCATATTCACTTATTGCCTAGATCCTCCCTGACACAAAACTCTTTCTCATCCTTTCATTTCTGTCAAGCTCTCTTAGTTTGTTTATCTCCCTATACCTCCTTCTTGCTCAAGTTTTTGAAGAACTAAAAGTACCAGAGAATTATAGAAAAATCAAATTGGCTTGAATGGTGTCATTGCTAACCACTCTAAATGAATGTTTAGACCATGTTAATAGAGGAGAAATGGTTCTTAGCACAGCCAGTTGATGTGATCCTCATTTATGAGGAGTATGTTCAACCTGTGCATGATTAATTTGCATCCATATTAGTTATACTTCTTAGTTTGTGCTGTTTTGTGGTTAATGAAACATACTGTTATCCTTGTGTTTGAAATGAATAAATAATGAGCATATTTAAATCATCAGCATTGTATGCACATGGTTGATATATATGCTTGTCCTTTTCTTCTTAGATTTGATCAAAGGTAATTGTCTTTGTCTAAAGCTAACCACCATTACTGTTCCATTTAGTTGTATTATAAGTGTTCACTCAACAAATTTGTTCCAGTGGGTGGTTATATTAAGGAAATAAGTTAAGTATGGAAATCCCCTGGTTAGTATATTCTGCAGGTATAACATTAGAGGAAACCTCTTCAGAAGAAACCGATATATTTCATATGACTGATCATTATTGTATGGCATGCAATAGCTATAGTTCTAAAACTAAAAAATATTTACCAAAATTCTTAATGGCATATATTACAACATAATCTGATTTGCAATAATTATTTACTAATCAGGAATAGCATCTTATGCAAATTTGCTTGCCACAGGCATTGATTTAGGATTAGCCTTATGTTTGAATTAATACGTTTCCAGTTATTAATTTTCAAGGGGGCTCATTTGGTAGCACTGTTGCTTCACACTTCCAGAGATGGAAGTTAAAAAACCCACCTTAGTACGAGGAGTTTGCATGTTTTCCCTGCTTCATGTGGGTTGTCTCCGGGTACTTGTTTCCACCCTTAGTTCCTAGACATTCAGTAATCCTAACTAGAATCTCAAGATTTGCCATAGTGTATCACTGTGTATGTATGTGCCCCGTGATGGACTGGAATCCCATTAAGGGTGTACCTGTTCCTTTTGCCTAAATACCATCACATATTACATCATAGCTTTTTGGTACATGCATCCATCGATGCAGATTTTGACCACATATGTAGTCTATATATGATCATAAAGCTGTTCAACAGCCTGATTTATACAAAGCCATTGAAACTGAAAACTGCAGACAAGTATTTTATATACCATTGATTCTTAGCCAGTAATCTTTCTTCAGTTTATACATGAAAGTGTTATTTGTTCCTGGAATTGATATTGGATGACATCAAAGCAGCACAGCTTCATGTTTAATGCAAAGTAATTACATGATACCAGTACATCCACTGAGGAAGACAAACTTCTGACATCCTGATCTTACTGAATCAGTGTCCTAAACAATTTCTTCTTGCAAAATTCATTTTTCTTGACCATGATGCAATGCTCTTTCAAAGGTCTAACCCCCCACTTAAACAAGTAAACATACACAAAAAGTGGCATGGCAAAATATTACTTTGCTAATTACTGTAGTACACTTCTTTATACTTTTCAGTAATAATTGACAAATGTCATTTGTCATAGGCTTTTCTGAGCTCTGTGTTGTCTATTGTATTCATCAAGTTCCTCCTTTCCTGGAATGTGCATGCTGATCTTCACCTGAACACTATCATCTGGAAATTCCTAGTAGGTTAGGACAGCTCCAGAGCAGTATTGTCCTAGGATAAGAATCTTAATAAAGCTCTGAGAATTTTGGGCCACTTAGGACTCTTTTCCTACTCTGAGACACTTTATTAATACAGGCACAGGTTATCTTTTACTTGCTTAGTTGTTCATAGAAACAGTAATTTTGACAGGAATGCCCAAACGTTTTCAAGAAGAAAATCCTCTGATGTTTGAATCTAAAAGATTATTGATATCTGAATCAAGGAGTCCAGGGAAGGTGTTTAACTTCAAAACTTGCCATTCATGAAACCACTCTTTGTTTAGCAGTATGTAATGGGGCACTGTGGAATATTGGAACACTGCTTCTACCTTAGGATGCACCTACAGAAACTCCTGTAAAAACGGCCTCATTCTTGGGTCATTTTTTGCAGCTTTTTATGACCAATGTACTTGTAAGTCGGGTACTTACTGTTTCTCCTCTTTGTGACTATATTAGTTGCCTTGTGTGCAATCAATGTGCTGATTGTCACAATTGTCAGGTTCAGGTACTACATCAGCTCTGCACCTCTATCTTCCCACTATAAAGTGATGTACAATTACTTATTTCTTGCCAGGTGATTTGCTTTGACTTTTCTTATGAAGGTAAAACAGTAGCAAAACTCGAGAGCTTGCTAATTTGAATGTGAGAACTTGTAAAATTAATATTTGTAGTTGTAAGTTGAAATTTATACTCACAGCTCTGATGTGAAAAGCTGCATCTATCGATTTGCACACACAGACAATACTCA
>JAODLC010000001.1:32574251-32599396 GCA_026781145.1 Hippopotamyrus pictus
GGGGGGGGGGGGGGGGGGGGGGGGACATAGGATGAGTCAGGGCACTGTGAATTCTTGGAGAAAAAGCCAGAGGTCCCTTTGGCCAACAGTGGCTGGTCTGGGGTCAACAGGGAGATGTGCAGGGTAGGGCCCAGGGCCACAGCTTCTCATTTCTTAAATCACATTTTTCTGAGTCTGGGAAGCCGTGCTGATCAGCCTGAGTCAGCCTCCTGCATCTGAGCATGACCTCTCTGTCACTCTGGGAGTGGTCGAGAGAGGCAGACCAGCTCCCTGTCATGTCTCACTCCTGATTCTCACATGTTAAATCAGTTAAATGAGCACGAATGGCTGGTGAGCGCCATGTCAAGGTTAGGGTGCATGAAACGCCCTAAGGATGAAAGATGAGGCTATCCCTATTATAGTTTATTTTTTTCCTTTTCACATGTCTTGCAAGCATTTAAAATTTTGGGCATATAGCATTAAGTTGAAGGGGTCCTCCTGTCATCTGAAGTTTTTACTAATGCAGTACAATAGCGGGATGCTCATGCGATGCAAATGACTTCTTATCGTGGTAATAAAAATTCTACCTAAAAATATTTTAGGCAGTGTACTTTATTTTGTCGTAGGCACTAAGTTTGACCGTCTGCAAGTTATTATGAGAAGCTCAACTTTAATTTAGTTTTGTAAAAGCTAGAACAAAGCCCATGTGGTTCAGTTCTGTCGAGTAAGTAATTT
Source organism: Hippopotamyrus pictus (assembly GCA_026781145.1). Taxonomy (NCBI): domain Eukaryota; kingdom Metazoa; phylum Chordata; class Actinopteri; order Osteoglossiformes; family Mormyridae; genus Hippopotamyrus; species Hippopotamyrus pictus. The sequence goes on from JAODLC010000001.1 coordinate 32,574,966, forward strand.
AATAATAGTGAATAATCAGTATCATACTATTATTCAATCTTCTGTCATTTTTAAATTGATACTATGAGATGTTAGGCCTATTGCCTTTACGTCCTGTTTTGTACTATCGCAATTTAAAATATATTTATGCACACACAAAGTAATTCTGCAACATTTTCAGGTGAAATTCAACTATGAAATCCAAACCAGTTTTTTTTTTTTTGCAGTTATGACATCATTGAAGGCAATGCAGAAGAAAACAAGACAATCTGCAGAAATATTTGGACTAAGAAATGCCATTGCTGAAGATGACACAGTAGTAAAGGGGACATGTTTAACAACTTATGGACATGTTTTGAGGTGTGTGATGTACCATTCTCAACCAGACAGAGAAGCTCAGATAAATAAGTCCAGATTGGAAGCCGGTATTCAGGCATGTTGTGCTTGTGCATATTAGAGTCCTGCTAGTCCAGGGAGGCCACACCAGAAGCTCAAGCTCCAGAGGCAGTCCTTGGTAAGCTTCACTGCCTAATTCCACTTTGTCTGCTCACATTGTGGAGGAGGGCGCCAGTGGTGAAGCTTGCCTGTTTGGGTGATGGTGCTGGGGATTTGCTCTGAAAATGGTGCCCTAATGGGTTGCCGCACAGATGACATTGCTCTGTGGATTAAGGCTTGCAAACCTCTCCACCATTGTTTTGTCATGATCCTGTGAATGGGTAATAAATAAGTACTACATTTAATAATCTATAAATATATAACCAGCATACATGTAAATTACACAATTAATAAATAAAATTAAAATACTTCAATTGTATTTTATTACATGATTTGGTAACAATTTTATTAAACATAGGGACTAAACCCTGCGGAAAAATACCCAAAGGGTCCACATGGAATCGATTAATTGATAATGATTTCCACCTCTGTAAACACTGTTCTTGACCTAAGAGTTCACTGCGCTTGCGGATACATCCAAGAAGGAAGCGACGTCACATGGCTAGAATCTCATTGGAAGTTCAAGCTTGTGTGTTTGATGCGTGAAAGAGAAGTGATATGATCGTTCAAAGTAAGCTATAGGTAACTCTACCTTACTTATTCCGATTTTAAGGTGTGAATTATACGCTGTTTGTCACAAAATTTATCTCGCTTTACTGATAGGTTTAGCTCCTGACGAATGTAAAGACATTTAACATTTTGGTTAAATATCAAGGTTTTCTTGTCGCACCCGGAACAGACATGAACAGCTTACGATGATAAAGTCTTTATTTAGCTAGTTATGTTTTATATGCTGCAATGTGTGTGAACTGTGGGATTAACATACAAATATGCCGTTTGAAACAAGAAATTGTTACGAAAAGGCCAGTGTACAGGCTTGCCTTTACGCTCGTTTGACAGAAAACAAGGTTGCATGACAGTTTGCTCGATGTTTTTGTTCACTACAGTATTAGAAATTATTTACAATTATACACAAATGGTTATTCAACGTTTAAATTCAGATTCGTTATTTAAATTTTTAAAACACTTAACTTTTTTGTTAAGAGCGTTTGGATCGGGGAACCACAGCTAGCTATATATATTGTGCCTGGTATATGCATTTGCTTTGGTCATTCTCGATTTCTTCACCATTGTTATTTAACCGTAAATTTGTAGAATCTGCTGGTGTTGTAGGCAAATAATTTTCACTGGATTCGAAAGCATTAAGTGAATCAGTGGACTTGTGACATAATGGAGACAAGCTAATCGTAGAAGAGGGAAACCATTGTGACCGTATAACTTTATTATTCAAATTGCTGGCCAAAATGTACAAGTACCTTGAGTCAAAGCTAACGCTTATTAAAAAAGAAAATATGGCAAAACTCGCATTCTGTCATCATTGCTCTTATCTTTTGTGGTTCTCTTGGTTTAAAATAATGTCTTCATGTAATAGGTTAGAGCTAAATACCTCACCAAGAATTTGTTTAAATGTACTTTATCAATGTTTAACAATTTAATTCAATGCAACAATTGTCGTATCCAACCACCAGTTTAAGCTGTTTAATTATAATTTGTTTTTGGTATTCGCTACTTTTGTAGGATTCATGTTTGGTAAATGATGGTTTTGTGAGGACAATTATGGGGGAAAATGGGATTTAGTGCACACTGCCAATTAAAACGGGGAATGTTGAGTTTACATGTACCCATAGTATATCTAAAAACTTTGTTTCAGACCCACTGCAGTGTCCGAACCCAATGGGAACAAATGAAGGCCTGAAGTTGTCACCATCAAGACCCTCATATAAATCCTATATTTATGCATGACTTGAGGAAGAGGTCTGGCAACTATGGTGGATAGCTCGGACGTGAAAGCCCACCAGCTGGAGTCGGGGCCAGCTGTCTGTGGGCCATATATTGCGGTTATTACCAGCAAGACTGCAAACCTGGTCATCCGTGGTGTTATGCTCTTTTCCGTTGGTGTCTTCCTTTCTCTGGTGCTCAACCTACTTCAGGTCCAAAGGAACATTACCCTCTTCCCCCCTGATGTAATTGCCAGTGTTTTTTCCTCTGCCTGGTGGGTGCCTCCCTGCTGTGGTACAGTCTCTGGTAGGTGTACCTTTGTCAACATCTTTCTAATGCTATTGTTATTTCCATTTTTGCGTATTCTTTTTGTGGTTTGTTATATTTAATTATTTTAGCTTGAAAGTGAATTTGAGTAATATTTTTTAAAGTGTTGATTCAAGATTGATTCCTCTGTGGGGTCTGGGTGTGTGTGTTGGGGGGGGGGGGGGAGGGGTTGGGGTTGCATGTTCTTTGTTTGTGTGGGTTTCCTCTGAATACTTAGATTTCCTTCTGCAGTCCTATGACGTTATTTAGGTTAAATGGTGTATTTATACTGGATGTGAATATGTACTTTGTCAAGGCCAAGCGTCCCTTCCTGCTTCATTCCTCAGAGCGTACACTGAGACTGTGCATTATAAGTGGTTATTGAGAATTGATGGATGTATCGGTAGCGTTTCATGTCCATGTGCTATTACCTACCGGTGAGGCAGGAGATATGCTGGTTAACCTTCTTCTTTCAATATCTAAATTTCCCATTTTATGTGAATATGTGCATTTGTGCCCTGTGATGAACTGCCACCCCATCCAGGATGAACCCCTGTCGTACCTGGCTGGGATTATTCATTTTCTGTTTTTTGATATCTATAAACATTTATTATCCTAATATAAATAATATGTATATTAGGATTATGAATGTTTATAGTTATCACAAAACAGAAAATGAATAACATATTACATATCCTGCCTAGCACCTATAAATATATTTTATGATTGTGTGCATGTGTTTGCATGCATGTGCTCTGTAATAAACTGACATCCTGTCCATGGTATATCCCTGCCCTGTGTCCTGTGCCCACTGTAATAGACATTCCTGGCCAAACCCATCAAAGCCTCTCATATATTGTAAAGCAGAACAGGAATGTTTCAGTAGCTGATAGCTGAACGATTGATCATCGAGCTGATGTGCTGATAGTATACTTGTCACTTTGTGTGCATCTGGTTCTTAATGTTCCTTGGACAAGACTGTTTGCAAAAGGAAATATGAATTTGGTTGTCTGTACTCGCATTCCTTTGCTTATGATATAGTTAAGCGTTACTGGAATTGGTATGTATTTGAGTGTCTTTTTGGTTATAGAATTTTTATGTTATATAATAATTGCTTTTAAAAGGTTGGAGCGTGAAGACTGTACATGGTGAAAACACTGAGTTTTGGTTTTACCTTCATATTTCTGTAAAAATGATTCATGATCCAAATGAAAATATTATACTGCTTGATGAACTTGGTTGTCTGTTTTTCCATTTTATGTGATAATAGTGATGATTGGTCTACTTTACCCCTGCATTGATCATTGCCTGGGTAAACCGCACAAGTTCAAGCGTGAATGGTCCAGCGTGATGCGCTGCATTGCTGTCTTCGTGGGAATCAATCATGCCAGTGCAGTATCCTTTTCCACTCAGTTTCTATAAATGGTTAACAGCCATTAACAAATGTGTGCACATGCTTTCATTGGCTACTTTATTAGGTATAACTAGCTAGCGCTGTGTAATACAGTTTTGTCCCCCGAATCATATCAAGGGTATACATTTTGTACAAGGGTAGATGATTCTGAGAAGCCGTTCTGCACTTGACTATTGTACTGAGTTATTTTGGACTTACCGGTAATACCATCCTGTTGGTTTTAAGCAGTCTGGAATTTATTTTTGTTACTCTAATTAAGGTGTTTTCAGCCACAGTAATACCAATTGATTATAAACTCTAGACACTGGTCAGATCCTCCTTGCTTTATGATGGTTTGACTTGTATTTTGACTTCATGATGACTCAATTTTGATGCACATTCAGTAGTCGATTTTAAATTTTTATCTGCTGCCAGACTAGCAATATGTCATATAATATTTTCTACTGATGCTTGGGGATGGCCGCAGCCATACTTGCCATCTCTGTAGTGATTGCGTGTATACATATCATGTATGTGATATTAGGATTGACATATTAACCACATTTTTTCTGTGTTTGAATATGTTTGTTTGGCTATTCATTTACTTTTCAATTACTGGTATTTAGTTACAGTGCTTTACAGTACAGTGTTTTTTTTTTTTTTTTTTTTTTAGTGACAGTAGTTATTTATAATTTTCATATTCAACTGATATTTTTCAGTTATAATCGGGAAGTAACCCCACTGTAAGTTGAGGAGCCCCTGTAGTTTATGAAAATCCCAGTAGGATGGTTGTTTCTGAGATACTGGAATCATTAGGCATGGTACCAGCAATCACACCACATTCAGAATTGCTTAGATCAGGCATCTTAGCCATTGTAATTTTTAGCTGAAGAGTAAGAGAATCTCTTTATAATCTCTGTGTGCAGTATATATTCAGTTGCAGTCTCATTTTGCATTAGTGAGCAGGTATACCTAATATACTGGCCACTGTGTGTATATAGAGATATAAGGGTAATGTATTGTTCTTTAAGTTGATATCAATTTGGAAAATGTCTAACAGATCTGCTTTAACTGCGTCTGCAACCTCCAAGGTTTTTTAAATTGCCTTTTAAAATTCAAGCACTGAAAGACGATTTTAAGTTCTGGCTAAAAATTAAGCCAGAGACAGTATATTTCCTAATTCCATTCTACACACTTGCTGATCAGTGTTTCTTAAAATGGATTCTCAGAAGGTGGACTTTGAAAACAATGTACAGCTGTCTTTGACTTTGGCTGCCTTGTCCATTGGACTGTGGTGGACCTTTGACCGGTCCCGCAGTGGATTTGGTCTGGGTGTCAGCATTGCCTTCTTGGCTACTCTTACCACCCAGCTGCTTGTCTACAATGAGGTTTTCCAGTAAGTTATTTAGTTTAATATAATCTCTCCTTTGCTGTCTAGATTCACACTTTGCTTTTGGTATGCTGTTTCACTTTTCTAAAAAATATATTGTTCCTCCCCTAGGTATACTTCTCCTGATTTTCTCTATATACGTTCCTGGTTACCATGTATTTTTTTTGCTGGTGTAATAACCATGGGAAATATAGGACGGCAGCTAGCTGTGGTAAGATTTTGTATTCCAAAACATTTCTTCATTTTGTATACGATTATCCACTTTAGTGGAGAAAGACATATTTTAGAGAGCTGTTTTTTTTCAGTAGCTCATATTTTCATTTTTCTTCTCATTCTGACATTTTCTTATTTCCAGTATGAGTGCAATGTTTTTCAAGAGAAGAAGCATCAAGATTAACAGAGTTGATGAATCGACATGCCTGAAACTCCTCTCCAAGGAGGTGCCCAGGAGGCATCCTACATAGATGCCTGAACCACCTCAAGCGGTGCCTTTCAATGTGAAGGAACAGCAGCTCTACTCTGGGCTCCTCCTGAACGTCAGAACTCCTCACGCTATTTCTAAGGCTGAGCCCAGACACCCTGCGAAGGAAACTAATTTCTGCTGCTTGTACCCATGATCTCATTCTTTTGTTTACTACCCAAAGCTCGTCACCATAGGTGAGGATAGGAGCATGCAGCTGTAGAAAAAATTAGGAGACCATGGCACAATTTTTTTTTTTGTTTCACTCATTTCTTTGTTTGTGTTTGTCTGTGAACAATTAATTTTGCAAACTGCAGCCTGGTTGTTCTCTGTTTCTCATTAATGAAGGGCTTCTTCCTTGTTTTATGGGACTTCAGTTCTGCTTCTAGGAGCCTGGTGTGAACTGTCTAGCAGTGCACTTCACACCTGCACTTAATGTTTCCCATTGCTTTTGAAGGTCACTTGATGTCATCCTCCGATTCATGAGAATCTGTCGGATAAGTTTATCTCTGACATTAGAATGTCACTTCCACCCTTTACCTGGTGGGTTCTGGTCATTCTGGTCTGCCCTGTTGGAGTCCAACATCTACTGGAAATATGTCTGACTTACTGCTGGTGATGCGAACCAGACTTTATACAGGGGCATGATGTCCTGCAGCAACAGACTCCGTACTCCTGAAACACCCCTCACAGCATCCCCCGAGGGACATGAACCTATGCTTTTTCCAGGTCCACAAAATACATGTAGACTGGTTGGGCAAACTCCCATGTATCAGTGGGAAGGTGAAGAGTTGGTCCGGTCTGCAACCAGGATGGAATCTGCATTGTTCCTCCTGTATCTGGCTTTGGCACAGTGGTGGACCCTCTTATTCAGTAGCCCAGCATAGAATTTCGCAGGGGGTATGCAGGGGTATGATCCCCCAGTACACTACAATGCAGTGTATTTTAGGACAAAATTTCCCACACAAAAAAAGTTAGATTTAATACTTGGTTGCATTGCATCAAATTGTGTTATAAATAAAATAGCATATACTTTTTAAAATTGCAATACGTAGGAATAGGGTTTTGTAGATTGGCTGTATTTGTGCCTTATTTAATTGCCGTAGATTGCTTACTACTTTAATAAATATAATTTTAATTCTCAACAGGGATAAAGGACATTAGGACAATAAAGGCGTAAAATGTATAATTGTCAGCTTGTGGTACAGCCTTAAGGCAGCACGTTTGTTTTACATGTGCAGGGCTACACAAAGAAACACTATTTTCTTTTGGTTTCCCATGTATTCCCATTTTGTTTACTTAAGTGACATTTTTTTAAATGTAGAAAAATAAAAGCAGACGAGAAAACTTAACCTAGCTTTATAAAGTGAAAATTCCCAAAGTGGGGGGCGGTGCAGCTGAATGTTTTCTTCAATACGTGAGCTGTAGGATGTTTCATTTGGAATCTCCATTTACTGTTCAATGACAGTCCACTGGAAAAAAATTATTAGAAATTCATTTTGCTTTGCATCTTGCTTGAGCAGTATTAATTTTTCATACCATCAAGACGGTATACTGTGGTACTGTGGTGTTTTCATGGATTTTTCAAAAGCAGTTGTATTCTAATATTAAATTTTGCCGATAGAATTTGCTGATCATGAATGGAAATACCATGGCATACTGTCCGAGCCTACTTTATATAGGTATAGAGTGAAATGGAAGTAGTTTCTATGTAGAAATGGCCATTTATGTTAAAGCTGAGAAATAAGTTGAATCACAATTGAGTGATGGGGTGGGGAGGAGGAGCGGAAAAAGAAAATATAATTCAAAGTACCCAGCCCAGTCATAAAGATACATCTCTATTGTACAATGTAAGTTCCTAAACATTTGTATCCATGCTTAAGTTCTTCACCCCCATTAAAGAATTTTCATCATCTGTGCATTATTGAGATGAGATGAATTGCAGCAGCTGTATTTTATAGCAAGTAAATCTGTTTTCTGTATATTATCTCTTGTTGCACCATGTGGAATGTAATAAATCATGTTTGTACAAATTTTTGATTGCTTTTCTTTTTCCATGATGGATAAAATGATTGATTTAATGAAACTTTTGCAAAGTGTAGCTTGGTTCTTTTAGATTCATTCATTCAACAATGGTGTCTTCCTAGGTCGCGATGATATAACTTTTCTTGGATTAGTGACCTGCCACTTTCATATAGAAAAATTGAAGAACTTAATATGGGCCATGTTTTACTGGAAATAGCTGCTTTTTAATTAAAAAAATCTAGGCATTTTTTGTTTTACAATAAAACAATAAGCATTACAATTTTGCTTTACCATTTAATTTTAAATTCATAAATTTGAAATAAAATGTAAATGGTTAAAACACTACCAATACCTTTCTTTGTATAGGGAGCATTGATGGAGCAGAATCGTATGTTTGCAATTGATTTGTGCCAGGGACTCGTTCAAGTAAGTATATCTGTTGCCTGTGCAAAAGTGATGATCTAGGTGATGAGGGTGTTGTAACATTGAACAACAAAATGCTGACACTGACGTTTGCTGTTGTAAGGTATTGAGGGATCTGGAGATTGCCGTTTCCATGAGCCATGACACCAAGAGTATTTTTCAGCAATGTAGAGTCACTATAGCCAGTAGTAGTTATATGACAGAAAATTCCATAATTATCCTTATTGTGGTTGTTTGGTGCTTGGCTAAAAACTGTTGACTTGCTTGTGAGTGAGAGGGCCAAGGACCACATTGTTTTCCACATAAATGATGTCTCCAGGAATCCCCCACCAAGTGAAAGGACAGGAACAGCAGGAAGAAGCTGGGGGTGGAAATTAATCTGAAAGCCACGTGTCAGAAGATTTCTGCATGAGAGGGAAACGCTATGAGGTCACAGGTGCTGTGATGCTATAGCACTCGAACAAATGCCAAGCACAGTAACCACCATGCACCATTTCAAATGAGTTTAAAAGTTCCTGGTGATGCTGTGGTATCTGTTAATGGCTGGTGTTACAAAGTGCTAAGACAACTACTATGAGGTGGAAACAGTGAAGATAGGTAACCGATTGGTATTTAGATAGTGAGAGTGCAAAATAATTAGTTAAAATATAGCTAAGGGGTACAGCATGTCTGTCTACTGGTTGCCAGAACCACATATGATAGTAGAAATTAAAATGATGCTATGGATCCTATATCTATCAAACAGACTCATTGTGGACTCCACTTAATAACTGTTAAGACAGTATGGCTCAGACAGACAGTTTAAGAAGTGTTTAAGTTTGTGAAATTTCCAAGAAACTAAGCCTTGTGTTGAGCAGGTTTCCTTGGATTGTGGCCTATGGGCTTTGCATTATGTGGCTGCTGCATTACCGCATGCAGTTTGTTTAAGCAGGTCACTTGTTAACCATGCTTTCCAGGTGCTAGTGGCATTGTGGAGAAAGACAATTTTAACAGCACAGCTAATGAAAGGTTGAACCTGAAATTTCAGGTGCAAGACGTCCCATTCAAATGAAAACCTTGTGTACCTGTTTGTGAATATGAACGTCATTTACCAAAAAAAGATAGTACAGGGCATTTTCATTTCATACTCGAATTTAACTTGGGTTTGTCTCTTGTATATGTATAGGGCTGTGCAGAGACTTTTCAGGGGGCTCAACCATTCCTCCTTGGCAAAATTTGAATGAAAATCAAATCAGTGGTCGAAAAGGGGCACTGAGGACCTCAAAAGGGGCAGGTGCTCAGGCGCTCAGGCATCCCCCCCCCTCCCCAATATGTACATTGTTTTTCCTGCTAGAATGGTTCTAAATAGCTTTATTTGCTTCAGGCAAACCTGAAATGAACTCGGCAAAATTGACAGTGGTATACTGAACTGGCCCTGTTACAAGAAGGAAAGAAGCTTGGTATCCTGTGTTGGGCAAATGATCTAATCTGAATTAAGAAGCATGAAGCCAGGTGCTTACTGTTTCAGACCGCAGTGCAAGAATAGTAATATGTAGGTTCAATACACAGTTAAATCACTAGATATCACCTTGGTTGCTCTGCATGGACAAGTGAGAAAGGGGAGTTGTGATTCAGCATAAACTGCACAGCAGGGCATCTGCTGTCTTAATGTAGATTAATGTTACCTGCCTCTTCTTCGCTGCGCTAAAAGCGGAAAGTAATTAAGATTCATAATATGGATTTAGAGCTTCTTTGTTTGTTGGATTCTTTAAAAAGCAGTTTACAAAATCTGGGGAAAGGGCAAGATTCAAGATTCTTTGGTTCCTTGTTGTATTATTATGAATTTTGATTTGCTATCTTGTCCGGATAAAATAATGAATATTGCCTGCTTTACATTCAGGTTACAAAGTTCCAAGCTCTTCGCTCTTAATGAGTTAATCTCTCTATTCATTCCTGGCATGTAATTGTTTCCCAGGTAATAAGGGTCATAGCCCATAATGTAAGTATGCATAAAATTGTTTATTGAACTGCTCTGCATCACCAAATGACGAACAGTAAATTTTACCAAATTATTCATGTGGAATCCTTATTTATGGCTATTTAGGGTCATAAGTGATTCTTGCATTTAGTCTAACAATGTACATGGGCCATTATCTTCTTAGAACAAGAAACATCATGAAGAAACAGTGTTTGCTGCATAACATGCACCCGGCTCTGTAAAATGGCTTTATATTTCTTGGCCATAAATAACTGATGGACCTAATGATTTATACAAAATGGCTGCCCATACCAACAGATAATGTGGGTTGAAGCCAACCTTTGACATTCTCTAAACATAAATCCATCTGGTTGTAAGAAAAAGAGGTGAAAGATTCCTTAATAGTCAACATTACTTTTTTCCTTTGCTCAGGCATCCAGATTTTGTGCTCTAAATATCAGGTACTTTAATCATAAATACATACATATACTTTGCTGGGCATTTCAGTCCAGAACCTTAAAATCTAGACCAAGATTTTGTTTCTAACAACCAGCTAAGCTTAAAGAGTCATAGTCACAGAGTACTCAACTGGTTGGTAGAAGTGAAATCTTGGTCTGGATTTGTAGCTTCTGGACTGTACATATCAGGCCTAATTGTCAGGCTTGCAATGTAGAGTTTTTTTTGTTGAGATAGGGTCATAAATGTGCTCCTTCAGTGATATTCTGTGATGTTTTTGAGGCTGTACTTTTGTGGTCTTTAGCAGCTATCCTTCTCTCCCTGTTAGTGTGCTTTGACTTGTGACCGCTGTTCCTCTATGCTGAAACAATGTTTGTCATATACTCTTGATTGGCATTTACCCTAACATGTCTCCTCTTTGTATCTGTGTTTGTAATTGTGATTTAACTATTTCAATAACCACCCCTTATTTACACTCCATAGCTCCTCTAAAATTGTCATAAAATTCTGCATTAACAATATTTAAAGATCTATCCGTAGATGTCACCCCTACCTCTGTGTGGGTACAGTTTGCACATTCTCCCTGTGTTTGTGAAACCTTCCTGTGCATTCTGTTTTCCTCCTGCATAAAAACATGTCTTTGTCAAGTCTTTAAATTGCCCTTATTATGTGATTGTGTCTTCTGCAGTGGACTGAAAACTCTTTTTCAGGTTTCTCTGCCTTTTCCTGTCCTTCCTAGGATAGGCTTCAGGCTTGTCATGCCCCGGTATTTACATACAGATATTGATATAAGAAATGGAATAAGGAATACATAGAGACCATTGTAATTATATAGCAGATCAACATTTAGGAAGAAAGTGAAGCAATGGCTACACATCTGCCTTTGCACATCCTCATGAAGAAAACATGGGAAAAACTTTTTAGTGCACTGGAGGTCTTGCAGCCTTGATGACATTATCATAGATGAGCTACGACACAGTGGGTACACAGGGAAATAAAGCACATCACAAATATCTTTTCTGGCTGAATTATAATGGTTTTCACTGACTGAGCATGAGTCTCCAATAAGAACCATCACACTACTGGCTGCTATTTGTGCACGACAAGCTCCACATGTCCTTTTTCTTTAATAAAAGATGTATCTAGTGATCCTGAATGGCAGATGAGGGCTATTGTTTGGAGCAGAGTTTGAAGAGGACTAGAGGTGCCAGCAGCTGTTTATTGCATTTGTGCCAAGACAGCCTGAACAGACACAGTATGTGTTCAGGACCATGTCCAACACAGGAATCAGTCATGAAGGTTGGTTGGGGAGATTTAACCAGCACAGGCTGTCCTTGAAAAAAAAAGAGGAAGCAATAAAACATTTGCAGTTCAGACCAAGAAATTGTATCCCATGCCCCCACCCCCCACTGCCACCACAACCCTTGTCCCCAAACCCCTCCCCTTTTGCTGATCCTCATTTTGTACAATCACTCCCACTTTGTGTCTAAGATGGCAAGATATTTTTCAAAATAGCATGACAGACCATCCATTTATCCTGGAAATTGTCCCTGCGCTGCTACTTGTTCTTTTATTGCAAGATTATTTACTAAGTTGACTTTAGCAAGTACACTAAATCAGTTGCTCCATTGGTCTGAATTTTTATAAACTCAGCTCTTTTTCAGGAAATATAAAGATAACAGAAAAAAAACAAATAAGACTGCTGCAAACAGAATTTTGTGAAAAATATATATCAGGGAAATCTATTTAAATGGGTTGCTTCACACTCTGTGCATATGTCAAGTGGTGAGTAGCTTCAAAAGTATGTTTGTCCTACCTCTAAGGGATTTTCACACTCCATAGGACACAAAATCTCTATAAAGTGGCTTACTGAAACAGGAGAAAATTGGAAGCAGTGGTTTCCTCTTGGCTCTTCTTATTCTCCCATTCGGCCTCTTCTGAAGTGTGAAGAATGATCTTCTAAATGAAATCAGGGGAGGACTCGACAGAATCCTGGTTAATGGTGTGACAAAATGAATCACAACTACTCAAGGCATCCATCACGGCTAGAAGGTGACCACAAATGATCTGTGAACCACTATATATTGATTACTCATGTACTACAAGTGTCGGATTTAATGTTTGAGAAGCCTAAAAACCTGATGGAGACAGCTGGAGCTCTAACTCTTCTTTGATAGATTTTAATGGTGAAATATTGATTTCTGTCTGGCCAAGGTCTGCCAGTAAGGGCCAAAGTCATTTGCTGGGTAATGCTGGACACTGCATTTGCTGGTCACAATCAATCATTTTGGCATTGTATGCTGGAAAAAAGTGGGTTGTATAAGAACATAGTTCAACTCTGCACTCTCGTATGATAACCAGATAAAAGGCTTATAATAAAAACAAAATTTCTGAGATGTATGTATTAGGTAGAACCTCTGCAAAATTGTAAATGAAATGAAGTAGTCTGAATTCCTTGCAGAGAAAATGAACCTCTTTGCTAACGGGTCTATATTTTGCGTAAATGTCTGATGGGAGAGTGGGGGCCAATGTAATCTGTTGTGTTACAACTCAGTGCTTTCTTCCTATCCAGAGGGATAACAGAGAAGCTAATGGGAACACATCAATCACAATCATTTTCCAATTCCTTAGGTGTCTACCCACTTCCCCGCTACTGTTTAAGCTCCATAATAATGGTGATAACATAGTTCTATAGCTCTGCTAGTGCTACACAGGAACACTTCATTAGAAGTGTAGCTGCTGCTAAGTCAGCAAATCTTTTTTATGCTTATTATTTTTAGTATTGGGAAAACGTGACAAGTTGCCGTCAACATCAATAAAAATATTTTAAAGCCTTACCGCCTGCACTCGCAGTACAAAGAAGCACCACGGACAGCGGCTGATTTGGTCCTGATTATCTAGCTTACTTAATGATTTTTGCTCCAGCGCCCTGCTCAATATGGTTATAAGAGAAAAGCGCCTTGTGTTATCCAAGAGCCCTCTCTTCCCAGGCTGTATGAGCTTCCTAATCCAACAGAGATCTAGAGGGTGAAATCGATTTAATGTGGCTTACTCGGCGGTACGTAATTAAAACGCTACATTTTAATACACCCCTGGTGATATATAATTAGAATCATACACCTTTCAGTGGATGGCAAATATTTCTGTGCCAACAAGAAAACAATAATAGAATATAAGACACCATGAGCTATTCAAGGCAATTAACATTTAGCCACTGAGCATTTTGTCATAAACACTATCTTAACAGTTTTTAAACAGAGGTTCTTAACAAAAAGCACCAACATCTAAAATACAGGTACAATGGGTACATATTGGCACACTGCTAATAAGTTTACATTTATAATTTTTTCAATTTATGTTCACTTTTTTGTTTGTTTTATTTCTGAGTCACCAGAAGGTGGCACAAAGCCACTGAATTATGAAGTGTCAAATAACTCGGAGCAATGATACATCCTCAACTTTGATACCATCGCAACAAGAGAGAAAAGCTTAAAAATGCCTCTGCAGCACACAAGACACTGTGAGGATATCTTAGCCAGAGTTTGTGGTTTGGAATTCATGTTTTTTGCTGTTTTCTGCGGCAAAAACATATAAGATGTAAGACAATATGCTCTTTATTCTTCTTCTTCTTCTTCTTATTATTATTATTATATAAACAAACTGCACTACTAATTAGGATAAGGTTTACGTTATTGAAACTTCATATTCAGTTTATCACAATTACATTTAACGTACATCGTAAGAAGCATACATTGGAAACAACTTTATTGCAAAATGTAATTTATTACTTAACCCCCAGTTATATGAATTACTATCTTATAATACATGTATGTGGCAAATGACTGTATATAATAATAATAATAATAATAATAATAATAATAATAATAATAATAATAATAATAATAATAATAATAATGGTGCAAACAAGTTATTGTAAACATTTAAGTCAACATAATCAACCATTTCATATGCTTCAATAGAACTGTGCTTGTGTTGTATGTCTAGCATATATACTGCATTTTGAGGAGGATACACTAAAGGATGAAGGTCACAAACACCTGTTTTTTCCTTCACTTTGTAGTGTTGTCTACAAAAAGAGAAAACGTGCCAAATTACTCTGCTTTCACAGAGAAAGCACAAAGCATCTGAGCTTTACCCCTGTGGGGTCTTAATAGGATTGACATAGGTCATTATTCTGCAAAGGCAGTAGAGCAGCACTGTGGAAACAAGCAAAGCCTCAAATTAAATACCACATGCAAAACATGACGTGATGCAAAACGTTTAACAGCCAAACAGTTGTTAAGATGAGGATATAATTTATAGTGTAATGATAAACTGTATAAAAACTGTGGGCCATATTCCTTGCATTGGGATTTCACAGCTGCTAAGAATAAGGAGATATTTTGCTGAATTTTACACAATTGGAGGTGTCCTGACTCCAGGCAAGGCACATCAAAGTGAAGACTTTGTTTTGGAAGAACAATGGTAGCAGTCACACTCCAAGGGTTGTGTATCATTGCATGCTTCCCTTGCAAATCCCAGCAGACAACAAATCTCCAGATTATCAAACCAGCAGATGTTTGAGCTGCAGTAGAGCACACAATGCTTCCCAACGCTAACAATAATCAAAGAATTATTTCCTGGGAAATACTTGACCAGTGATCATACAAGAATTTTTTTTTCTCTTTTTACAGGTGAACCATGCAAAAGAATATTTGGAATCAATTGTATGCATACCTGCATTTTTGAGTTAAATGTATTGTGTCTGCACTGTGTTTTGACATAACTTTCTGCTTTTAACTTCTGTTTCACTGTTGTTTCTTCAAGTGACATATAATACAAAATCAGTGTCTGTGGCCAATAGGCAAAACATGCAAACTGGAACTAAATGTAACTATAAACATTCTAGCTTGACTGTCTGAGTGTCTGTTTGAGAAAAAGCACATATGGAATTGTCATTATGAAGTGATTTGTAGGCTTGACATTCTCATAACCTCTGTCATGTTACAGTTATGGAGGTTTAATGTGTGTGCCTTCTCTAAGGAAATTGAAAAATACCACTTACAAAAATGATTCAAAGCATAAATGCACTCAACATCACAGTTTAGCAATGTTCTACAGCAATTTTAAACAAAACAAGCACTGTCTCCAGAAATATTTCTCAAAATGACATTATTGAAATCCTTGGATATCAAAGATGTTGTAGATTGCTGTATAATCAAGGAAATAATTATAAATAAATAAATAAATAATCATGAATAAATGATGTCATGTCTTTAAGTGTAAAATTTGAAATTCAGAGCATTAATTGAGTTTGTACATAGAACTACGCAGATGAGTGTGGCTGATGGGAGGCTCAGTGTTTCACTAGGCAGCCCTGCTGACTCACATTTCCTGGGTCTATGGGTCCCACTCAGAGTGCAGAGTGAGAAAATGTAGTGCTCTGTGTGTGGGTGTGTGTGAATTATGTTTATATTACATTGTGGGGACCAAATGTTCCCCACAATGTAATAAAAAACCTGTTATTTTGACATTGTGGGGATCATTTTTCAGATCCCCCCAAAGATCTGTGAATGCAATGAAAAAAATAAAAGTGCCAAAAGTCTCATATTTTGCTTGTTTATTAATGGTTAAGGTTAGGGCTGGGTAGGGGTTAAGGTCATCATGTTGAGATTAGAGTTTTCCCCATAGAAATGAATTGAGAGTCCCTACAAAAATATAATTACAAATCTGTGTGTGTGTGGTTTTTAAGTTCTCCATGTGCTACGTGGGTTTCGTTTCACACTCCAAAGATGTATAATTAGGGCAGTTTGTGACCATTTCCTATATGTTTCTATATGTACAGGTGACCTGAGATGGACTGGCATATTTTTCAGGGATTACTGCAGCCTGTGCAGCCTGGGTTAGGCTCCAGATCCCCTGCCGACCCTGGGAAAGATGAAAGGTTAGAGATGGCTGGATAACATCAAATTTAACATGTTATTTGTTAGTACAAATTTATTTAAGCTGAACTGTAGTGAAACTATGCCAGGGTTGTGTACTTCAGTTTAACCCATGTCAGTACATGAGTGTGCTGGTTTTACTGCAGAATTCACAATAAGTTTAATGCTGTTCAGTAAGCCACTACCCTGCCCTGTATGCAACATGGGACTGCTGTAATCTTGATTGGATCAAAAGTTATTTGCAGAGGATTTCTTATTAATAGAAAGAATATGTTATCAAACTTCCCTTGTATCCATTTATATTTCATTTTTTGATATTCAAACTTCGGTTTTTAAGTTCTCATTGATATAGAGAAATCAATGTATGTAAAATCTCTTTTTCATACCCACTATTAGTATATATTAAACACAATATATTGCTGCTATTCAACACATTCTTAAAACAATACTTGGTATGACTATGAAAGTTATACAAATTCATAGCTCAGGCTTTAAAGTTATCAGTGAATTCAAACAATAAATATGGATGGAAAAGTTCTTCTTATATGGGTGAAATCAGTCCTTTGGGACAAAATCAAAAGCACACATTAAATACATATGGCCATGGTTTTTTGCATTTCCTCTGAATCCTGATTCATCAATGTCTACCAAGGTCCCATGATGAGGGAGAAAACTGGGGGTGGGCTGAGATGATCTCCATCCATCTGTAATCTGCTCTTGGCTGCCTCAAAGAGGCAAGAGGTTCACTTTAAAATGCTTTCAAAATTGCAGGTGGTCTTGAGTAGGCTGTCCGTTACCCATATGGCTGGTATTTATAGCCAACATTAAAGACCATTCTGATTTTCATACAGCATACTTCTGTACCATTTCATTATACTTGCTGAGGTTCATCTTTTAAACAGATGTGAGTGTGATTTTTGTCTACTGTTCAATGGAAAATTATTTCTCCTATAAATAAATTATTAAGACCTCCTATAAATATAGTATAACAGTCAGCAGAGACAGTGCAATACTAAACAAATGTATTCTAAACGGACCAAAAGAATGATTTATTATTTTAAAAATCTGGCATATTTCTAGAATTACTTTTGCCATAATTCATCGAGGTTATTTGGTCTATATTTTTCAATATTTCAATGTACTTGAATGGAAGGTCAATCTGAAGATGTATAATTTGTAAGACAAGTATTCTTATTCTTCTGTGAATCTAAACAGTTGTTGCAGACATTTCTCATTTATCATTGTACTTGAGGTATTATGAATGACCGTGAGCCTTGATAAATTTCTTTTGTTATTGGACTGAACATAAAATATCAGCTTCAAAATTCATTGTTAATGTTTTAGATCAATGAATGCTTTGCATATACATTTGTCAGCCCAATAATAATTGCATACTGAGCTCATTTACACTGGTGCTTTCTCGTTTGTTAGCATCCTTGCCTCAAACTTAGATTTACATATGCAGCACACAAAAAGTAATTCAAATTGAGAAGGCAGGGTCAGCTATTAAGGGTTAAGGGCTTTGCTCAGGGACCCAATGGTAAAATCATCCTGCCTAACCTGGGATTTGAGCTGGTGACCATCTAACCACAGGCATAGCACCCTAACCCACTCAGTCCCACACCATCACCCTGTTAGGTGAACCTTTGATTTCTGATATATATAACCAATGGCGTGCCCTGCGATGGGCTGGTCTCCCATCTTGGGTTGTTCCCCACCTTGTTCCCGTAGTTTCTGGGATAGGCTCCGGACCCCCCGTAACCCTGAAGGATAAGCAGTTTGGAAAATGGATGGATGGATGAATAACCAATGGCACAAAATTTCTCATTTTTTTTCTCGGTCCACTGATTTACTGAAGTGAAGTCTGAATGAAGGTCAAAAGCAGTTATATGTTTACTGAACTTGTAAGCTGGCTTCTGGAGATGTAAAAGGTGGATTGATCACTTACTCTAAATCTTTCCATAACACCTTCCATGGCTGGCACTGCAAGTAACTCCACTGAATGTAAATACCATCAATTGGAGGCCTTGTTAATGTCACTCATTATTGAATTAATGAAGCCCAAGTTAGTTGACATGAGAGAAAAATCTGGAGGTTCATTTACCACGAGGGAAAAATAGTATTCATTCAGCAGGACCTTTTCTGCTGAATGGTACTTTAATACTAAGTCTAAGTCATATAATCATAATCATAAGTCATATAATTATTCATTTATATGTGCATGTTTGTACATACTGTATACTATGAATGCTCAGAAGTCAACATCATGAGTCTGTTAATATACAATTGTACAAACAATCATTGTGAAGATTCAAACTTAGCTGATATACTGTGTACCATTTTGAAGTACTAATTCATTTACACCGGTATTTATGCTGTGGGGAGCATGGCTCCAATATGGGGTAATAATCCAGTTCTGGAGGACTGCCAATGATAGCGTCTAGGATTTATCTCTTGGGGTGGTGTTAGTGCTAAAACACCATAAGGTTAACAGCCCACACATCTCTGCTCCATGCCTTTTAAGGTAGACTGGATACTCCTTATATTTAAATCAATTTATCTTAAAGTCTTATAATGATAGTATTAGTCATTTGATATCCATACCTGTCAGACAGCAGGTTATACTCTGGGCTCACATCTCTAGGATTGTGGGTTTGATTTCTATCATAATTTCCTAATTTTCAAATTCAAAGTTTTTTATTTGTCACATGCAATCATACTTGTACAAAACAAGTGAAATGCTTATTCTGGCAGATTGCCTGACTGTGCCACATAAAATTAGAGACATTATAATTCAACAATAAACAGAATATAATAAAATATACTAAATATAAAACTATAAACATATCAAAGAAACACCAAGACAAAACTACAGACACACAACTTTGTCTGACAGTGGGTACAAATATGCAAGGGTAGATGAGTGGGCAAAATGCAAGTAAGGTGAAAAAGGAGTGGGACAGATTAGAGGAATGAGACTGAGTGTATATGTGTGTGCAGTTACTGGTTGTCCATTTAATGTTGTGGATAGAAATTTCTCCCAAAGCATTCAGTCCAGGCCTTGAGACTGCTATATATCTAGGGTATACTTGGGTTTATGTATGATGCATCCAGAGATGGGCTCCAATCTCACCATGACCCTGCACTGGATAAGTAGATAGAAAACGGTCAGATACAATTTAACTGTATTAAAAACTGAAACACATTTCTTGTAAAAAATTTTAATTAATCAATAAATTAATGTACATTATCATTCAAATAATGATCACAAAAATATTGTATACAGTATATATCGCTTTTAATGGATTATCGTCTATAACGGACAAGGTCCACTGGTCCCAGCTGTGCACCTTTATGAACATGCAGAAAAAGCATTGTACTTGCATATAATGGAATTTTGCTTATAACGGACAAACAATTTGGTCCCCAGGGCCACTTTTAGCTGTAGTTTTGTTTGGTAGTTTTGTCCCTGTCCCAACTCCCCAGATCCTCGCTGTGTATAATTCTCCGTCGTGTGCCTTCTTTGTCAGACCTGGCTTCCTTAATAAATGTTTGTTTTCACGGTGACGTCGTCAGTGTGAAATTAGCCCCTCATTTGCATCTGATTTCCACCAAACTGATTGCAATCGTGTGTGCTGCATTTGTGCTGGTTTGTGCTGCTAAAACTGTCCTTTGTGCTGCTTTAGTTTCTGAGATATTCATGTTTGTAAGGTTGCTCCCCCCCCCCCATTTGCATCTGATTTCGAGCAAACCGATCGCAATCGTTTGTGCGGCGTTTGTGCCGGTTTGTGCTGTTAAAATTGTCCTTTGTGCTGATTCAGTGCAGAGATGTTGCTTATTTACATGGTCACGTGACTCCGCCGTTAAGTTAGCCCCCCATTTGCCTCCGAACCGGTCTCAATAGCTTGTGCTGTTTAAAAATTGTCTGTACTGTTATTTTTTCTGAGTTATACCTCTTAGTTTATGCCTTTACATGATTGCCTTATAGTGCTCAGGCTCGTGTTTCTCATTTTAACAGAAGGTGGACCGTTTGATGACTCAGCAACAAAGCTGTACGTAGATATAGGCCCAATCCCAATACCCCCACTTAGCCCTACCCTTTAGCCCTACCCCTCCGTTTTGCACGTACCCATGTAGGGTAGTGTTGTCCCATTTCTTTTTAGCAGCGAGGGGTAGTGGTGTTCAGCCCTCAAATCTCGAAAGGGAGATTTTTCAGATGCTGACTCAAAACCGAGTGGAAGAAGAAAATCCCCACAATGCATTGCAATACACAACAAGAAAAGAAAAAAATGGCTAGCGGTGTGGGGAAAGAAGCTCATGTCTTTATAAATACGCTTGCAAAAAAAATTTTAGCGGAATATCTTAGTTTAATGTAAGTGAAACGGAGTATGAGGTTGAATTTTTCAAAAACAATTTTCTGAAAATCGCTAATTCCGTGTGTAGAGACAGAGCAGTAAACAGAAAAAGTAAACAGAGCAGTTTCACAAAACCATTGAAGAATTAAGAACATATTTATTCAGAGAGAAAGCATTCAAAGTCCTTTTTATGTCGTTTTTTGGCTACGACACTTTTGGGAAACTCACGCCTGATTGTTTTCTGTGTTTCGTGCAGTAGTCTCCTAAGTGCATTATTCAACATCGTGGAATATGTAAAAGACATTCCTGACATATTGTTTCTGCAACATAAACACAAAAGGGTTTTATAGAAATGTTACATGCAATATGCTTAATTTTAAATCTGCGTGCCATTGCCAAAGGAATGCTAATCCACAAATTGACAGTGTCATAATCATTTTGTAATATTCTAGGGACACGTCATGTTGTAATGTTAAAGTGACTTGTCCGTGTTATAAGCATGTTGTACTATTCCAGGGACTTCCGAGCAAACCAGGCAGCTCATAAGCAAGCAGGTACCGGTTGATCATGGTAGAGGGCATGTAGAGTGGCCTCCAGATCCCACAAGACAGGGTTCAGGAAGCAGGAGGATGGCAGGATCAGGACAGGTTCTTCAGTCAAATTGGTGAGATATGGCATTGGTCTTAGCGTTCTTCTTCTCTGGAATACAAGACACTTTGAAATCAAACCGAGTAAAGAAAGGGCCCACCTGGCTTGTCGAGGGTTGAGGTGTTTGGCTGTCCTCAGGTATTCTAGATTACGATGATCGATAAGTACTTGGAGTGGGTGGACGGTCCCCTCTAGTCAGTGGTGCCATTCCTCGGGGGTACCCCAAGAACTTGATAGCAGGGAGATGGAACTCATACTTCTCACCTTTCATATGGAGGTGGTTCTCTCAAAGGCGTTATAGCACCTGTTGGACATGTCCCACATGAACATGGAGAGAAGGGGAATAGATGAGGATCTCATCATTGTATACTATAACAAAGCGATGGAGCCTGTCAGCCAACACCTGGCACATAAAATTCTGGAAATTGGATGGGCTGTTAGCCAATCCATATGGCATGATGAGATATTCATATTGTCCAGTGGTGGTGATGAAGGACTGAAGTAAATTGTAAGTGCTCCGCAGGTCCAGCTTGCTGAAGAGCCTGACCTACCTAAGTTGTTCCAGAACTGGGGGAATTGTACTCTGGTGGAATCAGGACATGTCCTTCTGGAAGGGGGCTTTCTATGGATGATACTCAGTATAGTATCATGATACAGTGGGCGAAATACAATGGGGCCCAAGTAAGGATCTCCCCCTTCATCCAATCTATATGTGGGATATGGCATTGTAACCATGGGTAGCATAAGATTAGGCCATCTCTAATGGCAGGTAAAACCAGTAACTGGATCTTCTCCCCATGGTTGGCTCCCACCTGCCACCAGTACTATTCCAGGGACTCCTGAGCAAACCAGGCAGCTGGGCTGGTGTGGGCTGTGGGCTGGTGCGGTGTGGGCTGGTGCGGTGGAGTACCTGATCTGCAGAAAGGGGGGCACCACCCACTTCGCAAACTGATAACAGGGTCTTGGGGATGGAGTGGAGCATCACAAGTTGCTGGTTATTGAGGCTCCCCACGGCATTGGGTGAACTGGACAGTAGCAGATTGGGTGGCCAGCCTTTCCGCAGTACAAACACAGGTGCCGCTGCATGCACCGTTGATGCTTTGCAGGGGAGAGCGGGGCGGGGGCAGCTGCTTCGGCAGGACAGGACGTGGATGGTGCAAGGGGAGTCTCTGTGTGGGGGTGTGCTCGGCGCCGATCGTGAACCACATTGTCGAGGGCTATGGACAACTGCATGTACTCATCAAATGTGTGCGCCTCCCCCCTGCAAGCTAATTCAGCCTGAAGATCTGGATTTAAGGCTTGCTGGTAGATAACCTGGAAGGAGGAAGCGGACCAATCCAGCCCCGCCGTGATGATGCGGGACTCCAGGGCAAAGTCTATAGCTGTCCGGTTTCCGTGGCAGAGATCAAGGAGACAGTCCTCAAGACTTGACAAACACTGCCCCAAATGCCTGCTGGAAGGTGGTGGCTGAATTCAGGACAGAGCTCTTCTCCTTCCACAGTGCTGTTGCCCAGGCACGGGCTCTGCCAGACAGAGAGGAGATCATGTAGTGCACCCAGTCATCAGAGAACATCTCTGGATGGTGATCTATGTAGAGCCCACATTTCATTGAAAATGTGCGACACTGATCCGGATTCCCATCACAGCGCAGCAGAATTGCAATCAGCATCCTGGAAGAGGGCCGCAGTGTCATCTGCAGCAGTGGAGCTGTAGCACAGTCCCCTACTGAAGCTGACCTACCAGGGTGGTGAGCTGATCTGTGCTAGGGTGTTTTGCAGCTGGTGTTTCACATCTGCCGGAACCTTTTGTGCAGCGAGGTATTCTGTCACACCACACACTCGAGGAAGCACATATGGAATATTATTTAGCACTATACAACGTAGAATATAATCATTATGGTATTATTAAAAAGCATGCCAAATACCCATGGTGTAATCATTACAATGTACATGTAATCAACACAATGTAATCAAATGAGTATGTATTTGCACCTTATGTTAGCCTAAGAGTTTCTGTTTCTACTTTATGTTAGCCCTAAATGTATGAATATCCACCTTTATTAGTGTTATACCTCGTCACTATACCTTGTCACTATATTGAAGGACAAATATAATATCAACCCTCTAATTAGACAATGTGTAACAGGCTGAAACTGCCAAGGTTTGCTACTGAAGGAAGGGATTCGCCTGAGTTCACCAAAAGTCCACGGCTGAGCATTTTTTAAAAACCAAGTGGAGATGGTCGCGCCACCATTATGTTTGGCCAAGGGACCAAACAGTAAAAGAAATGATGGACAAACATCACCTAGGGGTGTGGATTAAGGGAAAAAACAATGATTGTGAATGGTTGTAGGAATGATGATGCTCAATGACGAGATATTGTTAAATGATAAGAACTTGTATAAAAATTTGTGCAAAACAGTATTGGACACACTTGTAAGTATCCGGCCTTGGTTGTAACTTCATTGTTGCAATAAAGACTGAATTTGGATATACAGAAGCGGCTTCTGACTTTTGATTTGGCGGGGAAGGAAAAACCACAACACACAAAGCGCTGAAACTGCAAGGTTTATTGAGCGGAGGGCAAACAGAAACTGAATCGTGGTCAGGGTCACAGGTGAAGGGTCGAGGAAGCCAGATAGATCAGTCCGACAAAGAAGGCACACGACGGGGAATTATACATGGCGGGGAGCTGGGGAGTTGAGACAAGGACAGTAGCACGACAGGTTGGCTGGGTCAGGGCTGCACAGAGGACGAGGAAGAATTGCTCAGTACGTCACATGGAATCAACAATACCTCGCATTAGCGTGGCGTCATCCCCAGG
>JAODLC010000001.1:32612143-32628273 GCA_026781145.1 Hippopotamyrus pictus
AATATCATAGTTTTACACCAACACGAGGATAATCTAAACATCATTTTCTTTGCCTGCCTAAGACTTTTGCACAGTATTCTGTGTGTGTGTGGTATGTGTGTGTGTGTATATATATATATATATATATATATATATATATATAAAAATCAAATTAGGGGACACAGTAAGGCGGCATTGTGTCCTTACATCTTCTGGATTGGGGGGTTCAAGTCCTCCCTGCAGTTCAGTGTGTGTGATTTTGCATAATTTCCCAGTGTTTATGCATGTTTCATCTGTGTACTCTGCTTTTCATTCATATTTCAAGAAGTGAAGGTGAACTGGCATCTTTAAATTGACCACAGAGTATGTTTGAGTGTATCCTGCAATGGACTGCCGTACTGTTCTGGGTGTTTCCATTCCTTGTGTCTTATGCTGTGTAATGGATAAGTGGTTATGGATGATGTTACAATGGTTCTTATCATTGACAGGTGTATTCCATGACTCATACTCAACCACTGCTGAAAATATTAAGATAATATAAAGAACGACTTATGGAGGACTCTAAGTTTAAGCATTTGACCACAGGACACCTGAGCCTGGATGAGAGAACAAGCTTGAAAAATGACAAGTGGGGGTGTCTGCATTCATAGGACAAACTCATACAATAAATCACCTCCTAATTCCTGTCAGCATTGAAAATGAAAATGATGTTGTGACATCAAAACCTTTGTGGTGCTAGACTGAGGGAGATAGGGTTGATGTGGTACTTTTATTGTGTATTTATGGATGCAAATCTAATTTGCTTGCCAAACGCTATAACTTTCAAATAGATGTTGGTCTCATGAGCTTTCAATGGGAAACACATGAAAAGTTTTACTAAAAAACAATTCAGTGAAAAATCACATTTAACCAGCAGAGTACAGTAAAGTGACATATTGTTAGCTCCATCAAATAGAATTTGGATAAAGTAGATGAGCACGATTATTATTATTCATTATTATTTTTTCTACTTTTGTCAAAGTGTTTAAGTAAAGTATACAAGGATTGTGGGCAAATAATCTAGGCTGCAAGAAGAGGATGGAGGCCCTTTCAGGAAGAATGGTATGGTGACTGGAGCTCTTGAACAAAGCAGAGACAAGGTTTGGGGCTGAGAGGCCATGTAATTAAAAAGATAAACTGACTGAACATAGGAGAGGATGAGATCATGAGAAGCAGCAAAGAAATGGGGGAGGCATTAGAATGGCATACATAACTCTATGGCCCTATTGGTTACTGCTGAATATCACACATGCTATCTCCCCTGCACCCCACCCTGACATCCTGCATAGCCTACTGGAGAGATGCTTTTATTCAGCTTATTGGGACCAGCCTCCTTCTGCTCAGAGGCATCCGTTTTTATCTGGGCCACTACAGGATATGCCAAGTGGATTTTTATTCCATGTTCCCTGACACTAGTAAGTGACAGTTATAATAGGTTTATTATTAGTGATTATTCATTGTCGATAATAAAATTCATTCTAATTTTAATAAAAAATGTTTGTCAGACAATTCACAGAGCCAAAAAAAAGCATAAACATAAACTACTTCACTGATTGACATTTTCTTTGCCTAGTCTTTCTTTGCTGGAGTTTGTGCATTAATTACATAGTGTTATTAAGGTATTTTTAACTGAAATTAAAGTATCATATTAAACTTACAAGAAAACTATTTCAATTTTGAATGTGGCCTGATAGGAGTGCATCTTTGATTGAGGATAGTAATCCATTTTGTGGGAATATTACAGTTGTGAATAAAAAGAGGTGTAGTGGTTAGGGAGTTGGATATGTCACTGAAACTGCAACATATCATCAGAGATCATCCAAGATCACCAGAGAAAAACTCTTCAAAATGATTGAATAAAATGGCAATTCTCAGTTGCACCAGTTGAGTGTTCTGCTTTATGAACAAAAGGAATCATCTGAGTTGCTTTGGATTAATTTACAAAAGTATTTAACATTGAAAATAGGTCAGCACAAAAACATTTCAGATTTGATTCTCCTTATAAACGCAATTTCCAAAAAGACACATTTCTGAGATATGACCTGTGTGAACTGACTTCAAGGAAAGAAGCTGAAAGTATTCCAACTGCTGCATCAGCACTGGGCTGGGCTCATAGAGGTCCATGTCACTTGGTCCAGTGAGTCCCTAAAGCCTTAAGACAGAATATTACAGTGTGCAATGGAGGGCAAGGGCGCACATCTTTTTGA
This sequence comes from Hippopotamyrus pictus, assembly GCA_026781145.1. Lineage (NCBI taxonomy): Eukaryota > Metazoa > Chordata > Actinopteri > Osteoglossiformes > Mormyridae > Hippopotamyrus > Hippopotamyrus pictus. The sequence continues at coordinate 32,614,369 of JAODLC010000001.1, forward strand.
ACATTCACACACCGACACAGGAGGTGCTGAATTAACAAAGAATCTCTTTGAGAGCTGGAGTCTATGGCCCAACCTAATGTTAGCCATGGAGGCTGAGGGTGCTTCGTCAATGGCAGACTTAGTAGGTGCAAAAAAGTTTTTATCTTCTCAACTAAAGACACAAAACAACAGTGCATGAGAAATTGGGCATCTCAGCTTTAAGTTAGTGGGTTACAGCTTCTAATTGTGCACTGCTTTGTTATTATTAGATTGTTATAAATCTGCTTTGTTATTAAGAACCAGGATCCTTTCAGGTCTGCAAACATAACTTTATTAAAAGTAATCAACACTGAATTTCAATACTTTGTAAAATATACACATACAATTCAATATTTGCTAATAATTAATTTATTGAATTCCACCTGTGATGCAGTTATATAATGAATAGAGTGTCTGATTATAGGTTACACAGGATGGTGGTTGATGATTGCCATCTAACTCAAACTCTAAAGATAATTTTTCTAACATTTATTTACAAATGTAAAGGATATTCATGTTTAAGTGATGCCTTGCACTTTTTGTGATAACTTGTCTAGAACTGCTTGGTTTAACGAAGATAAATCGAGAATGTCAGATCGACTCTGCTATGTAACTTTATTTTAAGTTTTGGAAACAATTACTTTATTATTTTTACTTTCCTGAACTGATGTTACTGTGACACATGCAAAACAAACATGGAAACACACAGGAAAAAAATGTACTTTTTTTTCAAGATTTCTAAGCTGCTTGATCTCATTAGATAGTATTGTTATTGGTTAATAATTTATTACCTATTCTGTCATAATATGGCAATCATTTAAAGAATAAAAAAGCAATTGACATTTGGCACAATTGTTTGCCCACCAAAGCTGTTTGTGTTCCTCCCCTGAGGTGGTCTTGGATGTTCGCTTGGCCCAGAATGGGTCCTCTTCCAGTCTCCTTAATTCAGATGGAAACAAGTACCTCTGTTATTGTATTATCTGATTTTACCATAGGAACCAATCCGGTTTTGTCTGTATAAATATGCCACTTGTGGCGCCCTGAACACAACAGAGAAGTCTATAAACTATTCTAATTAAAATGCAAATTGTCTACTGAGAAAACAATGACATAAAAGTGTGAGAATCTGGCCCAACATGATGTACAGTATTGGGATCTCCTGCCATAAAACTTCAACCTTAGGCCTAATACGTGATGCACTCTTTATTATAGTATTGATAAAATAGAATCAAACTGCCATTGTCAAAATAAGAAAGAAATAGAAAAGATATGATGACCTACGTTATTTCTGAATGGATTTATTTTTTGTTGTCAGGAAATGAACAGAGGGTTATCAAAGTATCAGAGAGAATTTCCTATCTCACTGCCAAGATGTTCATATTTTTATAATTTGCTCCGTATAACACAGGAAATGAATTTTTGTGTGCAATCTTATTTCACACATCACAACCTCCTATACTATTTAGAAATCCCTCACCTTCAAAACAAAAATCCTAACCTGAGCCAGAGTTTATCTGTGTATCTTCTTCAGGATTACTGTGACATCATTTTCCTTGTGTGGGTAAAATTATATATGATAGTGTTAAGTAAAAGGCACACTTTGTGCATCCCCATAGATATGGTGCACATAAGCTAGTGGTTATGACACTTAAATTAATAAATAAAATTCACAGTCTGCTCTGGGTTTCGTTACACTGTTGTGTTTAATTTCTCCTTTAGATAGATATATTTTTTGCAGGACTGTTAATGCATCAGTGCCCTAAAGCAATTTCAGCTCAATCGTGATTGGCGCTGTAGTAAAATTGGCTTTGGTTTGATCTGTGAAGTAATTATTAGTGTGTTGATTTTTTGATGCTTCAAAATCAGTTTGGCATACATTATTTCAAACTGACTTACCATTATGTTGCACATTATGTAGAAAGGGTACAACAGAAGAAGATATGACTCAAACCAGTACCCTCCTGGAACCATACTGTATCATCATGCTGTCAGCTGCCCACTAATGACCATTGTTGATCGTCTGTTTATATGAGCAGCATTCACCTATCAATGTGGGGCTATAAGCAAAGTCTAAGAATTTAATTGTTAGTTTGTAAGCTATTGAGAAATTATAAATTGCAACATTTTTATTAATAATTACTAAAAATATGCAGAAGCATAAAAGGCGGACATTTTGTGTAGTCAGTATAATATCCACAACTCCGAAAAACAAAAAATGAAAATGCGATCTCTAGAAATATTAATTATCCAAAATATATACATACCATAATATAGGGTTCATTTAGTGTAACCTTTAGTACACCATTGGTACACTAGCAGCCACCTTCTTCATGCCTTAGGGCCTACTTAGTTACCCCAGTAAGCTCTTGCCTGAAGATGCAAATTAGGACTGACACCTACCTCTCTGTGTCAGCTTTTAGGTTCTTATATGGCCTTGTAAAGAAACATTTCACATATGAAATAAGCTACTGTTTCCACATTGCAGAGAGACAATACCCATAGTCAGAAAATACCAAAACAAAAGAATTTACATGAGGGATGAAAATTTAACCGCATTTTAATACAGAAAAAATATGAAAGACTCTAATGGTTGTTCCATTATTTTTGCGCAAACAGGCTCTGGTCATCACTTTTGCAATTTGCATATACTCAGACGTCCTGTTCAAAGGTCTAAGGCCATTAAAGAAAATGTTTGGGGCCATTTATCTGGGTAGTAAGTATATATGTGCTCAGAAAAAAAGCACAATTTAACATTACAATATATGCAAATGAACAGTAATGCAATGAAAATCAACAAGAATTTCTTATGTTCTTCAAAAAGATAAATGTTTGGGTGGCTAGAAGAAGGCCACCCCCTTCCTAAACCGCCCCTCAGGGAAACCCCAGCCATTCAATTATTCATTAAATTTCACTACCTCACTTAATTAATTAATTTAGTAAAATAACTTCATGGAGGATTGATTAGCCAAACACGGAATGCTAGTAGGTGAGTCCACAAAACGTTGGCATATTGGATGGTTACTGCCGATACTATGGTGATTTTGGGGGAGGTCACACATTCCATACCACTTACTTACGAAAAACGTAGTACGAAGAGATGCTAATAAACTGTTTGCAGACGTACGATGATATTTATGTCTAAATGTAACTATGCTTATATATGTGTAATATGTGTTTTTAGCCTAATTAAATAGCTAATCATAATTGATATTCAAGTTAATAGGAAAAAAAATAACTTTCAGTCACTTATTTTTCTGCTGGCACAACGGATTGTGTGTATGGGTAAAACCCCGGTGGGAAATTTAGGTTTCGTATAGATCTTTATTAAATCGAATTGAATCGAATACTAAAAACGAACAATTATTTGTATCTGTTTTAAAATATGAAAAGCATAGTTCAGTAACCATATTTAAAATGTAAATATAATATTTCTCCGGAATGTTCTAAGTTTCTACCTTAAAATTATGCTACTGGCTTGATAACGGTTGTGTTTGCTCAACAGCAATCGGAAAACCCCAGTCGGAAAAAAAAGAAATTCATGCATTTAACGCATCAGGTCCTAATTAAAAATGTATAAAAGCTTCAGGTGTTGCAGTGCCTTAGAAGTCTATTAAATCACGGTACGTTATGAAGTTAGTGCTACTGAAAATGCCATATGCCATAGCTCAATGGTATGAATAAGTTTTTGTGTCAATTATTGGGTAACTTGATATAAGACTAGAGGTCAATTCAGAATACCAACCAAAGAATGAACTGTACTCCAGACTATACAGAAATTTTACAGAAAACTGTTTTAGCTCATTCTGCATATACGAAATAGTACTCAGACAACGAGATACACTAGTTCTCTAGTGTTCTGACAATATTTTTGTTTGTAAGTATATATATATATGTATTTTTTTTTTTTTATTTTTTTTTACATTTAAGAAATAGACGTTTGTAAATTTATAACCTGTTATTTGAAAAATGTTTGTAAAGTTTTCTTTCTAATGTTCAGATTTTAAAATTATGTTTTAATGATTTGTATTAATTATGTTTAAATGATTTGTAATTACAGTATTTGCTATTTTTAAATTGAAATTCAATAACTTTATTTGTGCTCTACAAAGTCTTCTGTTGTTTTAGCATGCCAGTGTAACCAGACTAAACTCTTTCTCCATAACTCATCTGTGCTGATTCTTAAAGATGACAAAACTGAGAAGAAATAATTAAAATGTTAAATTTATGAAGTGAAAAAAATGATGAATGTATTATAAAGGTATTATGTACAGTATTCCATAAATGTTCTAATAAATGTTCCTGACAAGGTGTAATTAAATTATTAAAATTCTTTATCTGAATAATATGAATTTTGAAAATTTGTATATAATATAGAATAAATCTTTTTTCATAGTAAATATACCTTGTATGATAACATTTTCCATATACTTTTATACTCAAAGATTGAAATGTACAAACACTGAGAACATGGAATAAATAAATAAAAACAGGAACAGCAGTATTAATTTAAAAAAACAGTGACCCACCACTTAACAACCTACTGCAAGCCTGAGAAAAAGACTCAGAATATATCTCAATGAATCAATGCTTTTACAGTTTTTTAGGTGAATTTATAGAAAGTTGTTTGGAGAATGGTGAAGGAATGGCCAGGGAAAGAATGCATCTGCTGGTGGTCATGGTTAATTCCAGCTGACCAGACGCCCAGGCTCAACCTCCCGTCCAGCTCTCCTCGAAATACACAGGGGCAAGACGCAGCAGTCTGCATCTTCTTTCTTGAATTTCAAATGTTCCATTTATTGTATATTTCTGTGTCTCAGCTATCCCATTCCTTTTGCCCCTTTTCACCAGTTCTTATGGATCTTAAATTCTGGCTAATAAGAACCAAGTAAAAATGAGGGGCATAGTGTGGCTTTGAAAAAAGTTTTAGATGGAACAGTGAGCGAAACTGTTGCCCCTTCCCCCAGTGCTAGGGGAGATTCTCAGCTCAGCTCAGCCCTCGGCAATAAGAATCACTGGCTTCTACCAGGATCCATGTTCACGTCTTTTCACTGGTTCCAGTATTTTATATAATTTTATTTTTGTGCAGTCAGGACAAAAAAACGGGTTTTACCTGATTATTTTATTTAAAATAGTAAACAAAATCAAAGATGATATTTATAAATGCAGAACTGAAACTGGAGGTCAAGATTTTTGAATTATCTGTGAGGATTTCCTGTTTGCAAGCACTTAACCCTAACTCTAGCCCATAATTTACTACTAATACCACCAACACTAATACCACCTGTTTGAATAGTGAATCACTATTAATTTATTAAGGTACTGACTAACTGGGACTTTTTTGGTGTTGTTTTAAAGAACTGGTTAAAACTTGACAGCTTCTATGTACCTGACACATAATCTGCTGAAGGCCACCCTGTGTAATGTTTTGTGTTCTCCCCTTTTTCACTGGGTTCTATGGTTTCCTCCAACAGTGCAAAATTCGATACATTGACTGTGACTGACCATAGTGTGTGATTGTATGTATAAGGACATTGCCTGTGACAGGTGGCATCTTATCCAGGCTCTCTTCTGCCATGTGCATTGTGGGGATAGTCCTGGCAAAATAAATTATGCCATACTGCTGAATAACATTTGGTATTTATCGACTGAGGAGAACTAGCACAGCCTAGGGTGGCATCATATCTTCGATTCATGGTTTCACTGTGTGTATGGGGTTTGCACTTCCCCACTGTATTGCATGGGATGCATCCAGTTAAGCTGGGGTGCATTTCCCAAAAGCATAGTTGCGCCCTATGTTAGCAACTTACATAGGTGGAACTATGCAGTTGCAATACATCAGTTTCCTGAAACTATAATTTGAACTGTGGAGGTAACTACATTGGTAACTGACATAGTACGTACCCTTAAAGGACACAGGAGTTTCCCAAAACCATAGTTAGGATGAACATTCACAAATACTGTTGTTGAGTTGTATAGTTGAAACTACAGCTCTGAGCTGTGATTAGACGCTTAGTTCCTGGTGACTATGTAATTGATGGCGGAAAATGCAGTCAAAGGAGGGTAGTAGTGTATATATTAAATAATATTGCTGTACAAACATCTATAATGGCAAGTGTAAGTATTTTTATTAACCTTTTTTTCATGAGTATGATATGATTGGAGAGGATCTTATTTACCCATTTTGTGCTATTCATTACTTACATAAGTATATATTTAGGGCTGCACGATTATCACATCACAATATCACTTTAAGTAATATTGTGAGATTTATAAAACCAAAAAGGAGATAAAATTACTCAAATAAATTGCAGCCAAATTTAATTTATCTAACAATTTAGTGTGTCAAGTAAGTTGGTGGCGTTGCTGTGAGTTGTGTCAACAGACGCAAGGCAGTGTTGATAAATGCTATTATTATGCACACGTACATTGCGATGACGATGCTGAAATTATTTATCGTTTAGCCCTTACTGTATATACACACACAGACAAAAACACGAGGAAAGCAAAAAAAAAAAAAAAAAAACAGGCAAATTAATGGCTAAAAACAATGAATCAATTTTTAATCACTGAGAGATTTCGTTGCAATATGAAAAACATAAAGAAACATCACTGCTTGGCTATGAACCTATTGCTGGGTAGACAAGACATTTCCAATACCATGGTAGTGTGTTTCCAGTTCCACCTGTCAATTCCACTGAGCCACTAACATGCTGTACAAACAGTAATGGGTCTGGAACTTATAAGTGTTTATAGTGTGATAAAAATAAAATAAAACAAAATAAACATAATTTCAGATAGAGCCTATTTCATTAAATGCACTGTACTACCTAATAGTTCTTCTGTTTCCTCTAGCAGAAGCATATCATATTATTATTATGATGCTACTGCTATTTTAGGATTTTTAATATGATTATTGTTCTTAAATGACTAAAACAATAAATTAATAATGTAATATCATCACAGCTGTCATATTTAGGAATAATATTACAAAGTGTTTACACTCTTCCAAACATCTCTGGGACCACTGTAGTTACTAGCTGGACTATTGTGGTCCAAACAAACATGCTTCGAACTACTGCAGTACTAACAAAATACAACAGTTTGAGAAAGTCGTACTTAACAATGCATCACACTTAACGTATTTAACGATGCATCGTACCATGTTAGTTCAAAACTACCCTCCATCGTTGTACGGGAAAGGCACCCCTGGTTTCCTTCTGCAGTCCAAAGACATGCAGCTAGTCTGTGGTCTTTCCAAATTGCCCATAGAGGGTGGTAATGAGTGTGTGTGCCTGAACGTTCCCTGTGATGGACTGGCATCCCATCCACGGAGTACCCCAGCCTTGAGCCCTATGCTGCCTGGGATAGGCTCCAGGCCCGCTGTGACCCCAACCAGGATAAGCAATTAGCAAATGGATGGTACAGTCATAAATAGGATGGGAAAATGACACCTTTGTAGTTCCAAATTGGAGGGAAAGCGTGCCTTTGCCATAGCGTGTAACTGTGCCTTTGAAGAGAGAATATGAAATGCAAAGACAAAACATTTCTTGTTATGAAAATAACATTTCAAGTTAAGAAACTGGAGATGAAAGTCTTCCTTCAACAGGCACTGTGTTGACCTGGGAATGTGAGCAGGCTTACATGCCAGGAAGGGATGATATATCTAGCTGTAATTTAGTCTTATATTTTGCCCTTTGTCTGTTGCTTTTTGAAATATCCACTTAGGCTTATGCTGAAGTGGGATGGGCAATAATCTTTACTCATGCAGCATTCTTTCCTAGCTCTTGCATGCATCATGGGTCTGTTGTTGTTTTGAACTCTTATGTAATCTGTTCAAAAATGTATTAGATGAATTAATCTAGCAAAAATGTCTAATTATGAGTTAAATTGCATAAGTATTATTATTCTGCTTTTCCACAATGTTTTAAATATATGAAATATATATTATTTGCCATTATATGTCAGTATTACAATTTTGGATTTTTAAAATATATCCTTTATATACTGGGAGTGTTTTTTTTTAATGACATGTAACATCTATATATGTATATATAGGGATATATATTCATACAGTATATGTCATACAAAGACACGTGTATGCATATGTGTTGTAAGTTTAACTACGAATACACTGAAATTAAATGCATTAAGCAAAATAATTTTAAGCATAATAATAAGCATAATAATAATTTCACAAAACCTAACATATGAAGAAGTATATTTCCCTGACCCCTTAACTTTTTCTGCTTGTACATTGTACAAACTGTTGTATCAGCCTTCAGTATTTCAACAATTCAAGCTGCTCCTTCAGAAAGCTGAATAACACTAATAAACCGGATTCATATTGTGTGACCTGTTGTTGTTGCACTGGCACCTTGGGGCCTGGCGTGTTATGGTATGCCTGACTGAGGGTGGCAGATGGTTGCCAGGGAGGCAGCTCTGCCTCATGGTGTTGGCACTCCGCCGGAAAATGCCTGGTCGGAGCTGACTTGCGGCACCAAGTTGTGCCGCAATAATGTGATTGCTGCTGAGGGTTGTGACCTGGAAGCAGGAACAACTGAGAGAACAGCTTGGCGGGCTGGCGGTGGCGCACAGCAGGCCCTGAATGTAGCCACCGCCATTCACACTGCAGCCCATAAATCTCACTGCGTATTTCTCTTTGGAAAATACAAAATGTGTCATGATTCATACTGCCCACCAGTCTTTACAAAATAATGGAGTTCTGGCTAATTACAACAGGAAGATTTTTTTCTTGTGTCAAGTAAAATCATATTGGACAAACAACAATTAAATATTTTGATTAGTGAGTGGAAGCTGACAAATCATTCATATGATCATGTAGTAGTATTCACAGAAAACAGTGTCTATTACGGAATGTATTTAAAATCTGCTGAAGAGAATATTAACAAAATAATATTTCCTCTGCTGCTGATTAATCTGTTTTCTCTTGTTCTTTTCTAGTTATTTAATGATATGTAGTATAAATACTACAGTGTGACAAATGTTTCTTTTTTAAGTTATGTAGTAGTGTATCAAGCAGTGTATCAAGGGCAGGGAATTGTGTCTAAAGAAATTGAAGCTAGAAATATAATTTCTAACAGATTGTACATGTTGAAAACCTTGCTCAAGATATGTTCTGAGAATTAATTTAGCACTTTTATTAAAAGTACTATACTTAAATCTAGAACATATATTAAGGTATACACATTCTCAACTTTATGTTTGCATAAATTAAACTTCATTTATGTAGTATGTGGAAGGAGAGGTGTCATTCATTTATCAGAAAATAATGCATAAGCCAGCTGGTTTGGGAGGCTCTTTCCCAAGCCATTCAGCCTATGACTGATAGTCTCTACAAAGCCTCCTCCTGTGGCAGCTAACACCAGAAGACAAAAACATTCTAATTGCCCAATGAGATGGGACCTTGTCAGGCCAAGTAGCTTCACCAGCTCGTTCATGGTGGGAGGAGAAGCAAATAAAAGGGGTATGCCACATTTATGACAGATGGGGGACACCAGTGGTGCAGAGTGGACACATAGTCCAAATTGATTTGTTTCTATTGTCTGGAATTTTTGGGAAGGTCAGTTCCTGCTGTCTAACATGTAAGCTAATCAATATCAAAACATTTTATTAGCATACATGCACATAGATTTGTGTATCTCTCTATGTGAGATTACCTTCTTTATTTAGTAAAAACAATGGTATCCATATTATGAATATTTTATATTATGAATATTTTAGCTGAATAGAGCTGAAATTTTGTGCAACGTACCTATTTTTGATAAGTGGTTTTAAATAAAGTATTGTGTTCCTGGTTTAATAGACACAAATTCTAAAGATATTAATGTTGAAGAATCAGTGCTTTACCATGGGTAGTAGAAGTGCGAATAGCAAGAATAGGTGTATGTTATTGCTTTGCTCATACTAGGGCAAAGCCACATCTGAATTTCAACCTAACACCTTGTAACCACAGGGCACTTGACAGCCTTCTTAAGATAAAAGGAAAGGTCTATTAAAGTATAAATATTGATTTTCATATTGTGATATGACACGTGTCATGTATATGTGCTTGTCTGATGCAGGACTGTATTCTAGTAGGCACAAGGCAGGGTAATGTGTAAAAGAATCATTATCATTCATTTTAAACATTAAGGTGCTCCTATGGTAAACTAGGGATGGAAATACTTAACATTTTAATAAGGTATACACTCCACTTAAAATGAAATAGAAAGAGTTTTGAAGACAAAAGCTTGCTGCGGTTTTCCTCCCAGCCACTAGAATGTGCTATTCCATAGATTTTCTCATTTTAGGGGAAGAATACTGTTGTACTTAAAATTTTAAATGAGAAGGAAAGAATGCAATTTATAACTGTGAAAGCAAAATGAGGTGGGGGTTGGGGAAAGGAGTGAAAGACTGAGGAGTTCTTTTTTCCAGCATAATGGCAAAGCAAACTCAAACTTTAAACTGAGCATAAGTACAAAAATGACTGATCATTTAAGGGGGTCTGATTAGGGGAGGTTCATGACCCTGTGGATTGGGATTCCTGTGTGTCCATGATTGGAAGGTCGCCAATTCAAATCCTGCAGCCAGCAGAATGATTTCACTGTTGGGCCCTTGAGTAAAGCCCTTAACCCCAACTGCCCCAAAGACAATGTCTGACCCTGCTCTCTAATCCTCTCTTGTATGCCACTTCGGACAAAAGCATCTGCTAAGTAAATAAATGTAAAAAGGTCAAGGAGAACATGGCAGTACCTCATCCCTTCTCAAATGGCTGTATAAAATGCTGCTGTACATAGAATTCCCTGCTTCTAAAGCCCAGGCACACTGCAGGTAGTGACACGCAAGGTAACTATGACTTATATGCAGCGCCTATGAATTTCAGGAAGGAGGAGGGTTTAGTTTATTTGAGTGACAGACAAGAGGAGGGACTTTGCCTTTATACTAGCAGCTTATAAATATGCCAGAATACAAAACTTTTGGCTACAGGTACAGATGAAGGTAAAAATGAAGAAAAGGCCACATCAGACTAATCTAATGGCTGCACTCCCAGCCTGTCATCAACTATACTATATATAGTTTTGTGTTCTAAAACAGCACACTCACTCTAAATAGCGGTGCTGAATCTGCTAATTTCCTACAGTCATCTCTTCTCGTGGTTAGTTCTGCTTGGATGCAGTAGCTTACCTCCAAGTCTGCAGCGCGTTTGGGAATTTAAGAGGGCTATAGTGGTCACTCATCAACTGGACTCCCAATGGACTCCACATACCCACCCATGACCCCTTACTCCTCCCCATCAGCTCACTGGGGATCAGCCCTAATTTCATCAGCCGAGTCATTCAAAGCTGATAATTAATTTGAATGGATTGCTCATTTTACACAGGACAAAAGGCACCTGAAACATTTGGCACTTAGATTCCCCTCATTAGTATTTTTGAATTGCATGCACCATCTACCACGGCCTTTTAATGACAGTGCAGTCCAATATTTATATTTATTGCTGCTTGGGGAGACATCCTCTTGTTGCCCGTACTGACAACATCAAGAAAGGCAAAGAGCAATGGAAAGTATTCTTTCAGATAATTTTGCATTATATTTACACAGCACATGTTCAACAATTAGTAATTAAAAGAAAGCACAATTAGCAATTAAATTAATTATACAAATTATAGTAGTTACAGGGCAAAATGCTTTTGACATCCATGTTATTAAAATTTCCATGTTTTTTCCCCAAATGAAATTAATGTATATATTAGCCAGGTTAGGTAGTGTGACAAAAAGAAAGGTGGGGATCGAATGATGAGCATAACCTATAAGTCCTATATCAAGTCCTGCCCAGGGTATTCTCTGCCTTCCTGTGCTTCCCAGGATAGGCACCAGACTCACTGAACTGGATAAGCAAAGATGGAAAAAGTATCCCAATAGACTAGGAAAACAGTTAAGGCAGTTACTAAAAAATGAAAGGTTATCCCTACAACACTTACTGTTCTTCTGTCCACTAAACTACTGCCTAAATTCAAGCACTTGAATTCTAATTCAGGCTCAAACCAGAATCATAAAGATGTAAAAACATAACAGAATTTTTCATGATTTCTGCACTTCAAAATCCATTCATTTATTTTGTTTGATGTAATCCTGAGAGGTTCATGATAAAATCACATAACTGTTCCCAACAATGTTACAATTATATTGATTTCTCAATCATAAATTATTACGCCGCTTGAAGTGCCAGTAGATTTAAAAGAGACCCGGCAGGCAATTAAGATACATTTTCACTCATAATATAATTTACTGACACCAGGAGGTAGAGAACAGTTAAAATTATGGAGCACATCCAATGATTTATTTTTTATATGCGTCACAGCAATCCAGAGGTCATGACAATGGCATGAAATACCAGCCTCTTAGATTTTATCACATTGCTGTTTTATTCATATTTATCAGCTCTACTGCTATTTAAATAGTGTATGTGATTACTGAAAGTCTCAATGAGTAGAAAAATTTTTAATTGTTTACTGATAACAGGTGTTGCTAATACTGCAATTCCATAATGCTGCCCACTATTTGTCCATCTTGCTTCCATAACCAGATGTGAGGTCATATACTGCCCACAGAGCCACCATGACATCCTATTGTACCAATATCCATCCATTTATCCATTTCCTGATACCGCTTACCCTGTTCAGGGTCGCAGGGGGGTCTGGAGCCCATTCCAGTGGCTATGGGTAGAAGGCAGGGAACAACCCAAGATGGGGTGCCAACCCTTTGCAGGGTGCACTCACACACCATTCACTGACCCACACACACACACACACACACCTATGGGCAATTTGTTTTTTTGACTGTGGGGGGAAACTGGAGTACCCAGAGAAAACCCCACAATGGCATGGGGAGAACATGCAAACTCCACACACATGGAACCCTGGCGGAGACTCAAACCCAGGTTACAAAGGTGTGAGGTGACAGTACTAACCACCGCAGCACCATGCCGCCCCTGCACCAATGTCTTTATTCATAATTATATACAGCTGCTTCACTAATGCTTTTGCCCATTGTAGCTGTGTTCTAATTAGACATTACAGCAGGAGATCATGCTCTAAATATACAGTACTGTCACTTTACTTTGCCATGGTACAAGTATGAATAGGAATTTACCTGCCACCTTCACATCAGCAATGTAGTTTAACTCACACACTGCCCTGTAAAGCGAGGCCAGGGACGCCCTCCTAGGATGGAGACGAGGGTTTACCCCATATAATAAATGTATTAGTAAAAAGGAGCAATTTATAAACAAGCTGTTCCAGTTTTATTCATCATTCGGTGAGTAGAGAACCCAGTAAATAACTTGCATGATACAAGAGTGCAGTGATGAAAGGTGGCACTTCCTACCTGATTGTTTTAATTGGAAATTAGATAAAGGGTACTGAAGTATAAAGAGCAGCCTATTATATAATAGTCCATGCACTTATCTCAGTCTTTGTTGCGATAAAATATAAAACCTAAGCATATATTGAAGATTGAAGGGAATCACACCATATTTTGAAAGATTTTCATTCAACAAGCAGTAAGAAAATGAAGGGGCAGTATATTTAGTTTAGAAAACTGACATAATATTTAAATAACATTTAATTGATCGTGAGAAAGTGTACCAATGTACTATTGTAATAAAAATAGTTCTTTTTTTTTTTTTTTGAAGTCTAGCAAAATTTAAGATATGAAAATGTGTCCGTTATATATGTTTTGTAATGTAGCAAATACTTTGGATTTGGAATAAGGCAACACAACAGTGATACAGCAATTGTGGCCTTCCTGAATCTATCTATCTATCTATCTATCTATCTATCTATCTATCTATCTATCTATCTATCTATCTATCTGTCTATCTATCTA
>JAODLC010000001.1:32649213-32666760 GCA_026781145.1 Hippopotamyrus pictus
GCCACAAACAGGAAGTTAATATCACCAACCATTCCCATTTTATTAAGGTGTATCCATATAAATGGCCCACCCTGTAGTTTACAAAGAAATTGGCACATTTGCAAAATGCACAACTTTGTAATAAATAAGACATGAATGTTCAACCAAACATTGCATTTAGGATATTAGAGTATTAATGATTCTAAAATCTAATGAATCATATGAGCATACAAAGTGGAAAACAATTTTTTAAAATGAATGAAAGAGGTCCCTAATGACATCATGAGGCAAAACGATTGAATCACAATCAGATTACATTAATTAATCTATAATATTTTGTAACTGAGGGAAACAGAGGAAGCATCTCAAAGGTTATGTGCTCATTGCCTTCTTTGTCAAAATAAAACACTGTGCTTAGGGGAGAAAATTCAACAAGCCCCCCCAGACAAAACAGCCAGAAGGTTATTACTGATATAAAATGCACCAAATGTAATTATCAGTCACAACAAATAATTATGGGGAATGATAGAAAGAAAAATTTACATTTTCATTGTCTGCTTTTATTGTCTGGGAGCTTATTGTAATTGAGGCTTTAAACTCCTCTGAATAAATTACCTTGTCTTTGTTAAGATTCAGTCATTAGTTAAAAAATGGGGGGCTTCTTTTAGGTTAGACACCAGGCAAACTGAGATGGAAAGTGCTTTCAGAAGTGGCTCTCACCAAGCAATATTTCTGCTGTTAGAATGTTTGTGGGAATAGGTGGACCAATTTTAAATGGAGTAGTATGTGTGAGTATTAATGCATATTTAAAATATACATCTCATCCAGGCATAAATAATATAGTTCAATGTTAAACAAAGCATGGTGCTTCAGCTTCAGAAATCTACACAAAAATCTTGTCCTCGGAATTTGTCTTTCTTTCCCTATGTGTTTCGAAGTTGTCTTACATTGTCAAGATCTCCGCGAGGGACATTCAGAATGGAAAATACTCACGCTTGCTAGCTAACCTGCACTGATTGGCATGACTGCCTTGGAGTTGGCCTCTGTGGTGATCTGATTGAAGGGTGTAGCAATGCCCCTACATGTTTAGGAAGTAGCACTGTCTAGGTATTGTTAATTAACAATAGCTGTCAGACAAGGGATGACAAGGGTTGTAGTGCATCAAACAATGGTAAGGAAAAGTATAGGGAAAGCCTTGACCCACATCTTTGATGTGGGGGGCAATGCCTATACACTGGGGTTTCATAGCACTTTGCAAAGGAAGGGAAACTAGTGTGAGCAATAACAGTTTAAACTACAGCTGTCTAGAAAAAAAGGCAGAAAAAGTATTATACTGTTTTTAAAATAATACCTTCACATTAGCTGAGTAATATTATTTGTGAATTATTTGCTAACGATTCCATGAAAAATGTGCAGTAGCTTCAGCTCAGTCATGAATTCAACAGTAGGCTTAGTACAGGACTGAAGAGGCAGACAAAGCTCCCACCAGAAACAGCTTCCTGTTTGTCAGATAGCTTGAGCTGGTGATTTATTCCCTGCTCCCAGTAGGCAAGACAGGGCTCTCTATTTTAACGGTGCACTAACTCACTTGCTCTAATAGACCTTTGACTCCCAGGTGATGAATTTCTAGACCCAGGGTTTTCAACCTCTCTTAAACGAGGATCCCCAAATGGAAATAGACGAGAGCTTGAGACTCACTACCACTAATGCGTGCCCATGTAACATACTAACAACTAAGTTTATAACTAAGGAAATATTTTTGAGTTTTGTTACAAGATGTTAATACTAGCATTTTGTCCATTTACGAAATGCCCCTGCAGACCCTGTACAACTGTCCTACGGACCCCAGGTTCTTAATGACTGCATTGGTCATGCCATCCATTGCACTTTGGCAGCATGTTAACATGGGCATGTTGCATGCCAGTGCATCTGTAACTCAATAGCTTTGTGCCTGCCCTCGCTAACTGGGTGATTCGGAGGGCCATGTGGATTCTCCATACAAAGGATGCATTGGGATGGGAGAAGTGGGGGAGGGTAAGTTCAATCCTGAATGCATTCTCCCTTTACCCTGCTCGCGTTTGTCCCCTCTGCTGTTTGGTTGTTGTTTCAAATGACTGGGCTGTTTACCAGGATTACTGAAAAGATGTATCTATATATTGCTTGGCATATTTTTAGGAATCATTTAATCCCTTATGTTGCACATTGCTTTACTCATTGACAGTCTGGTAATGCTGAGCCAAGCTTTCCATTTACTGTAAGTTAAAAGATTACCAAATGGTGTTCAGAACTCATCTGAGACAAATGACAAAACAGAAGAATAAGACATTTTTCTTTTAAACATGGTATCTGCATCGTAAATAAAATTTCTTATAATTTCTGTTATTACCAATATGTTGACTTATAAAGAGAAACAGTCTCTTGGTTTTCTCATCCTATTTTGTTCATTGGCCAGAGGTTCTGGGGGATAAGAGAACCAAGGCTGTGTACAAACAATGCATGATCACCATGGCGATCGCCACATGATTCCGGCTCTATTTGCATAATCTGTATGACGAAATTCTGGCTATTGTCCAACCTGAGAAGAGAGAACACGGGGCCTGGACACTTCTGTTTGATTATGATCAGATCAAGTTAAATTCCAACCCATTTTCAACATTATTCATTAAAGATTTTTTTTTGGTTGAATGGTGAGATGTCACTGGAAATGGGGGTTGACTGAAATGACTTTTAAAACAGACACCACATTTAAAATGTTGTTTAAATATTCCCTGTTCACAATAGGGCCACTCATGTTACTAGACAAGTTATCATACCATACCATAATATTATTTAAATCATGTATTGTATGTATATTAATTTTGATTTAATTAATTAATTGATTTATTTGTATAACTATAACCTTCCTGTGAACCTTTACTGTAGAAATAATTCGGATGATAGGTCAATGGATAAATATTCAATTTAGGGGTTCTTCAGATTAATGCAGAAAAGTGTGCATACACGCATACACTTAAATATGTTTTAAAACCGTATTATGGTGTTTACACAGGCAAATAAGGAAAAGTAATTTCAAAATAAAATGCTTCACTTGCTTCACACATGCTACATTTATCTGAGTGAAAACAAGATTTTTGGGAGGACTCTGGAATTGGTGGAAGGCCTGTAATTGATTTTTTTTTGTTGTGACTATCGCAGGCTGTCTGGGGTTCCCCCTCCCCCTCCTGATTGCTCCTTTCAACACTGGAGCTGGCATGGGCAGAGGCTAGCTTCATTTACATGTGAAAGTCCCTGGTGAACCTTGCACTCAGGGAGTTGCAGCAGACAGCGCTCTCCCCATTCAGACCTCATTTCCTCCCTGACAATCACCATTGAATCAATCATGTTTGCTCGGCCCTTCTCTCGGCCACCTCGGAGTGAGACCCCCTGTCCATAATTCCCAGTGTCACTCAGATTCATCTGCTCAGCAGCCCCTTGCACCTCCTTCTAGCCCTTATGGGTCATGTGACTGCTGGGACCCATTCGTCATTTGGGGACAGTGCTCAAGTGCTGATTGATCTAATTAGCTCTCAATTAACTTGTTACCACTGAATGTAATTACCTTTTACAGAGAAAAGAGAGGGCAGCTGGTTGCAGTAATAAAACCATAGCAACTGAACCTACCCCACCAACCATGGAAGGGGTGTCTGACAGAATTATAGACGAAGACTGGAGAGAAAATAAAGTCTCTAGGGGCTACTTTCCGTGTAATAGCCTGAAATCCCATTTTAATGAGTATTGGATGGCTGACAGAATTATAAGCGAAAGATTTAACAGGAGCATAAGTTTCTCATACTTAGGAGGAATTAGAGATGTCCAAGCAAATTCTTTTTTTCAGAGCAGTAAATGCGGATGGATTTACATCTTAAAAGCAAGGCTGTGAACAAAAATCAGTGCAGATGATAAATGGAATGTTACAACAACTAAGATCTTCTGTTGAAAAGTAAATGAAGAGGCAAATGGTTGAAGCTTTGTGGCAAACACTGTAACACTGAATGTTTTCTAAAGCACAGAGTCTGATCCTTCAGATTTGAGGCTGGAAAAAGGGTAATGCCAAAAACCTCCTTCCTCTTTAATTGACAATCTTTTCTCTAATGTGGTATTGCTATAATCATAAACACATTGAATTTACTGGACTGTTCTTCAATCATTTCCCATTTCCTGTCTACAAGTTTGCTTCTTCATTCATTGCTTTCTCTACACCCTCTGGCAAAAAGTTAAACAAATACCCTGTAACTCAGTTGGGAACTGATCACTATAAAAATTAAAAGGCAGTCTTTGTTTACACATTTAGCTTCTTTTTTATTTTTAAGTTTACCTCTAGCCCATAAAATAAATCATAGAATCTAAGAAGAGACTATTTTTTTTTTGGAGCAAGAAAACAGATATGACACATGACAGGCATGATACATATGACAGGCAAGGTTAATCCTATATGGTTACATTATGCAGGGTCAACCTCTGTTAGCATACATTTATCTTTAATTTATAACCCTATAATAAAGGTCCTGGGCACACTGTGATCTGCAAATTAACTAAATGGACAGAGCTGGGGTCAATAATAAGATGAGTTGGTAGCATTGTGTCTCATTCATCATTTTGTTTGCTCTAATAAAAGTGTGCTTTCATCAGACTTCTTGGTACTGGTGTCATCTCAATGGGCATAAATCACTTTTCAGGGGAAGCAGCGGGGTTGATAATGTCCTATTAGCAACCAGATTCCAAATTATTAATGATAAATTAACAAGAACAGATCTCTCTAAGCTTCTTTATCTGCAGTGGTCTTCAAGAGTTTCATAACAGTCTTCAAAGGATTCTAAAACTGATATGTAACAGAATAATGCTATTTTTTTTATTTAGAGCTTGTTTTCTAATTTTATCGTATTGTTATCGTTTTAGACTATTTGTAAAAGAGCTGTGATTCAACAACATTTGGGTACACTATTTTTTAACATTGAAACTAAATCTCACATATATAAGGTGCTCATGTATTCCTTTAAAATATATTCAATTCTTACTGATATGAGATGAGAGTAATATTTTAATGTCTCAGTAGCAGTGCTCTGTGAAAAAATCTAAACATACCAGAAATGTTTCATGTTTTTTTGCATTGAACAGTTTCAAGAATTAAAGATGTGGTATTGAAAGACATATGGAGTCTGAGATGACAGAAAATAAAGTCTAGCTTCTCATATAGTGTCCAAAAAGATGCCTTACCTAAAGATCAGTTTCTATAGACTGACTGATAATCTAAGTGTATAAAAGAAAACACCCTTAGAGCAGTGCAAGTGAGAATTAAAACTTATTGATTTTACAACAGATTTATCAGAATTGCTTCAATTTGGGCACGGAAGCAACATACTACGCTGTACCATGTTACTGCTTTTTGACATTAACTCAACCCCTGTTCATTGTAAACACTGCTGAAATTAACCAATTGCCTCTTTTTTCTTATATAGTTATTGTTTTATCTAGATCCAGAACCACTGTAATATGTTAAACAGGAGACTTCTCTTAAAAGTTGAAAAAATAAAAAGTAATTGCATAATAAACCATAATAAGGAAAATAATTTGGGTAAGGCATTGATTAAAACAATTACATTACATTAATTTCCAATTTGTACTGTTGTGTCACTGAGGTTTTGAGCTCTTTACAATGCATTTTGTTGTTACTACGTTCTTTCATCCTTTCCCATTCACTAGTATATAAAGGAACCTCTCTCAAATCCTGATATACTGTTAAAGAAATCACATCATGCAAAAAATTTGCACCCTCGATATGATCTGAAGGCAGCCTAACTGGTGTGCAATGAAATGTCTATGCAGTCAAATGCTATTGTGATCATATATAAGAACGTTCACAGAAAGAACAGCACAAGTGACATACTTTTTAATGCATTGTTTCTAAGGAAACCCAAAGGAGAACTGGGTGCCATAATTGCTTCTGTGCTCTGTGATTTGTGCATATTGTATTTGCTAATTTGTATTTTTCACTCAGAATCATATTAAATGTAAGTTATATTGGGGGATTTTTACAATAATAACAGGAATGAAGGTAATGGATTTTTTCCATACTTGCAGCTATACAAATTCGCTGCTTTGAACCTGCCTCACCATGCATAGCAGCAAATCTGAAAGGAAGACAACGAGTCACAGGGGAGGCGTTGCATCAGAGAGCACCCTGAAATGCTCTTCCTGTTAGTGGTCAGTCGGGCAAGAAGTCCAGTGGAGGACAGCTTTTCCAGCTGAATACATAAGTGAGAGGCCAAGTGCATGCTGACGGTTGATGGTGAATTTGCAGTACACCTGTTCCCACCAACTGGCAGGCATAACCCATGTCATGGACATCAGCTCCTGGTAGGTGACTTCAGCTGGCCAGTCGCTTGCTTATGAAAGACTGGAAAGACAGGAGGATAACTATGGGACCAGGAACCGAGAGGGGAGGTATTCTCCCACCTAGAAGAAAGAAGGAAGAATGTCCTTACAAATCTACTATCTACAAATCTAAAATGCTGTTTGCAATGTGCAGTAGGCTTTATACAGAAAACAATCACAAACATTACATTTCTTTGTAAACTGTCAAATCCATATTATAAGAATAAAGTTAACTTTTACTATTTTTTTCAACCAATGATTATATCATAATATTACTTAAGGCATAGTAGCTCGGTGGGTATAGCACTGTTGAATACTGCTGTTAAAATCTTGCCTCTACTCCATATGGGTGGAGTTTGCATGATCTTACCATGTCATGGAGGTTAGGTTACTTGGTATCTCTAAATTGCCCATTGTGTATGATAGTGCATGTTTCCTCGTGTAATGACCACCTCAGTCATGTCAGTGGGTGTTAAGTGGGCATTCTAATTAATAATTATTGCTATGATTTAATACATGCAGCTGTAACCTCAACTCATATCTGTACCCTAGAAAACTATTGTACTTTTCTTGGCATAGTTCCACAGCTGTTCTGCTCATCTGTGTCTGAGGGGCAAGACAGTTCCAAAGTAACCCTTTTTAATAGAAATGTCAGCATCAATATCAGAACAGGAAACAAATACATTAGCCAAAAAACTGCTGTTGAACTGGCCTGACAGGATGCCTATAGGTGAACATGACTTGGCATTGCAATGCTCTGTAATGTCCACCAGTTTGCTAGTGCCCATGTGTTCATATCCATATTATCATGAAGTCAGATACTGCAGGACTCCTGCTCACCTTCAGTTACCTGAATCAATATAAATTATTTTTATATAAATTTATTATTTTTATATTAATTATTGTTATAGAAAACAGCTGTCAAAACTACTCACTTTTTTTTTCTTCCCTCAATATACAGAACAGGCCAGATACAGAAAAACCTTCAGACCAATAAGTCATGGGTAGAAGTCGCTGTTTACAGTACAATGTTTATTGATACTTCTTTATGATAATACTCAAAGTTATTTTTTGTACTGTAATTGATGGCAGGTTTGCTGAAACACAACTAGGTGCTGTGTCAGTAAATTGAGAAGAGGCATCTCCATTTTGGTGGATCCAGTTTGCAGAATGTTATGAATTTCCTGCACTCATTTATATTTAATCAATGCTGAAATATAACAAATATAATAAATATAATTCCTTTGAAACAATTGCCCAGTTCTATTGTTGGTTATGTAAGGAAAAAATACCCCATTATTCTTGGTTGACGATTTGATTTGAATACAGACACTCAGCTGAGAACAGCTTGGACTTTGTTGGGGAGGGTCTTATAGGATATAAAGGGAGTAAAAACCTATCCTTATTTTGTATTTGAGCTGCCTTTCAGTGCCTGGTGTTTTGTACACTGTATAATATTTTGCTATTCAGTAAATCATCATTTCACTGAGAATTTGCAAAGGGGATTCCTTACTGTTATTTCAAATTGCAGCCTGCAAGTCTAGACTGCAGGAGATTTAGACTTGCCTGAAATTAGTCCTACTCATCTGACAGTGCTCCTCGTTCCACAATAAGATAGCATCTGCAGGCTGCATTTAAGCGTAATGGGTACCTCAACTTTGTTATCTGTAACACAAAGCAGGAATGTCAGCTCCAGGCCATGAATTTAACTCCAGATTGTGCAGATATTCCATGATCCTGTGGAACGTAAGGATCTGATCCTGTCTAACAATATTACTTAGTATCTTGTTTTTTAATGTGATGCTAACACTGGAACATTTACTAAGCAAACATTATAACAAGGAGGCATGAACACAATCCCCCCCCCCACACACACACACACACACACACACATACAGGTTTGTAATTATATTTTTCTGGGGACTCTCCATTCATTTCTACGGGGAAAACTCTAATTCCAACATGACAACATTAACCCCTACCCAGCCCCAACTTTAACCATAAGTAATTAAACAAAATGAGAGACTTTTGGCTTTATTACTTTTTTGATTGTAGTCACAATTTTTGATAAACTTGAGTTTATGAGTTCATAAAATTTTCACAACTTTGAATTCAAGACCTGGAAATTATTCAAATTACTGCCTGACATTATATACAAATCAAAGAAAATACCTTCACATCAGGTGTATCATTCCAAATTTTTCTGTATTAATTAGGTCAGCAGCAGTGGGCTCCTCACTTCAGAAATTCCTAGCTTGCAGTACAGGCACTAAGTATCTCTGGTGCTCTCCAGGAGAGAAAATGGGCACAACAGGCTGGGACCTTTTAAAATGATTGCACTCAGGGAGTAATTAGATTTTAGTTTTCACAGGTATGACCAGGTAAAATGTGAGATGCAATTTCCCGGGCTACTATGTTGAAATTCCAGCTCTGGATTAGGAAGAATGCAGTCTGGGGCATTCCAAATATAGCGATCATTTACTGGTGTGCCAGTAGTTCAGATAATTTTATGAAGTACAAGCAAATTATGCTATATTTAAATTATTTCAGTTAAAAAAAGACTTTTGTCACACACCTCATTTGTATTTAATTATGTTTCTTGAATTATAAGAATAAATTACAACCTTGCCTTTTGATAAATAAAAAACACTTGCACTTTTTGTCTGTGATTTCAAAAGATGAATAAAGAAAATGCAGTGCTTTGTAGTATAGATTTCAGTATTTATCTTAGAATGATACCACTCTTGTTATTGTAGAGGGGATCATATGTATATAAAGAAGCAGCACCAAGCATGCTGACAGCATCTGCATGCCGGCAGCGTCTCACGGCCTCTTGATTTATGGTGGTTTGCATACATAGGAAGTGATGCTGTCTTCACGTGGGTGGAACTACCATGGCGCTACCACTGCTATCACTCTCCCATATAATTTAACCTAATTACCACCTACTAGTAGCTCCCCGGTACCTCCTGCATTGTAACTATCTTTTGAATCAGCAACTATAACAGGCTTCTGAGTGCACACTTCCAGCTACACGTCACTTGCATTGAAATGATGGAGAGGGATCATGACCCTTTGTTGGTGGACAGGAGAGAAGAGGCATCATTAGTGGCACCAGGAAGTCAATTATGCTGCCATGCCAGCCACAGTTCTCAGACAAAGAGTGAAGGATGAGTATTATTCCCTTTCTTCTTCGCTGGCTATGGAGTCAGTTTTGGAAACTTAAAGTAAGTACCGAGACATTGCGGTAGACTCACACAAACTGAACATGCTCTAAAACAGCATAACCATGGCATTCTCTCATCATTTAGTACTATTAATACAGCATTTATTACCATTATTTAGTTGCTTGGCAGATACCTTGACCAACAGACACAATTTGTCATACAGTTGGATATTTCCTTCCAAACAAAATCTAAAAATATAATGGCGGGTTTAACACCTTAAATATTATACAACATTTAATGCATATATTATATTACTGAAACACACATATATCTGCACTCTAACATTTTCTAAGACACAATCCCAACAAACTGACCGCTGTACTTGTCCTTATTTGTTAAAACGCCCTATGGCAATTAGAACAATGTAGCACAAGTAAAAATAAAGGGGGGGGAAGCCTGATTGGGAAGAACAAACAATGGTTGTAATTACTGAAGGAAGTCAAATAAACAACTTAGACAGGGAAACACTCCAAGGGGAATGTCACTCCAATTAAACTCCAATCCCAAGGCACAGGTGGGTTAGGGGTCTCTGGTGTACGATGTTGTAGTGCAGTGTTTCCCAGTGTGGCCCTCAGGGACCCCCAGACAGTCCACGTTTTTGCTCCAGGAACTGAGAGGGAGCAAAAACATGGACTATCTGGGCATAATGCTCTGGTGCTCAAAGGAACGGGACAGGGAGCCTGTTGCTTGGTTCCCCTGCACTTTTCAATGCTCTGCTGCCAAAGTTCATATGTTTCCTTTACGTTATGAAAGAATTGGAGGCAGAGGCTGCTGTACTTTACCTAATGAATGATTTTGCAAGCAAGAGGTACTACTGAGACAAATGGTTTTCGTAGTTGGGCAAAGATATTGGAGGAGTCTGTGGAATAAAGGAGGATTTTGGTGCGCCATACATACATCATTTTTTAGCTCCAAAACATTTTCTGCTTCAAAACTAGTACTCACTGCACAGTGTTGAGTCCAAATCCCCATCCAGCAAAACTGGCGTCTTCCTTCTTAACAATTGAAGAAAATATTCTGCAGTGGGTCTTGATGAAATCCCCTCAGCCCTGATTCAGACCAGCTGTGCTGTAATCTATGCCACAAACATCATATCATTTGAGGTGCACCAGCATAGTGAGTTATGTCCCATCTGGGCTAAGGATGCCCCCCATGGCTCCTCTGATGAACTTTTCAGGAGCAGGTATGGTCAGAAGAAGCCAGCTTTCTGTGTAACTTTCCAGAGATGATCCCTCTTCTATAAGCTACAGAGAGTTGCACACCCATTCGGGGAGTGCAGATACCTCTGCTAAGCTGCAGTATGCTTTCCATGTCTTGGTTTACTACACTGGCCTTTCTAGTGGTGGGTATTGTTAAGTAATACATGTGGATTCTAAATAGCTTGTATCTAAACAAGATAGCCAGCATAGGCCATAATGTGGATGACTTTCTTTCCACTTAGTCAGTAATGCTGTTTTGGAAGGCTTGTTACACCCTTTAATGTCAATAATGACATTTAAATTGTTTTTTTTAATTCTATTTATGTTTGGTTTGCTTTTTTCACCTCTATAAATATTTGCACTACATTGAACTTAGCAGATTATTATTAAACATTGTGAAATTAAGATATAAGATGCATAACACTACCGCATAATGTATATACCTTGAGTTGAGCTACCCTTGGGGCAAACCATAGATAGGACTAAATTGTTATCTTCTGACTGCATTCTATTCTTAAGTTATTGTATATATTATTGATTAAATAATACACACACTTCTACACCTTGTCTTGAAATTAATTTCAAACCACAGTTGCCTTCTAACCTTAATAAACAAAAATGATACCATGGTCAAAGAGCAATTTAACGATGGCCTGTGGCTCTGTTTGCAGGACTTTGATCTGAAATCATTAAAGAACCTTGGGTGCTAGACTAAATATGTTCAATCCCTTCCCTTTCATTCTCGTTTCATGTTTAAAAAACCATCCTAGTTTGAACCAGGCCTCAGTTAAGTAATACGAATCTGGTGCCAGAGCTTGACTGGTCATGCACACAACCAATTGGAACCCTGCTATCCTTAAAATTGATTGCATGTAAACCAACAGCAGTGGAGCAGTTTTGCATTACTGAAGAGGGATTTAATTTATCTTATATTGCATAAAATATTCTGAGAAAATAATCATATATATTTTAAACCATATGTGAAGCTATGAAAAAAATGAGTTTTGTTCCTGTTTTTTTCAGTACATGCTAGACGAATTAAAGATATATAATTTGAAACGATTGCTTCCTCACAAAGCATAGGTCATGTACTTAAAGTGACTTGAAAAGTCCTCACTGAGTTATCATGTTGTCATTCTTTCATGTCAGAACATTATTATCTGGAGGATCACTGTCAGATGTATCATGTTTCAGTCTTTGTTTTAGCTGGGTCTTCTATCCCAACCTGCTGAGCCAACCATAGCCAAATGTGTTTTAGAGCTTCATTCGTTTTTCTAAAGAAAGACTAGAAAAACTAGAGAGGGCTGATTTAGTTGTAATCGAATTCAGTGCCTTTACACAGTCTTCCTAAGTCCTTTAAATGAACCATATAGGTAAGGATAAGGAAACAACAACAGTGTAAGAAATAATAGGGAACTTTCGCTAAGTTGGGTAGCAAACTTGTAACTAAATAAGATTGCCAAGCACAGGCCACAATGAGGATGACTTCTTTACTTTAAGCTTGTAACTTGTAACTTGAGTTACAGTGAAATCAGTTGACCTGATGTAACTCAAAGTTGCCTCTCTGTTTTGCTATATATTGCTGTGATAAATAAGAAATCCATCTCTCTAATGTTGCTGTTTAAGAACAATACACATAAACTACAGGCCTTGTTCTAAGATTCATGTCACTGTCAGTATGGATTAAGAGTTATCTCATCTGTGATTGAACTAGGTCTCTTACAGAAAGCTCTGCCTCATGTCCTGTGTTTCCTGGGATGCGTTCCAGTCTCATGATCATGTACCAGATAAGTGGTTATGGAAATGAATGGATAAGAAAAATGCCTACAGTGAATTAAAATGTTTCTGTGTTTTTATAATTTAATATTGCATAACATTGTTTGTAGTATGAGAAAAATTCTTTCTTTCAATTTCCAGAACAAGCCATTTTTAACATGGGCCATAATCTGTATCTGTTTAGTGTGCTGCATGTTTTTTTTTCCCCAGTAATGAAGATAAAGGTTTACAAGTCAGTCTATATTTCATAATAATTTGTGTGCACAGAAAAACAAACATGTGCAGCTAGCATCTTCAGAGGACAGTTAGCCTCATTTTCTAACATTAGGGGAAATTTTCGGCTCTTGAGAATTTAGTTTTGTCCATTATTCCAGTCTTTTATCAGTGGGAAGCATTTTGGTCACACACCTTCAGGGTTGTCAGCTTGATTCTTGACCCTGAAAAATAGAAACAAGGTTGCTTGGATCTAGGGAATATATCTTTCAATCATAATAATACCATAAAAGTTTAACTTTTTTTAGATTTAAAGTTAAAACTGACAATACCATATATCTGGCATTGCTAACAGTTTTGAACAAGATTTCAGAGTATAACACAAGGAAATTCATGGCAGGATTAGTTGGCTTCCATTATTATTCAAACAATTCCATGACAAGAAGCAACTACAGAGGCTCAATTTGTTTCCAGTTTCTTCCTGTGGTGAAAGCATCTGTAATTGTGACCTATCATCTTCATGATAGGTCATCCATACACTGATGGGTCCCGCTGTGACTGACACAAGTCTTAATGCCACTCCTCTAACCTCAAAGGAATTGTCCAAATTGCTGAAAGAAAATTAGTAAACATGCTATGGTCTACATATGGTATTTCATCTTTCAAAGACATTAGGTTGAGGAGCTGGGAAACTACATTCAATACTTTAGTATTAGAAGCTCTGGTCTAAGAAGGGGATACTCTGAACTGAATAAGGAATTCCATTTTAATCATTTTGTATGTTGACTATAGGCATTTACCTAAAGCACAATGAGAATAGTGTGCTATAAAATATTCTGGGATAGTCTGGGAAATTAGAAACATATTTTGCATGACAGTTGATGTAGTGGTCTGTAGTGTGCTCTTCACCGTGTCCCCATGCAGGAATTCAATATAGACCGCATTATGGAGCAATATGCCCCATCCAGTCTTGCTTTCAGGGCTCATCTCCTGGGGTGAAACTATGGCTTTGAACTGCTGCAGTGTATGCCACTGGCAGATGACTGTTTATAACATTAAATGGTAAAGATTCAAAAATCTCAATAATGAGTGAGCTAACGGCTGTTTAAGTGAGAATGTACAAAAAGTTTGTTTCATATTTTAAACCTAAACTGCAGGTAATGAAATTCAAATTCAGAATCTTATGTCTGTAAAATACAAGCAACACCGAAAATGCATGCGGAAAACTAAAATCTTTAAGTACAAAATAGGATAGATTTATTGATAATTTTAGACCCTGCAATCAAGATAACATGCTGGGTTTTTAAGGTTATAACATAAAAAGTAACATATTGATCTTTTTAATCACTACAGAAACCCTTCTTTGGACTGTTACATTGCTGTGGTAGGGCTATGTCTGTTCATGAACAGATCTCAACGGAGAGGCCAAAACAAAACAAAAAAATGAGAGTACATGAAATAAATCAATGCACCTTGCCTCAGTCAGGATTACTAGGACCCAACAATGGAGTGAGATTGAGTGTTACTGCAGGCTCTGAGCACATTATTCTTTGACAAAGGAACCAGAACATGGAATGTCACTGTATTGGCAGAGAATTAGCTAATGGGTCAAGAGGGTGTCCCAAAGTGGTTACAAAGAGGAACACTTTTTAATTAATATTTATTATTATGCACCAAATAACTATTCAGAAAACCCAGCCTTCTTAGAGATACTACTGCCTACTTGCTGAGAATGAGAGAAATAACTTTGCAAGCAATGATTCAGAGGCACAGCTTGTTAGATCTGAAACTGAACAGTGATTTATTGCTTAGGTCAAAGGTCAGTGGTCAATTTTGTGGATACCATCATTTGATCTGATTTTGTATATTCTGGAAACTAAGGTCACGAGAAGGACAGAATGGTCAGCTGATCACACTGATTAGTAAAATTTAGGATACAGAGTAAATAGACATTTTTGTTAGGAAAGCTGGCATTATGATGAAAATACCCACCAGGAAAATGATTTTGGAGGGCTCCTTGAATCAGCTGAGAGGTACAGTCTATACCATATGGACAAAAGTACTGGGACACCTGGCCATTACACCTACTGGAACTTTGGCGACATTCCATTCTAAATTCATAGATATCAATATGGAGTTGGTCCCCCCTTCACAGCTATAACAGCCGCCACTCTTCTCAGAAGGCATTCTACAAGATTTTGGAGTGTCTGTGGGAATTTTTGCCCATTCATTCAGAAGAGCATTTGTGAGGTCAGGAATTGATGTTGGATGTGAAGGCCTGCCTCGCAATTTCTGTTCTAGTTTATCCCAAAGATGTTTGATGAGGTTGAGGTCAGGGCTCTGTGCAGGTCAATCAAGTTCTTCCACACCAAACTCACCCAACCATGTCTCTGGATCTTGCTTTGTGTGCTGGGGCACAGCCATGCTGAAACAGAAAAGGACCTTCTCCGACCTGTTACCACAAATTTGGAAGCATAGAATTGTGCAAAATGTCTTGGTAAGCTGAAGCACTCCACAGAACACATTCACACTGCTCCAAAGTGCAGTGGTTGCGTGATTTACACCATTTCACTTCACTTCACCATTTCACTTCATCACATTCACTTATTTATTGTGTGTTTTTTTGTCATCTTGTCTATGTTCACTGTCTACAGGAGCACATGCAATTAAGCATTTCATTGTACTTGGAAATCATACCTATACGATATATGACAATAAATGAATTGAATTGAATTGAATTGAATTGAATTGAATTGAATTGAATTGAATACAAACCAACACTTGGCATTGCACTTGGGGGTGTGAAGCTTTTATGCAGCTGACTGGTCTTGGAGGTCCATTCCATTAAGCTCCTGACACACAGTTTTTGTGCTGGAGTTAATGCCAGAAGAACTTTGGAACTCCGCAGTTATTGAGATAACAGAGTGTTGGCGACTTTTACGCACTATGTGCCTCAGCAGTTGGTGACCCCGCTCTGTAACTTTACGTAGTCTGACACTTCATTGCTGAATTTCTGTTGTTCCTCTTTCTCATAGGTGAGGAGGAAGACTTTTGGGCAGCTTCAAAGTTGTTCTAGCAAAACATATGGCACCTCAAGAAAGGAGGGACAATGTTGCAGATTACGTTTCTCCTTTATGACTTTTGGCAAAAACACAACTGATTATCTGCTGAGTGTGAAATGGTTGGCAAAGACAATCAATGCCAAATCTGAGGTCTATGAGTTAGTTGAAATGAGAAATAATTACCTCGTGAAAGAGTTTGTGCCTTGTTCAGAAGCGATAAAATATGTGCATATTTATGGCCATTTGTTCTTAAAAAATGAAATATCAAGTATAAACTGCTGAAAATTCACGAATTGTACATTTATCTATGGCACTTCCATCGAAAATGAAACTGAATTGAAACTTTATTTTCAATTTGCATAGGTAAGAAGTACTACTAATAATAATTTAGAGATTATCACTTTATTAGTCCCTGGGGGGAAATTACCTTTTTTACACCTGCAGTGCTTAGGAAGCTAAGAGCCTTGCTCAAGGACCCACAGACATGCTGAGGCTGGGCTTTGAACCTGCAACCTTGTGATTACAAGCACACAGGCTTAGCCCCCTGAGCCACACGCAGCCCCCTAGTATGTTGAAATTCTTGCATAGTTTCTTTGGTCAGGATTTAAAACTCATAAACAAGGCTATTCTGGGTTCATTATAAATAGATTTAAAAAAAAAAAGATAAACAAGATGCTTGAGTACTAGATAAATAAAGTACCTTGAATATGAAAGGTAGATGGGGTGGGGGGGAGTAATTGTGGAAAAAGTGTACTATTTTTGATAATATTCTTTGGTCTTTGGTGTCTTACATTATATCCAGACTTCCTCCTCCTGCACAGTGAATGTCCTGGATGATGGGGGTCTCTGACAACCCTGCTTTATTTCTGCAGTGGTGAGGGCACAGAACCTTTATGGAGGGGAGATGTGAACCTGTGATCTTCTCCATGGTCTGACTCTTTGTAGAGCTTTCCTTCTGCACTATGCAATGTTTCTGAACCACAGAGTGGTGCCTCATTTCCACCAATGTGGTGCTGGTGTTTTTTCCACACATTTCCACCACAAAAAACTGGCCCTGGGATAGAAAAAACAGCTCTAGCACAGCCCCACAGAAAAGCTGAATGCAATATTTGGAACCATAATGTCAGCAAAAATTTTCCATACCTGGAAAATTCAATCCATAACTGATACAGTTTTGCCTAATGTCACCGATGCCACAATTGACACAACCTGCCGGCTTATTAGTGGAATAACGTCACATCATGTTTTTATTCTGTAGAAAATGAAAGATTGATCTGTTTGCCTGATTAAATAATAAAGTATAAACATGTCGCAGGTTGAATAAATAAAATATTGTGGTGAGAAAAGATCCTGAGGTGGACAGAAAAGTTGAATTTTTAGCAGACTCTTTTATTGCACAATCCTTAAAATACAATGGTAAAACAGCAAGTGAGAATAAACTCACTTACACATAAATTTTGGAGAACTACAGCCTTTAAGGAGACAAAAAAAGGTGCCCACTGAGGCGCCCCCTGCTGGCCGCACGCCTGTCCAGCCAATCTCGCCTGACCTACCGGTACAGCCCGTCTCGCCTGTCCAGGTAGTCCAGCCCTGCTCACCTGTCCTACCCGTCTTGCCCGCAACTCTGCCCGTGCCGCCTGCGGCCACGCCCACGGCTCCGCCCACGCCGCCTGCGGCCAC
>JAODLC010000001.1:32666860-32684592 GCA_026781145.1 Hippopotamyrus pictus
ATATGCCCCTGAGGTTAGCAAGGGAGTAGTAAACAACATTAAAAAGTCTGTGATACTGATATTTACAAGAGGCTTTTGTAATGCCTGGTAACTATATTTTGTGAGCTAAACAAACACAAAATTGATACTGAAGTCAAACAAATTGAAAGCAGAACTCCAAATTCATTACAAACAGCTCAGTTACAAGCTGCTTGGAATGCTGGAGATCTAAATAAAATCTAAATACTTTTGTGACAAAGCTGGCACCACACAATCATTTGTTGGCTAAGATGTTCTTGTTGCAATTCTAAAAACAAAGTTTTTAAACTATGCTAACGATGAGCTTATAGGCTGAAGTGGGAGTATTACAGTTATGTACGACAAAGTTGAAAGAGTGCGCTCTAAAATAACAATAAAAGGTACAGTATATTAAATACATACACCAGTAACATAGTTGTTTTTTATCAAGTATTATATACTGTACATAACTGTATGGGCTATACTTTTACACAGCTGGCAGCACAGCATGTGTGTTTGCATCAGCATCACCACAAACATGTGAGTAATGTGTTGCACTATGATGCAACTAATCGGTAGGAATTTTTCAGCTCCAGTATAATCTTACGTGACCACTGTTCTATATATGTAGTGTGTCGTTGGTCAAAATGTAGGGATGTTAGTTCTGTGTAAGCTATCACAATGCTCATTGTAAACCAGCCAATTACAGCAGAGCTTATCAACATATTAAATGAGCCCACAGAAAAAAGGAAAACAACCCATTTCATTCTAGGGCAAAATAATAGGGCTGTATTTGGTCTTGTACAACCACTTCTGGGCATATTTCGATTGAACCAAACTCAGATATGTTCTATGTAGAACATATCTGGTAACAAGGTGTTTCTATGACATATGAGGTGAGAGATCATATACTCTCAGATGAGATAATACATAAATGAAGTTCTCATGCACTGAATGAAACAAGGCTAACACTTTTGTGACTCCTGCAATGAATAGTAAGAAGTTTATCTCTTCACTTATATCATCTCCAGGAAATAATTTAGGTGGATAGCTGGGGAGAAATTTAATTCACCTGTGGATTACCTCCAGGACTACTTTCTCCTTCCTCTCATTTTCTTTGTGTACCAATAACTGTACCTCCAAAGACAAGTCCACCAAAATCCTAAAGCTTGCAGAGGACATTACTGTATTAGGTCCCATATCTATCAGTGATGATGAGGTAGACTGTCTTGTAACATTGTGCTCAAGTAGCTTGACCTCATGATAGTGTAAAGAGTGTTTAACTTCTTTGTTCTTAACTTCCATAAATATCCTCCTACCTTCCCCCTTTGGAAATAATTGACTTGGCCATGTCTATGGTTAAGGCACTGAAATTTTTGGAGACAAGCATCACAAACATGTTGAGGTGGAACATGAACAACACCACATCCCATCCTGATGAATTTCTTCTCAGACATCATTCAGTGTTCTGACTACCTTAAGAATCACATAGTTCCCCTCCATCACCTCTCTCTCCAAGACCAGGCTGCAGTAGGTGGTCCACTCCCTTAAGAAGACGATTGGCTGTAACATACCCGCAATAAAAGACCTCTTCACTGCCAGGGTGAAACAAAGAGCTGGCAAATTGCTGTGGATTCCATCCACTCCAGAAATCACCTTTTTCCTAAACTTACATTCCAGCGGTAGCCCACTTAGACAACATACCATCTCTGCAGCTTATTTTCTAAAATTATCTGGTTCCTCAACAGATTCAACTAGGTGTATCCCCTTCCTGATGCATGCACAGCACTAATGTTGCATATTTTTGGTTGTACTAAACCTAATGTTGTTGTAATATTATGTTGCAGTGCTGTTGTTTTGCACTGTTATCCAGTAAAAGTTATTACTGCATCTATAGAGTACTGTTGTATTACATCTACATATTATCTAAATGTTCATTAAGCACCAGAACAGATGCATATGGCATGTATAAAGCTGACTACTACGTAAAAAGAAAAAGAGAACTAAAATGTGTACTCAGACATGTATATATAAATGACTTTATGTGCTTTATTGTGCAAATTGTACACATTTGAAGGAGCTCTGATATCATTACATTTTATAATTAACTTGCCGTTAATAAATGGGAAATGTTTTATCGGTAAGCATAACTTATAACACTTTTGTTAATTAGATTAATAGATATTATGAATTCCAGAAATCCTTGGATTATGGAAAACAATGAACACTGATGGCCATGAGTCTTTTACAAGTTGTATTTCTGGACTAAAATGCATAATTGCTCATTAAGTCAGAGAACTGAGCATGAATAAACTGCATTGGAAAACTCTAATCAGGTGTCAAACAAAATCAAACTCAAACCAGTCTCTGAACAGAAGAGCTGTAAAAGTTCTATATTCCAAATGAACTTTCACTGAACCCCAAGTTTTGGCAGGCTGAATTACAACTTGATATGAGGCATAAAGATCTGAGTGTGAGAAGCTGACATCAGACAGACAGAAAAGCATGATATCTTATTCTCAAAGGCTGGTCCAGCACAAAATTTCTTGCATTAATTATTTTCTTAAGCCAGTAATAACTGCACAATGATTTTTACCAATATGTATACAAATGTTGTTTTGTTTAAACTCTTACAATAATAAAAATTATGTCTGTCATATATCTTTGTATTGTGTGAGCTTAACTCATTTCAAAACCTCCCCAATAGTCATATCAGCATTTGCAATAACTATCCAACATACGTATATATTTATTGACTGGACCATTTGCTGACAATGTTTGGCAAATAAATGCCTCATCAAGTTAAGTCATCAAGTTAATTAATTGAGTTGGTGGTAAAATGTATCAAACACATTAACATTTTGGAGAAGAGAAGAATTTTTTGTTACTTTTTGTTGTTACTGTTCTTTCTGAACAAATATATGGTTCATATTCAGATAAATAGCTGTAAATATTTTCTTTGGCAGCCTACGACTGCACTGTACTGCGTGTCTGCCTCTAAATAGACTGGTTTACATGGTTCATGTACATGTTCTGAGAAACTTGACTGTACTGTTGATGAAATTACGAAATGGCTGGTCAGGGGCAGTCCTAGGTACCCTAGGCGAGCATTACTGCTGGCTCTCCAGCACTCATTTTGATACACTAATGGGAGAATATTAAGACAGAATATAATTTTTATACTGAAAATACAAATTATAAAATATTTTGATGATTGTGTATGCAATTAATCACTATAAACAAAATATTTGTTTGATGGCCGTATTAACAATCTCCCCAGAAAAATTATTTTGGAAATGTCGGTCTTTTTCTTGTCCCTACCTGTGTTTTTTTTTTTCCATGCGCTAACTTAGCAGAGTCGTTGACCAATTCCCTCCACTCACATTGTCACAGCGCAGCACCCCCAGTCTGAAGCAAAGTGAAATTGAGCACCTCCTCAGAAGTTTGCCCCCCACATTGCGCAGCTGTTCTGTGTCAGCACTACAGAGGGCACAAGTACTTACAGGGGTGCTTTACATCACGTACCTGTTCTATGCAAACACTGCAGAGGGTGCAAATACTTCAACGGGTGCAAGCATGCCAATTTCACTTTGTCTTTGCCAGAGTGTACCACATGCTGGTTAAGCTACCCCCCCCTCAGAAGGTGGCACCCTAGACGGCCACTTATGTTGCCTAAAGGAGTGACCAGCCCAGTGGCTAGTTAAGGACTCCATATGATATTTATGCTTGAATTTTGCTTAAGTCATTTTTAAAATCAATTAGAAGGCAACAAGTTCAGAAGGAATGCCATCTTTATTGTCTCCAGGAGTTAATAATGACTAGACTGCATCTACATACAAATGGTCAGATGACAGGAACACTTTAAAACTGCATGGGGAATCTTTTTGGCTCTTTAAGCTAGCTCCTAATTTACCAAATGAAAGGACTGCTGCCACAAGGAATGATCTGCTTTTATATTTTTATTACTGAATAACATCCGAGTGTCTTTGCAGTAGGTCTACCTATCTATGGAAATGGAAATTTATTTTACTAAATGTATCAATTTTCCCACTCATAACAATAAAACCAATTTTGGAGAAAAACGTCACCCTATGAAATGTCTCTAAGACATAATTGTACAATGCATGTGTAATAAATTGTTACACCTTCACTGCTTTTAATTATGGACTTCTGGGTCTGCACTCAGTTGAGTTTGAAGAATAGTATTTGCGTGTTATTCTATTGATGTTTGATTTCCAGGTTACAGTCAGCGTCCATGCATTGTCATGTTTGTGTTGCTGTCTTTTTTCCGGGTTTGAGGTTTTAGTTAGCCAGTGTCTTGTCTCATGGTTTTAGTTAGCCAGTGTCTTGTCTCATGGTTTTGGTTCGCCAGTGTTCATTTGTTGTGCAACCATCACCTAGTTTTCATCTTCTTGTGGTTATTTTTGTATTCCAGTCCAATATTCAGACTTCGTACTTATTGATTTCCCCAGTGCTCTGAATTTGAGTCCACTTCTCATGTACTAGAGCTACCTATCTAGTCAGCAGGCCACTACTTATCCATTTCAGGTGATGTTATATCCAGTGGTTTCTGGGACCATCCAGATGAAATTCTGGCATTGTGGATTGACAGTTCCATTTTAGGTTCTCTGGACTTGTGAAGATCAATGAATGTGCTTTAACTGACAACTAACTAACAACAGTGCTCTGAATCCTTTATGATTTCATTTTAGACAGGAAAAAAAGATTATGTTATTACTCATTACTGTACATTACTGTATGTTATGGCATTGTACCTATCACTGCCCGTCTAATTCAAAAGTGCAGCTATTGCACGGCCTGGAGCCAAGAGTCATCTGGTTGTGATTTTTTTTTTTGGTTGTTATGTGATTCCTCATATCTTTCATCAGCTCATTAGATGGGTTTTTTTCTCCGCCAAACGCCATTCTGAATCTGCTTGGATGAATACAGTGTGGCACCATCACTCAGATTCCTTATGTCTGCTCTGATAACTACAATCCTGCAAAACAAGACTTATATAGTTGATGTGAAACAATGTGTTTTCAGTGTATTTTGTTTATACAAAAAAAATCTAATTTCATTGTTTTGCTAAAGTGAACAAAAATGATCACAGGAATCTTGAATAGGAACTTATTTGAATATTCTTTCTCAAAGCAAAATAGGTTCTTCTATGCTACAGCAATGAGGATCTACATTAGTAATTCCATTTTATTTTAATAAATATCCTTTACGTTTTCATTTTTGAAATATTTTTTACTGTTTTCTGCACCGCAGGAGGCTATGATCATTTTCTACTTTTGCATAAGTTTGCAAAACTTGCTAAATTTTCTAATTTAAGCTACTAAACCTCAGGTACACATTACACTAGGTTTATGACAGAAGAAAATACAAAATGAGTAAGATTAGTGTGTCTTTTCAGTGATATTTTTTGGTAAGTTCAAAGCCTCATCACTCCAATACTCCGTTGATTAACAGTTTTTTTTTAAGTAAGTCGAAATACTTTCTTCCCACTTAAGTCAAAACTATGCACCCCCTCCTCCCAAATGCCTTTCTGAGGTTCAGAAATAGTATTTTAAAAAACAAACACTTCTGTACTTCTGGGGTACTTATCTCATGAAGGGGACCAAATAACAGGTCATTTTCTATACGAGCAATAATAATTTCAATAACCAAAAGTAGTAAAAAAAAACACATTCTGTGCAATGCACTTTGACCTTGAAAAAAGAACTTCATGAAAATGTGCTGTTTTTGAGCTTTCCTACGAGATTTACCTGAGCCATGTAAGTGTAGTAAAAATCTTGTAAGAAAACACACTGTAGTGTATAAACAAAGTGTAGAAAAGGTGCAATAAGTCAAAAACATTGGTGAGCTCTGGAAGGTATGTGTAATTCGTGTCAAATTTCATCAAATTAAAAGAAAAACTTTTCTGTAAATTTATTGAATTTAAATGGAATGATACAGGTTCCATTGGAAATGGAATTTCTAATTAGATTTTTTTTTTTCTCAATGAATAAAATGATGTCTTACTCTAAAGAAAATACAGTAATAAGTACTGAAATTAAGTTAAAGATTATAAATGTAAGCCAAGTGCTTTTTACACAAAGGTAATGGTAATACCATAGTGTTTGATCACACTTCATTTACAAATCTTCTTTTACAGTCCTGATGACCAGATAAGTCCAACTGAACTCCATTCCACACCATCTTCTTCTGTACATCACACACACCAAGAGAGACATATGATCATATCAAAATTCTGTGCCTTCATTTTAAAAGCACAGAAATGCCTGCCTAATCACACCCTACTCGTTTTCCAATCTTGCATGTGGTTCAGCTTTTCACCCACTCTTCCACTTGAGGTCTGCATGTTAGCACCCAGGCACACCTGTGTCGCATTACACCATACCCGTCACTGCAGGTCCAGCAGATAGCACTATCAGCTGGCAGCCCATTAGGCAGAACATCCCAAGAGAGATCATCTGAAATTAGAGAATTTCACTGTAGTGCAATCCAGTTTTTTGCACAATGCATGGTTGTCCTACTTTTCTGTCTTGGCTTAAAGAGCTCCAGAGACACACCATAGACCACCGTAAATCCATCAGCTACAGCACCGCCATCAGACTGAATACAAACTTGAGTGAGACCCTACAAGAATGGACCATCAGGCAGCCAAGCTTTAGAAAAGTCTTCAGTCCCATGGTGCAAAGATTTCACGCTCCCAGCTGCCAGGATGATTTGCACTGTCCCAGGCAGACATGCGGCTACCTTCTGGGAAGCTCTCCCAATGGGCTAACCGAACGCAGATGTAACCCCTTGGGATTACACCCACACACACACACACACACACACACACACACACACACACACACACACATAGAAGGACACACACAGGCATGCCCACACATCTGGTCACTCAGACATACACAAACTCACTGACAGCAGGACATACGTGGGCACTTTATGCACAATATTTACACATACAGCATGTATAGCAGAGAGACAAATATACCATCTTACCTTTTAGTGTGCTGGTACCTTTTACTTTGCCAAAAAACGCTGGATATAATCCTTACGTATATCATCATTTTAGATTAAGATCTAATTTCATAAATAAATTCGTTAATCAGTGTCATATATTTTTCAAATTCCTCTTTACAAACCAATTAAGTCATGCTACAGCAATTTAGATGGGTTAAGGTTTGAAAATTTATTTTGCTTCCACTATTCAACCACCGTTTCCACTGGTTTTCTATTCATCACCTAGCTGTCATCAAACAATGGGAAAGCTAGCAAATTTTAAACTTCAATTCATAACCATATGTCACGTTGATATAATAAATTATATACGTGTAAGTCTCTCTGCTTAATTTCATTTCCAGTCATTCACTCTTTTCAGGCTTTTAGCACCTTATCTAAGCTTGATATACAATCTGTCTCTAACTCCTTCTCTTGCTGCCAACACACATCCAAAACTGCAATATAAAACACATTATTTAATAGATTAAGGCTAATTTTAAAGACATCCCACACGTTCCTGCAGCTGCTTGAACAGAATGTCTCCATTGGCTAGCATTGCCGCACATATGGCACAACATTTCTTTGAGGACCTCTCTGCCTGGAGTGACAGTGTGGAAGGCAGCTCTCTCCTCCTCGCAAAAACATACGGTGAATTTTACAATGTGAGGGAGTTCTTAGCTCCCTGAGTGCAAAGAGACATCTGGAGGTAGTTCCCATGTTAGGTCAAATGCTGTACTAAACATTGGAATGCTCCAAGATAAGGAGGAAAGGAAAAAAAAAATAAAACATTTTTTTTTTTTTTTTATAATGAGTGCTAATATTCATTAGAAATGAATTACTTTGACAGACCATTGAACAGAATGATTTACCACTGGACTGCACATTTTGATCTGATCAGCAGATACACAGCTTCTTTGGTCTTTAAATATGTATATAATATGCAAATATATACAGTAATATACAGGGTTTAAATATAGATGGAGCCCAGCTTCGACTCCTTATGTCCAAAACGTAACTCGAGTGCAGATCGTCTCCTTCAATGATAACCGTTATTCTAAATGTCCCATAATTTTGTTAGAGATTCAAAATGAACCATTTAAGAAATGTTTAGTTTTGCACTAAAAATCATGTTTTTTTCATCAGCTTTAATGTTTTCATTAGTGTGAATTTTTACTAACAGTAAAAAACTGCCTACAAAGTCATGACAACACTGCTTTAAAGTAGCATGTAGAATTTTTAATTTTCATTCTGACAATGCTTGAATGACACTGGCATTTTGTCTCACGGCCATGCTGGCATGAGCTTATTTGGATGGGGGGATTGTTTTGATATTTCTTCTTAGCTTGGCTAAGATGATATAAATGGTAATAGTGTATATATAGTGATTAATAACAAAACATGTTTTATGTAAAAGTGTATTGTATATTTTTACAAAAAAACAGCGCATTGAAATTACTAGTAATGTACAGGGTTTGGACAATGAAACTGAAACACTGGCTAATATAGTGTTTGAGGTTTCATGGCTATATATTCAGGGCCTGGTGGCCAGTCTTCACTGATTGCACATTCCAAATGTAAGAGCAGAGTGTGAAGGCTGAAATTAGCAGAGCAATAGCACAGCTGTACATAAAATATTGCAATTCACACACATAATAGGAGACGTATTAAAGTTCAAAAGAGGACAGATTGTTGGTGCGCGTCTGACTGGCACATCTGTGATCAGGACAGCAAGTCTTTGTGGTGTATCAAGAGACACGGTATCCTGGGTAACATCGGCATACCACCACAAAGGATGGACCCCTTCCAACAGGAGTAATTGTGGATGCAAGACGAAGTTGTCGGAAAGGGATGTCCTGTCCAGGCATTAACCTGGATTATATCCAAAAATCATGAAACCACAGCTGCCCAACTCACTGCAGAATTAAATGCACACCTCAACGCTCCTGTTTCCACCAAAATTGTTTGCCAGGAGCTCCACACGTTCAATTTTCATGGTCAGGCTGCTTATAGCCAAACCTTCAGCCAATGTAAAACATCAGTTGCAATGGTGTCAGCAATGCAAATCTTGGGCTGTAGACAATGTGAAACAGGTATTGTTCTCCGATGAGTCCACCTAAACTGTCTTTCTCAAATCTGAGAGATTTACAGTGTGGAGAAGCCCCAAAGAGGTTTACCACCCAGACTGTTGCGTACCTCGAGTGCAGCAGAGGGGGGGGGATCAGTGATGATTTGGTCTGCAATATCATAGCATTCCCTAGACCCACTACTTGTCCTGGCGCATCACTGCTAAGGACTATCAAACCATTCTGGAGGACCATGTTCACCCAAAGGTTCAAACATTGTACCCTGAATGTGGCGCTGTGTACCAGAATGATAATGCACTAACATAAACTGCAAGTCTGGTGACAGAGTGTTTTGATGAACATGAAAGTGAAGTTGAGCTCCCTGCCCTGCACAGTCACCAGCTCTGAATATCATCGAGCCAGTTTGGGTTTTTTTTTTTGTCAGGAAAACGTTTTCCACCAGCATCATGCAGTGACCTGGCCACTGTTCTGCAACAGGAATGGCTCAAAATCCCTCTGGCTACTGTGCAGGACTTGTATCTGTCATTCCCAAGACAAATTGATACTGTATTGGCCACAAAAGGAGGCCCTACACCATACTAATAAATTATTGTAGTCTAAAACCGGGTGTTTCAGTTTCATTTTCCAACTCCTGTATATGAGAGATAATATTCTAGGAGGTTTTCTTTTTTTAACTAATTGTTTATTGATCCTAAACAGTCAGCACAAAATAATCATGACGCCTTAATTTCTGTTCAGTGTTTTTGTATTTTGACTTATTTTGCTTACCGTACTGCTGCCAAAACGTCCCTAACTAGCTAGATTCAGCTAGAGATAAGATGTGTTTAAAAAGCAATATGCGAATAACTTGAAATTTTTATGCATTTTCCCTGTGACATTACGAATAAATATGCAATGATATTAGCAGCAGTGCAGGGCGGTGTGGTGGCATAGTGGTTAGCAGTCACACCTGTGGCACCAGCGTTCATGTTTCCTCCCTGACTGTGTGTTAAGTTTGTCTGCTAGAGAGAGGGACAGGAGGCAGAGTGTAGGGGCTGCTGGTTCAGACATGATGAGGGGCTTAATCCCAGTAATTGAGTGCAAGGAACTTTGGGAAAGTTAAGTTAGTGTTTCCTTATTTTGAGTTAGTATTTCCTTATTTTGAGTTATTTTTGTGTATTTATTCTTTTTCATTTTCTTTAATTACATTTAATTGTTTGGGGCCATTGGGACTTGGGTGGGGGATTTAATGGACAATAAAGCACATACATCCTATCCTGTCTTGTGAGGCGCTCAAGTTTGTCCATCAGCCCATGGGCCAGCATGCAACAGTACCTTAGCTACTCATGCTTGTTAAAAATGCAAGCCAAACAGCTCATCACATAGTCCGATGATGAGTCCAAACACTAACAAACCTTGTTTAGAATCACCAAATTTTAGGCTTACCTTCCTGGAGTCATAGTAAACCATAATTTAAAAAATAATATTAGCTAACATTACTGTAGCTTTCCCACCAAAGTTCAGGAACATAGTTCTGGTTCTTGGGCTCCTGGCTACTTTAATGTGTTCAGATTCAGATTCAGAATACTTTATTAATCCCTGAGGAAATTATGTGGTTACAGTTAATGTGTTGCTTTCCCACCACAGGAACTGTAACCATTAAGCTAAATATGCATGGGAGATGCAAAGAGCTCGTAGGTTAAACTTCACATGTGATTTCTAACAAAACTACACCACCACCTCAAAAGTGGGAGATGAACAAGTAGTTTTGTTAGTTATTTGTTAGTTATTGAGGAGGATCGATTGCATTCAAAATGCAATATAGCCTTTTATTTATATGTTTATAATTACATGTTTATAATTCATTAAACCTGGCCAGCTGGGAGGTGTTGCACAAAGCAGGGTTTCACAGTTAGCTAAGTGTACTTAAGCTAGATGTTATGATTGTTCGATAAGAGTTTAAGTAAGGATCATTCCTATTGGAAAGTCATGACTTTTAGCTTAAGTAAACCTAGCTAACTCAAATATCTTGCTTGGTGGAACGGCCCCAGATTTATCATTCGTTTTCCACAAAATAAAAAATGACGTGATGTTTTTCCACTAATAAGCACTGGCAAGTTTCACTGCAGGCACTGGTGATAGACAAAAGTGTATATCGGTTATTATCAGTCAAATTTGCTGCTGCAGAAATACGGAAATGCAAGCAAAAACATATTCATTAATGCATTAAATGTAATTGATATACAAAAATAATTCCATCTGCTAAATTTTTACTCCATTACCTTTATCTCTGTTCCCAGCATTTCCAAGTAACTTCCAAGTTAGGGCCAATGCTTGTGGTCAACCAATCAGCAAATTTATCACTATAAACCCCACCCAGTAGTCAAATGAAAAGTACCTGCTAGGAGTAAGGACTAAAAAAGGCTTCCGGAACTGCCTTTGAGGAATTTCAAGTTCCTGCAGTGGGAATGCGACGAAAGGTCCTGGTTCTTAAAAAAGGGTCTTGCGGTGAGAAAGTGCCCAATAATAACAGCTTTATTACAATATAAGCAGCTATTCGATTGGGTGTAGCTATGCAAAAAAAGCCCACCCATGCCAAAATTTGACAGTTTGTTCACATTGATATCAGCACTCATTATAGATAAACTTTCTTTGTGTGCTATAATTCACTTAAATTAGTTATACACAGTCAGAAACACCATGCAACACTCTTTTGTTCCCAAATCAAAGCTTACTACGAGCAATTCAGTTACAGCTGCTGTTGGCACAAATAACCAAGCTTCAGGACCAGCACCTTTGGCTAAAGTGAGCAATTCGAACAATAATGTTACACCTTCTCTGCCCATTTTGCACCAGCACAGTGCAGGTAGCTGAGTAATTTCCACATTTGTTTGCAAAGCCAGTTTGTTTATGGTTTGGTAATTAACTTTTAATGTTTTTTTTTCTCCATTACATTACAATTCATGTTACATGTTCCGCTCTTATGTTGTTATCAAGTTTGGGCTCCAAATTTGCCTTTATTATGCCAGTATATCAATAGATAAGCTTTTAAGTTTTACTTTTAATAAAAAAATATTTTTATATTTGATCAGCAGACACTTCTAATAAAGGCACCTTACAGAAGTCTCATAATCATAATCAGAGAGATGACTATGGGAGCATAATGTTGAGTTCACCAATAGTTCAAACACAGAATATGAAAATGCCCATTTGCCCCCTATTTCTCTGGCTACGAGCTGGTACTGCACTGTACACTGTCCATTGTGTGGAAAGCTGCCCACCCAAAATTTCTAATTGCCCCCCTAACCTGAGCAGTCTAGATCAGGCCATGAATGGATGGATGGATGGATGGATGGGTTTCAGAACAGTATTTTATCATTATCCCTAGGCTTGTTTGCAAAATCTTAATACCAAAAATATCACTGTGTAGAAGACACAGGCAATTACCCAGGGCACCTAGATGATGGCCATAAACATTTGTCTGGACACTGGCTTTTTGTACTATATGGACATTAACTTATGCCCACAATTTGGTCAGCAGGGGTGCGTTTCTCATACAACATCATTTAACTTGCATCTAAAGTATGACTGTTTCCCCAAACATCAAAGTTTGTTAGTACTACAGTAGTTTGGACCATGCTAGTTTGAACCTGTGTAGGTTGAACTACAGTGGTCCCAGAGGTTTGACTTTCACAGCAAAGACTAACGAACTTTGTAATATTTTTCCAAATATGACAGTTGTAACCATATTACATTAATTTATTTTAGTCATATAATGACAATGATAATATTAGCAGTCGCATCATAATAATATATGCTGTTAGTAGAGGAAAAAAAATAGAATTATTAGCTATTACAATGCATTTAGTGA
Source organism: Hippopotamyrus pictus (assembly GCA_026781145.1). NCBI lineage: Eukaryota > Metazoa > Chordata > Actinopteri > Osteoglossiformes > Mormyridae > Hippopotamyrus > Hippopotamyrus pictus. The sequence goes on from JAODLC010000001.1 coordinate 32,679,809, forward strand.
AAGACTTTATTTGCAATTATGTTCATGTTATTTTAATCATACTATAAAAACATACAAATTCCTGATCCATCAGTGATATACCTACCATTGTACAGTATATGAAATGTCTTGTCTGCACAGTCATGGATTCGTATCCAAGCACTGACGTGTTATTTACTTTTATTTTTCATGTTTTTCATAATGCGACAAAAGCTCTGAGTGACTAAGAACTGATTCATTATTTTTAGCCATCAATTTACCCATGTTTTATTTGCTTTCCTGGTATTTTTCCATTTCATAATTATATGTGCATATAAGCACTGAAGAACAAATTGTTTCAGCATCGTCATCATGTGCATGCATAATAATCATATTGCATTTGTCAGCACTGCTTCATGTCTGTTGACACAACTTGTGGCAACAACGCCAACTTACTTGACAAACTGTATTGTTACACATCAGGGAGGAGATAGGAGGGTCAGGCGTACTTGATGGGCAGGACGTGACAGTACCCCCCCTCCCATGGAGAATGAACAGAGAAGGGGACCAAGGGGACAGGGCAGGGCATGGCAGGACTGATATAGTTCATAGGACAGACAACAAACAAAACTAGAGGAGCAGAACCACAGGACAGGACAGGACAGGACACATGGCACAACTCAGGACATGCAGGCAAGGACAGGATCAGGGACCAAAAGGACAGCAGGAGAAGGGGCATGTCGGGACAGACACCGGACATGACTAGGAACACTGGACCAACACTGATCAGTGCCAAACAGAAAAGACTGACCAAATATAGGAGTGAACCAGGCACCGGGGACTACAGACCAGGGACCGGCAGGGCAAAGGCCAGACATTAACGGGGACCAGGGAACAGGGAAGACAAGGACAGAGACAATGGGCAGGAAGAAAGAAGGACAGAGACTGAAAATTCCACACTAGAACAGAGGAGAGAAGAAGGGGAGCACAGCGAACAGGAACAGAACAGGTGGCACACAGACAGAGAGCCAGGGTAAACAGGACAAAAGAACACCATTTAGGGTGGAGAGGAAGGAGGACAGAAAAGGTGCAGACTGAGGCAAAGCAAAGGCACAAAAGAGCACTGGGACAGGACGTTAGGTGGGACCGGAGGTTGAGGGGCACGTCCAGGGAGCCGAGGATAGCCAGACGAAGGCTGAGAGGTGGTAGATGCTGGTGAAGTGGGCATTGACGGGACAGCAGGGAAAGAGGGCCCTGATGGGACAGCAGGGTCAGAGGAGGAGTGTGCTGTGGGTCCTGTCCCTTTGGCCCTCACAGGAGATTGACCAGGTTGGCAGCATCGGGTGGACGGGGCCCAGGGTGGCTGGCGGTGACTTTGTATCCCCGCCTCCATGGAGATGGAGATTCGTCCAACCCAGCCTCCATGCTTGTGCCGACACAAGTGGGTGCCCTGGGATCCGGAGCCAGGTCGAGGAGGGGGCCCCTGGAGTGGGATTCAGGGTTAAAGCTAGAGGGTCCCACTCCAAGTCCTCAGGTGGGACATCTGAGGAGTCAGGAGCCGGCTAGCCAGCAACTGGAGAGTTAGGAGCAGACAACCTCCAGTGTGCCCGATAGAGCACGCACCTCATGCTTGGAGTAATAGAGTTACTTTGTTATTAATGTTTTAAAGAACACAATGCATATTTATATAGTGTATATGGTGTATACAATCATAACCATTCATTCATTCATTCATTGTACAAGCAAAAAGTATGACAAGTAACCACTTAATACACATCAAAATGTCAAAATAGCACCAAAATATTGGTTTAGAGAAGGTTTGAAGATAGCACCCCAATATTGTTCCTCGATTGACATAAACGGACTGAAAACTTCCAAAAATCCAAGTAAACAATTTTTTTTATGCATTTATTGTATTTCTTTTTATCTTTTCATTGAGATACTCAGCTTCATCCCTTCATTGTTTCAGCACAATAAATGGGTTCTTCATTATTTTTAGCCCTTTATATTAAGTTTACATATATCTGCTAACTACATAGCAGGCACATGTATCAAGTTTAGCAACATATTCATTCACCTCCATGTATTCACTCACCTCCAGGAGCAGAAAACAACAATCCATTGCACCAAATTTAGCAAAATGAGAAGCAAAAATTAAAGATTTTTTTGTAAACCTTGCCAGCATGGAAACCAATTAGCTTTACAGTATACTATGGCAAAGATTACTGATGTCATAGTAGTCAAACTTTTGTTTGACAGACCCTCCTATTTTATTTGATAATAATAAAAAATGAGTGGGGACAGGTTTGGTTACTATCTGGCTCCACCCTGCAGAATTTTTTAATGCATTCCATTAGTGTAAAAGATGAGCCATTCAGTTCCACAAATCCTGCGATGACACCCGTTGAGGTCATCCATGCATTGACATCCAGCTCTCAAAGCAGCTGTTTGCACTGGCTCGTTTTGCCCACAAACATCTGCAGCTCATCTTGCCCGTTTGAAGGAAATATATGATTTCATTCATCCGTTCTCCCTTTTCTGCACATCAACAGCTTCTGCTGCTTGTTTTGTTCAAGGCCCATCTGCTTTGTATAAGACTGGAACTATTTTTGAATATAAAGGCTGTAAAGGAATTCAACGCTAATAATATTTTGGGCTTTGTACAATATGAAAGACAACAAACACTTTTCATGATAAAATAAATTACTGAATTAATAAATTATTTCCATAAATTAAATATGTCAGATATGTTTTTAAGACACTAACTAAAACCTTCTTGTAGCTATTTATAGAACAATACCTCTGGGATCAAAACTTTCATGTGAATCCATTATTACTGTCCTCATAAAGTCAATGTTTCTTTTATATGTAATGCCAAACAGTTTATTTTCTTGATATTTTGTACCAAGTTTTATCATTAATTAATAGAACAATATCTTGGGGGTTTTGAAATTTTGTTTTGAAAACTAATGGCATGCTGTCTGGGTTGTATGTTGAACACACAACTTCATGGTTATATGTAGAATATTGCAAATAGCTTGCAATTTTGATATGCTAAAATTAAATTTCATATTTGGCTCCAGCGGCAAATGGCATTCAAGCTTGGTTCAGGTGGCTTTTAGTTGCCACACCTGTTTAGGAGTGACAGGCAGTTGGCACATTTCTGAATAGTGCCTTGTAGAAGTGTGGCACATTTGCACAGCATTTAGACAATATTTCTAGAATCCACTAAACAGGACTCACCCCCGTGACACTTACAGACTTTGCTGCGAGGCCCTTTTCTTCAGAGCATGTCTGCACAGATCAGATAACATTCCACAGACCACACAGCTTGCAGTCCCAGTTAAAGCAGTTATCCACGGTCTTGCATGATACGCTATTCAAGAAATGCCTTGCAGGGTAACTTGGGCCACTTCATATTGGATGAAGCCTGACCATGTGGTTACAACACTGAACGTTTTAAATGATAAGTTCCTTAAACAGAAAGCTGAGCCTCCCTCATTGAACACTAATCATATTCAATGAAGAAGCCCAGAATTTCATTTTCACAATTGAAAACTAATTACTGAACTTTCAATTTTTTTATATAAACATTAATACAATGGTCTTTAACATTTATAGAACAATCACTTTCTTATTTTTGAAACATGACTACCATAAACAAAACAGTGTATGGTGTTTTCAAGATGCCAAATTAAATGTGATGCACACCAAAATTCAATTTTTAATGCATGTCTTCTACGGTAATACTCTGCTATATTACAGAATGAATGACAACATCCTTGTGTTTCAAATGAAGGCAGATGTAAGTAACAATTATATATACTTGTATGTAAAATTTCACTAAATGCTAACAGGAACATACACATATTTTGTAACACCAGATCATTGACGTGTTTCATGGGGCAAATGCAGCGCCGGTACTCACCAGTATGCAGTGAAGTTGGCCGGTACTCACCAGTATGCAGTACCAGCACCTCTTGGTTTTTCTCTTCAGAGTACTGGCACCTCTCAATATCTGCTGCCACTGAATAACACTGAGTCCCAAGTACCTGTTTTCCCCAATTTCAAGCACTGAGGAAATCAGTAGGTTTGCCATGGCCACACACGCAAGAAGTAAACATTAGGAAATTGGCTAGACCAGTTTCATGAGTTTCTTAAAATACAATTTCCCTGTACTTGACTCTAGGCCTTTAATTAAACTTTGCCACACTTCTAAGCCATATTTTAGCAATTTTTTCCATTGGTGAAAGGCTTTGTGGAGTACTGCTCATTTGTCTAGTATTAGTTTAGTATTTATTTCCATTATATATTAATGTCATTTTGGGGTTTTTTAACTACTCTTGGAGGAAGAATGACGCTAAGAATGACATAAAATCAGAGAGCAATGAGCTGAATCACTGTTATACAGTAACACTTTATATGGACGGTTGCAGTTCTGCGTGATGATGGGAAACATACATGTTTATGTGCAAGGAGACACAACACGAATACATATACACACAGAGACACACAATATGCACACAAAATTGTGGCCATACAGTGACAAATATGTACACAAAAAACATCACACTCTAAATGCACAGCGTTTGTTTACAATACAATCTCCCCAACAACAGAACTTCTTTAACATAGCTATCTATAAATCTATAAAAAGTAAATCTATACAATTTAAGAGAAATATATTGTGTGTGTTGTAACAAAAGAGTAAAAAAATTGTGATAAGTAACTTTTATAAATCTTTCATATTTATGAACAAGGTATCACTTAAACTTTTGTGTAATCTCACAAAAATAATAATGAGTCATACAGTTTGTATTTATTTT
>JAODLC010000001.1:32714797-32725284 GCA_026781145.1 Hippopotamyrus pictus
TGATCATTGCAGGTTTATCTGGACCTAGAGGACCAAAAGGAGATACTGGAGAAGCAGGTGCATCTTTACCTCTTTTAAGGATTGCTGTATTGGCTAATTTTCAGCTAACATGGTCCTTTTTTATACATTTTTTCAATAATATTAGCAGATAACTTAATTTTAAATTATTATAAGTTAAACGCATCCCAGCTTTGACCCTGAGGTCGCCTGGGAAAATCTTTCTTGCCATCCCTGTGACCATGACCATGATTGTTAAACCTAAGAATAGTATCTAAGTCTTCGATTCCTCAAAATAGCAACCAGTTTGCTGCAATAACAGCTTCACAAACATAAGGTATTTAGTTAACGTTTCAGCTGTTAATCACCTGAGATATCTTTCAAACTGTTCTGCAGGTGTTGTCCAAAGATGTTGGGTGCTTGTGGTTTGATTTGACTGGTCTTTCTAGGTTGTCCCACACACATTCAGTAGGATCTGTAGACTGGGCTGGCCAGGTCATTCTTTTACAGATACTTACTTATTAAGCTGTATTTGGGTCATTGTCTTTCTAAAGGATGATGGACTGCCCAGTCAGCCAGAATCCTGACAGAATGACATGCCTTTGAATAATGCCATGATAGCCATGCCCACTGAAACAGCCATGGATCTGATAAAGATCATACACCCTGTCACTCAAAAAATATGCATATGTTGATCAGCTGTGATCATTGCAGGTTTATCTGGACCTAGAGGACCAAAAGGAGATACTGGAGAAGCAGGTGCATCTTTACCTCTTTTATTTTTGTTCACATTGAACTCCATACATTTTAGGGGCTTATACTTTGTTGATGTGTTACTTGATACTAAGTTAATGTGTTGTGGAAAACTTGAACAATTAAATGACTGCAGTGTGCTAGAAATGTAAAATGACTTTGACCATGATCTTGAGTTTGATCTTGGTAGTAAAGCCTGTACAGTGGTACCTCGGTTCTCGAACTCACTAGAACTTGAATTTCTTGAAAGTTGAACAAACCAGTTTGACCTAGAACTCGATCTGAATATCAGAAATCGAACCGTGAACGCTGACCTAATATAAATTGTACGCGCCAGGAAATGAGTCACACGGCACGTCTCTGAGCGGAAACAAAAGGTAACGCTTCAGTGTCAGCCTCACATTTGCTGTAGCAGATTACGCATCGGAACTGCCTGGGGTACAAACGTCATGCGTGTAACTAAACTCTTCAGCCAATAAGGCCAAATGTGTGTTGTCACGGAGGCGGTTCCAGTTTGTGCAGCTGGGTGAGAGGTCGCAATGCATCTAATCGCAATGCATTGCGTCAGGATCAGAATGCATTGTTTTAAGCCAGTGCTGTAAGCAAGTCGAACGCACCCAATGACCGGACTGGGGAAACAAACTGAAACGTGGACTTAATACAGAGGACTAATGAGAACAACCAGAAATAGCGGATCACATGGGGATCCCACACGAGGTTAACGAGGGGGCGTGGCACATGGAAGGAGCGGAGCGGACAATCGAGGCAGGACAGGGGTAATGTTGGGATAAGATCTTTATCGATTTGAAAGCCATTAAGAAAAAAAATGCTCTTCTTGTTTTATCCTGTTCATTTTAAATGCTAAAAAAAATATTTAGGTGTAATTTTGGGGGGCCGGGAACCAATTCATTGGTTTTATATTATTTCTTCGATCAGAACTCAAACTTTTTAGGATTCGATCCAGAGTCCGGAACGGATTAAGTTTGAGAACTGAGGTACCACTGTATTTCACCTTTGATACTTAATTATGTCTTTTTGCTCGAGGTACACATGGTTTAAAGGGGGAGCAAGGTATCAAAGGAAATGCAGGCCTACAGGGGATTCCGGGCATGAAGGGAGAGAAGGGGCAAAAAGGAGAACAGGAGATCCTAGGTGAGTTTTTGTCATGTGATATATACTGTATATTAGATGATGATACAAATGATATTCATATTTTTTTTTTCCTTTCTTCACTCTAAAATGCATAATTACATATTCAGATAAACATTTAAAACAATATTTTACAATTATAACAATTATTAACATTTAGCCTGCCTTGACAATTACTTGACAAATCACTCCATCTTGCTTGATTAGATTTAAGACTAACATTCTCAATTGTCAAATATTCTCAATATTTAATACCATCAATATCAATTCACACATTTTATGAGCAAAAATGTGGATTATGATGTTGTGATGATAATCTGAAGATATCATATGCATATGGAGTCAGAATAGTATCTATGCTGCCCGCCTGCTTATGGAAAAGCACCGGGAGAAGAACAAGCCAGTCCGCATGGTCTTCCTGGATCTGGAGAAGGCAATGTGCCGCACAAACTCATCTGGGCGTCCCTGTGATCACCCTGTGTCCCAGAGGCTTATGTCAACTGGGTGCAAATCCTCTACCACAATGTCACAAGCGTTGTCCACTGCCGGGCTGGGATATCACCACCGTTCTTCATCAACGTCGGTGTACACCAAGGATCAGCTCTTTCATCCCTGCTCCTCATCACTTGCATGGATGTGGCGACAGAAGAACTGCAGACACCTCATCCCTGACAATGCGCAATGCTGGAAGGACTGCCTGGACCAGAACGGCTTACGGCTCAACTCAGAAAAGATGGAATACATGGAAAGGGACCCCTAAACTGATGATACCATCAGGATCAATGGCATAGACCTCAAGAAGACCACCCAATTCAAATATCTCGGCTCGACTATCAGCTGATGGCGATAGTCACCCAGACGTCAGATCACAGGTGAACGCGGCCTGGCTGAGATGGCACCAAGTCACTAGCGTCCTCTGTGATAAACATATGCCCAAACACCTCAATGCAAAGATCTACAAAACAGTCATTCGCCCTGTCGCTCTATATGGAGTGGAGTGTTAGCCTGCGACCTCCAGGCATGAGCAGACCCTGCACGTCATAGAGATGCGGATGCTCAGGTGGACGCTAGGGCTGACCCGACAGGATCAAGTGATGAATGAGGATGTCAGGAAGGCCATGGGAATTGCTCCGATCACAGAGAAGATGAGAGAAGCACGATTGCGGTGGTACGGATATGTTGCCCGAAGTGAGGAAGAATCAATCGTAAAGAGGGCTCTGCGCCTCAATCTGGAAGGAAAGAAACCTCGAGGAAGACCCAAGAAGCAATGGATGGACCGGATGAAGGAAGATATGAAACACGACAATGTCGCCCCAGAGGATGCCCTCGATCGCAAGAAATGGAAAGCAGCCTGCTGAAAAGCGGACCCAGTACTACGACAGGACAAACGCTAGGAGAGATGGAGTCAGAATAGTGCCATATATATACTTATATGTGTACTTTTCAATTTGCACCCGTAAAATGAAATTTGCTTGCACTAATTTTAAGTAAAATTAAAAGAATAAGGTTAAATGACTAACAAACAAGGTGTCATGGTTAGTACTTTTACAGATCCTCTGACACTTATCGACACTTAGAAGAACTTTGTCATATTTAAAAAGAAAAGTATCACAGTGAGATCCATGCTTTTGCCATTGTATTTTTCTTAGATAAGCAACTCTTGACACTATTGAACAATAGCGGACTAGAGAGATCTTCTCTGCGTGGAGACATACAGGAGCTGAAGGTTCGCTTCACTGACCTATGTGAAGGATCAGGAGGGATTAACTGGCTAAAACTTGAGTTAGGTAATGTGAACATAAGCACCCAACTCCTGAAGAACCGACTTGACAGTTTAAGCCTCAAATCAGGTGAGACATGCATAACTAGTATATTTGGTACAAACGCTAGCTAACAAGATCTGCAAAGATTTTTCCATTTATGCAAGATTTTGTTTCGATTATTACGGGTATTAAGATTATTAGTGCCTGGTAATTCAGTGTGTTACCTTTCGGTCTGCCTTGTAATCATAGTAGAACTTGCTGCTTCATAGCTTGCTTTACTTAATGTTTGTTCATCATTTCCCTAAAACTACACTTTATTCTTTGTGTGGTGATATTTGCTTTTAAGGAGATCTTAAAAAGCACATAATTATAAAGTTGTGACCTCATTAATAGCCATGTGTGACACTGTAGGTCCACCTGGACCCATGGGACCCAAAGGAGATCCTGGAGTTACAGGTGAATATTTACCATATTCTTATTGTTCACATGTCCTAATTGGGCGTGACGCAGTGGTGCTGGGTTAGCATTATTGCCTCACATCTCTGGGAACTGGGTTCAGTTCTCTGCCAGGGTTCTGTGTGTGGAGTTTGCATGCACTATGTTATCATGGGGTTTCTTATGGGTGTTCCGGTTTCCCCCCACAGTCCAAACACATGCTGAGGATAATTGGAGTTATCAAATTGCCAATAGATGTGCACGTACAGTATGAGTAAATGGTGTGTGAGTGTGCCTTGCGATGGGTTGGTGTGCCATCCTGGGTTGTTCCCTGCCTTGTGCCCATAGGTTCCGGATCCCCCATAAGCCGAACAGGGCAAGCAGTTACAGAAAATGGATGGATCTATGTCTTAACTGCATATAATCACTATTCTTATCTTTAAATATTTCTTTTTACAACCCTATTTCTACAAAAGTTGGGACTCTGTGTAAAATGTAAATATAATCAGAATACAATGATTTACAAATCATAAAAACCCATATTTAATTGAAAATAACAAACATATCAAATGTTGAAACCAAGAAATTGTTTTAAAAAATATTTCATTTGTTTATTGTGTACTTTTAAAAATTTGCTTGCACTATGTTTACTTTAATTGCACTCTGTGTACTGTCTTTGTACCTTGTCTGTTTAGTAATATAAGTATGCAGACATGCCACCATAGGCACATTGATTTCAGAGAGACAGGTGAGGGGTATCCGGGAGGGTGGGGTGCTGGCCAGTACTTGGCTGGTGTTATGGTCATACCATGTCTATATTGCCAACTGGGGTGGGAGGGGGTGGGGGAAAAAACTGCTGACCAGGGCTGGAGAGTAGTGGCAAAATTTGGGGCGAGGTTGCAGTGGCAAAACTTCTTGCCAGCTCATTTAACCACTGCTGAATAGCAGAACAGCATATCTGAGACATTGCACATCATTTGCAGGTGTTGGGGAGCTACTGTCAATTTGCAGAAAACTCCCAGAACTTCCGGGAGGGGTGGGATGGCTGTATATCTGTCTGAGTACTATGTTCTTGCTGCTGTATGCATCAAATCTTAATCTAATATTACTGTTTAACAAGTTCTAATCCATGGAACAGGTACTGTTGCTGAGATATTAAGTTATTTTAAGTTAATTGCCTTGTGAATTGCAGATTAGTAATGAATCACCAACAATGCAACGCAAGATTTGTTGCAACCTGTATTTGATCCTTTGTTTTGAAATTGTCTTTGTGCTTTAGGTGTCCATGGTCCAAAGGGGGATCAAGGTATCAAAGGTTCTGATGGACGTCAGGGGATTCCAGGAATCAAAGGGGAGAAGGGACAACTGGGGAACCAAGGTGAGCTAAGAGTTACATAACTGATGATGACCTTCAATGCTTAGTTTTTTCCATAAAAGATTAGACTGTTAATCTGAAAAAATATGATGAATTAGGGGTGATACAGTGTCTCAGTGGTTAGCATTGTTGCCTCCTACCTTCCAGAGCCATGGGCTGAAATCCTTTCCATAATTGTATGTGAAGTTTTGTGGGTTTGTTGCTGCAATCCAAAGACATACAGCTAGGTGAACTGGCATCTTTAAATTGCACATGGTGAGAGCATGTAATGAACTCCAGGAAGTTTTACTGCTTGGGATAGACTCCAGGTTCCCTGTGATTCTGTACTGGATAACAGTTGGGTGGATGCTTTTGAAGTAGATTTTAATTTTGTGGTTGAGTTTGCCCTGTGCAGAATGAGCAAAGGAAGAGAAATGTAGTCAGACCTCTTTACTCATACCTCTAATAAATTTTTTTATAATAAAATCACATGACAAATAATCTTTAACTATAAATCAGGACTTTGTTAATTTGACTTCCTTTGCTGGCCTAGGGAGGATGCTCCCCCTTTGAGTTTGGTTCCTCCCAAGGTTTCTTGCTATTGGGGGGTGTTTCCTTGCCACTTTCACCTCTAGCTTACTCTTTGGGGGCATTCAGCAGGGATAAGGTAAAGCATTTTAAGATTTTTATGTTGTAAAAATCCACTATTAAAAATAAAAGTTGAATTGAATTGAATTGAATTGAATGGGAATGAAAAAGGCTCACTTGGAAAGAAATCTCTGCTACAACCTTGGAAATGCCAAGTCTGCACACATATAAACACACATTTACATGTATGTAACAGTTTTATTACCTTGTAAATAATCTGCAAGGTTTGCACTTTTGATGTAGCTAATTTTAGGTTTATAATGGAATAATATAGATTTGCCATAAGATTTATTGACCAAGCATGAGAGTCTGAAAGCATGAATGTCACACCGTGAGTATTGGCAACCCTGGGAACGTTAATCTTCTAACGTTAATTCTTTGCAGAATCCTGCCAGCCACTTGAAATATTATAAATTCTCCATCAACGTTATGTATATGTGTAAAATGGATAATGTTTTATTAATGTGCTAATGTCCAAATACAAAGCAATGTTATTGCCATTAATACTGTAAGGACTTACAGTATATATCTATGTGGATTGGTTTTTTGATGGTCTACACCAAACCTGTTGTTCCAGGCATAAAAGGGGAGCGAGGTCTACTAGGGTTACGTGGAGAACCAGGTGAGCACATTTTATCTAGAAAGGATATTTAACAAACACTGAGATAACTACAGAAAATTATTTTAGAATTTTTTTCTCTTTTAACGCAGTGTAGTTATTGCCTTGCTAGTGAGTCTGCACGAGTATTAGGGGAAATAGAGTAAAATACTGAAGTTGAAAATGCACATAAAGATGTCCGAAATGTGTGTCACAAATTTTTACTTAAAATCCCATATTTATCAAACAAAACTTGATGGGAAAAATGTGAATAATTACAAAATCTCAGGAGGAGGTGTACACAGCGATTTGGACAAACCAATATGATACTTTCCAAATGGACACACAGAGGGTTTAACATAACCCCACCTCTACTGTAGGTTGGGTTCGATGTAGTGCATCTCTTTTTCTCCAGGGGCCAAAGGAGAGAAGGGAATTAGTGGCACCAGTGGGCCCCGAGGTTTGCAAGGAGAGAAAGGTGTAAAAGGAGAAAAAGGAGAGAGAGGACAGTCTGGTAAGCCTAAGCAGGATCTGCTTTTCACAATGAAGAATGAAGCTATTTAAGAGGCAGAATTTTTTTATACTAGCCAAGAGGTATAATGTGGAAAATTTCCAAAATCACACAGTCCACAGAATAAGTTTTCAAAGAAATTTTAAGAGCTTTAGAAACTTAATGAAACTTCTTCACTACAATAAATGTGGATTAAGCGTGTTTTGGTTCCCAATACTGTGACATATGGTGAGGAAGCCTGACTTTAGGTCATTCAAGATAAAATATAGCTGCATTTAGTAATTTCAGGATACAGCTATATGGTTATATTGAAAAGAAGTATAGCACAAGAAGTAATATACCATTTTGGCTTCAAAGAAGTATCAGAATGATAATCAGATTTAGCATAGCTACATATGTGCATACAGTACAAGGAATTTGGCATAGTGTATCTGTACAGTCACAAGAACAAGCATACAATAGATAATAGTATCACCCAGAAAATTTGATAATAAGGAAGAAGGTTGAAGCTGTGCAAAAGAGCAATAAAAACAAGACATTAGAGAATAAAATAAATAATGACCTGGTCACACAGAGCCTGTGTACTGTATATAAATAAATAAATCAGATGCCGGGCGATTAGTGTCCTGGGGAGGTCTGAACCATGTTATTGAGTTTGATAGCCAAGTAGACTTATCGCAACAGCAATTTGGTACCTTTTTTTGACTTTTTCTATGTCTGCATGATTTTATACATTGCGCTGCTGCCACATGATTGATTAATTTAGATATCTGTATGATCAAACAGGCGTACAGCTGTACCTAATAAAGCAGCAGGTATGCGTATATGTTTGACAACAGTCAAAGAGTCTGAATTTTCTGTATCAGCACGAGCAGTAAACGTAAGAATTGCTGGCGGAGGCTCCCAAGGACGCGTGGAGGTGTTTTACCAAGGCGAGTGGGGTACTATCTGTGATGATAGCTTCGACATCACAGATGGAGGAGTAATCTGTCGAATGTTAGGCTACCAAAGAGCCGTCTCTGTGTCCACTGGGCCAGCAGGTAGGTCAAAAAGATTATCACTTACAATAATAATCAATTGGTTCCATGTGTTTTTTGTAACAAAAAACTATTATCAGAAGAGAATTGTCATACTTACTATTTTACCTTTCTACTATGCTTCATACTAATTGTCATATTAAGTAAATCAGATTTGTTGTTTTCAATAGAGTCAACAGTGAGGTAAGATTTGGAACACTGTTTAATTGCAATTAGTTGTCGCTGGGTTGAAAAAATATGCCTTAGTACAGGCAGTCCCCAGGTTAAGAACGTCCAATTTACGGACAACTCGTACTTAAGAATGGACTGCCGTGAAGCCTAATATTAAAAATTTGAATAACAAAAGCACTACTTTGTAACGTTCATGAAAGCATTGCATCAGCTCGAGAATATATTCTTTAAACTAAGACAATCATCTGACTATTTGGTGCTAAATAAGAACCGCATGAACCAGTTCCACTTACCTACAAATTTGACTTAAAAACAGACTTAGGGAACAGAACTTGTCTGTAACCTGGGAACTGCCTGTAACCTTTGATTAAAGATTACATTAGATTTAATCCACTTTATGTAAAATTTTTCTGATGGGGACAGTATTGTTTGAGCTATGTTCTCAAAATAGACTTTTAAATGCTTAAACATTCATTTTGGATATATTAAGAAACATTCAGAACCTGTTTAGGCAAAACTGCTCTTAAATGTCTGAATTTTGATAATTCTGCTTTGCCCGAGGTTTATTTCAGGTCATAGCTTTCCTACCATCACATGTAACGTTCCATTGCAATTTTAGGGTCTGGAAAAATCTGGCTGGATGATTTGAATTGCACTGGTACAGAATCCTCAATCTTTGACTGCAGGGCCCCAGCAATTGGAACTCATAACTGCTCCCATAATGAAGATGCTGCTGTGTCATGTACCTAATATATAAATGTGTATTATATATGTATTTGTATGTATGCATGCATGTATGTATAAATGTGCATACATACATACATACATACATATACATCATATTTTAAATTGCTTCTTCATTGCATTTTATTCCACCATTATGTTTTGCTAGGCTTTCTATATTGTTTATGTCAGGTCTTTAGTAAATTGCTCTATTGTTTACAAAGCCAGTTTGAATGCCCCTGTGTAAGCTCATTTAACCAGTGACATGCTTTTTAGACATTTTTTTGGTTCAGCTATATTTTTTGTAATGCTGAAAAGATTAATCAAATATGATACATTTCCATTGTGAGGAATTATTTAAAGAAAGAACTGTAATATTGAAAGTGAATGCACCTTGATCTGTTGAGTGATAGTATTCGTAAAGTGATTCTAAAAAAAAATTCTAAAATATAATAAAGGAAGAGTTCACATTATATTATATGGCTTTCCTTTCCCTAAAGTGTTCAGTGGTGACAGCCATATAAAAGAGAACATTTCTGCAATAAAACCATATTTTAGGCTAGGAGGCCTACGTACGTTTCTCTGAGAGAAAATTAGTGACATAAACCTGCACAATGGACAGCACAAACCAAATGATCTAGCAAACTATATAACCATAATCTAAGAATTAAGCCCATTACATCCATGATTTTAGGAAACCTACAATAACATCATCTGTAAATGTTACCGGCGTCAGACCTAGGGGAATCTGGGCCGGCACAAACCCAATCACGCACAGAATTCTGTGTATGATAAGGAGAAAGACACGTTATTGCGTTGCTCGAGTGCAGTTTAATATGACCAAGATAATCACTACTTCAATGAGAACACATCATACGTGGCGATCTAAAATAAAACCAAAATGATCTCAATAATACTGATCCGACATTCAAATGTGTCACTTCAAATAATACTTATATTACTACATTCAATGCAATTTAACTAGATTTTCCCATATGAACAAAAGGCATTAGTATGTGACCCACAAGAACCGATACACTTAAATACACTTCAGTATTATGCAGTACTAGTGATACTTTGAGGTATTACAATAATATTGTAAATATTAAAAGAATACCTTTTATTAACTATAGGTATAACAACTTGTATAAATGCAAGTATGATGCCAATCGCTATGGTTAAATCAATGTAACAGTCTTTCACCCTATTCCCATGTTACATAACATCTACCTTTATATTAACACTTGTTCATATAACAATATACTTGTGAATATAGATATTTGAGGAATACAGTGCATACAATTTAGAATTAAATGGATTCCCTTGGAACTTACGTAATAATCTTAAG
>JAODLC010000001.1:32746575-32778575 GCA_026781145.1 Hippopotamyrus pictus
ACATACACTGTATATATACACACACACGTACACACTGACACACACTTCAATTGGCACGCTGGATAAGTTTCTAATCATTTAAATTATTATAAAAGACAACTACTGTGTGTGTATTTCTGGTCTCACATTTCTTTGTACATTGTGTATTTCTATGTATATCCATGTGTTCTATATTTACTGTTCTTGTCTATGCATATTGTATTGTCTATGCTGTAACTGCTAGCTTGAGTGCTGCAAAATGACATTTCGCTGCTCTGTACTGTACATATACAGTATATATATATACAAATACATACACATACTTCATATAGATGCAATATATATATATATACTTGAACATTCAATGTCATCATACAATAATACAATAATACAATAATACAATTACATTTTGTGTGTGTGCGATTGAGCGGTCCCCAAAAACATATGATTACATGACTGTGTGTGTGTGTGTGTGTGTGTGTGTGTGTGTGTGTGTGTGTGTGTGTATTTGTGTGTGTCTGTGTGCGTAAAAAAAATACTGGTCTTACCATCTATCCATCAGCAGTCCCACAGCAACACCCTCTAATCAGACTTCCAAGGGTGAGAGAGCGGAGAGAGAGGACATCTTTGGTGACAGACATCTTATTGTTTTATTAGTCAGGCCTACAAGGGACACTAGTGTCTGTCAAGTCATCACAGAAGTGTCAAAGAGTGGTATAAAACACACCTGACTCCATTTCTGCTGAAGGCTTGGCAAACAATTGGAGTGAGGGACAACAAATGAGTTTGTACATTTATTGTGCTTTTCTCTCATCACAGTAAAAGCTGCTGCATCTAATTTAGTGGATGGACAGGACATTTTGACTGCTTGGAGAAGGCTGTTGTAAACAACAGCCTATTTGCCCCATTTTTAGAATGGCAGCTAGGGAAAGAACTGAGATAGTCGCTGTCTCAAAGGCAACCAATGGAACTCATAAAAACCAGCCCCAGGTTTTGATTCATTTTGTAAATAAAAATATGCCACCGAAATGATATGTGCCTTCAAAATTAAAATGTCAAACACCTATGAAAGAAGGGCTTTGCAGAATATTATAATATATTAAAAGGTTAAAATAAATTTGCCATGTTCCATGATGTATTTCATAGTCAAGGATAATTCCTTCTTGTTGCAATTTATTATATGAAACTACTGCTTCCATATAATAATAGAAAACATACTTAATTATCTGTATACTTGATTATTTGTAAAGACCCACACAATGGAAGGAGAACATGCAAACCAAGGGCATATATTTCAGTATAGATCGTAGGGAAATATTCCCTGCCAATATTCTGAGAGTACCATGTGTTTAGGGGGTAGGGGTTCGGTGCTGAATGTAAAAAAACCAAACAAATACCCTTGATGCAACCCCCACACACAAAATCTTGGGGTGTAAGGCCACCATTCCTGAAGATGTCATTCAGAAGCTGCCTATCCCCAAAGAAAAGTTGGGTCGCCGTGGACAGACCCCACCCCACACACACAATTAAGAGACACCAGTTTATCTGAGTAGCATCTCTTTGGATTGAGGATTATTCCCCTGCCCACACACACAGACACACACACACACACACACACACACACACACACACAGAATCTCCACACACAGAAAGGGTGGGATGAACAGTTTCTGAGATGCTATGCAGGGGCTTACCATGCCACACTGAGAGAAACAAGCAATATAAAACATATAACATATGTTGTTCTGTAAATGATCATTCAAACATTATAGCAGAAAAACTATTTTAAAAATGCATAAGTGCTTGTAGCTATCATTTATTTATAGATCTAACAAATTTTGTCCTAGGATTAAGGATTTTTTTTTCTTTTTGACTGTTTAAAAATATCATTGTCTCACATATGCTTACAGATGGAACTTCTAACCTCAGCCATTAACGGACTCGAAATAGAGGACAAACAAATGTGTTCAGTGGTGTTGACATCAGACCCCTGATAAGTCTGAGTAAGGGTTTAATTAATTGTCATACTTATATATTTAATGCCATTTTCTATTATTCCACAATATTTCAGTGCCATTAAAATCTCTGATCCTAGAGACTTGTTTTCATATGGTCATAGAGCATTGGGGCTAAATTGCTATAGTGCAGTATGACTTTTGAATGTTAACGCTGCAGCACTAGCCTTTAATTGTTGGAAAACTGACGTATAGCCCGACAGCTTCAGGTCAAAGGAGGTCCTCGTGAAATGGAGGGACAGATGGTGGGTTCCTGAGTTGTGCCTCCATGGTGTTGACCGTCTCCCCGCGCCTGTCATGCAGCTGACAGCACATGGGCTGGTCAGTGACCGCTGAGCGAGCACGTTTCACCACCCAGAGGCCTGGGGCAGAGGCAAGTGACATCCATCCCATCGGGAAATAAAGAGCTTGCACATAATGACCACACAGTTCAGGACCTTCATAGAGGGACAGACATTTTTTTCTGCATTTATGATCAGGCTGCTTGTTAAGTGACGTTAAATGTGTTAAAGTGTAAATGAACTAAACTTTTGCATTTCAGAAAGAAAAAGTTGCTTTTGGAGAAATATGCATCAGTAAACCCATAACAGTTTTCAGGGCTTTAACCTTAATAATCAGTGCCCCCATTTGTCAAAAGCAATAGAAGTAGGTTTATCTGCAGTGAATATGGTTGAGGAACATCCAGATAAGGTGGCAGAGTAAATGAAAGCAACAATAAAAATATATTTCCAACTTGATGGTAAAACTAATGAAACAATTCTTTAAGGTATCAGTAAGGTCACGTACTTTAAGCTGTAAAATAACTATTTGTTTGCCAACATTTTAACATACCATATGCCATTTACCTTTTTAAATTTGTTATAGAATTTACAAATATAAATTCTAATTAATAATAGCTATTGTAAATGTATGATAGCATTAACAGGTGTATGGAGAAGATCATTACTACTTGTGCTGCTTTTCCACTGGCATTCAGGAACCAAGCTGTACCGTAACTAGTTACAGCATGGTTGTAGCTCGCTTTGGTGTTCCACTGCAGAAGGGATTCGGTAAAGGTATTGTTGGGTTTGGAGAGCGGCAGTGACATAAAACCGAAGAGACACCTTTTTAGTGTTCCCATGATGGGCATCATGATTTATAATATCCTAATTTCCTATTTTTCTAGCACATTTGTGAGAATTGCTGTGTTATGCAAGCATCCAACACTAGCGGAAATAGCATTCACTTGCGTAAATTTGCATTATGAATCCATTCCATTTTGTAGTTGCACTTTTTTAAGTAGGAAGTTGGAAATTTTCATGTTCTGAGTTATCAATACATCAAGATGTACAATACTACTAATAATGAATAATTTACAGAATATACCCTTTTTCTTTCAAAGAACCCACGTGCAGAACACTGGTATCTCCATCCATTTAGACCAATCAGATGGTGCTGATGCAACCAGCTCAGTTTGGTTACGCTTTCGGCCCTGCTAGTAAGCAGGGCTATGGCAGTACAGTTATAGCTCTGGTACTGTACAGCTCACATACTTTACAATGGAAAACCACCCTTTTGCAGTACGGCTTGGGCATGACTCAGGTCTTGGTGGCAGTGAAAAGAGCCAGTAGTATTGGTGCAGTGTCTCAATGGGTGGCCCTGTGGTCTCACACCAGGACTGTGGGCTTTGATTCTGGTCCCCAACTTTGAGAGATAGCCCAGTCCATCCCTGTCCTGGGCTACAGAAAAACTAAGAGACCCAGCATACCATTCTCCTGATTCGTACTAAGCTCATTGCTGAGGATGACATTGAAGCGTACCTCTCTGCATTTGAGAGGTCTGTCAAGAGGGAATGGTGGCTTGCACTTGGTCTAGGGCTGAATCCTGGCCCCTGTCTTACAGGGGAAGCACATACTGTCTACAGCTTGCTGTCCTGGCTGGCCTCCCAAGATGATGACACCTTCAAAGGCCGAGTCGCTCTCACATATCTGCAGCACTCCAGTTCCATAGATAGACCCTAGTGACGACTGCAAATGGAGCACCATACATCAAGTTGCAAAAACAGTGCCCCTGGACTACTTCTTGCAGTCCCTTTCCCTGTGCCAAGTGGTGGCTTGTGTGCCAGGTCAACCCCTTGTAATGGACTGAGCCATTGCCATGATCTTGTTCTTAAAAGACAAGCCAAAGACAAGACAAACTGCCAGCAACCCTCCAACAGTGTCCTTAGGACCAATGACTGCAACAATGACAAGGACCCAAGAATGACCATTGTGATGAGCCTTGGCAGGCCCAGAACCACATCTTTCTATTGGATGAACCCATACTCCCCTACCCCAGTGTGTGCTCAGGCCACAAAGCCTGTTTGGCTAGCTCTGACATCAAAATGGTTCACATCTTCATGGTTTGAGTCACCCTGGCCTTACTCGATTCTAGAAGAATCATAACCTAGCCCGACCCTCCTGCAACACAGAGGGAGGGCTCCCTTCCCTTTGTACATGGGGTGTGAGAACCACCTCTGTTGCTGCAGTACACCTTGCAGACCCCCTAGGAGAGCGGCTTGTCACAAATACCAGTGCCACTTCTGCTAGGGTGTGACTGGCCTGGGTTTGAGTATCCAACAGAGAGTCCCTGCAGTGTAGCCATGGGGAACCTCAACGACTATGTCATGCCAAGCCCCCAGAGCTCCTGGCTCAAGTGGAGAATGGAGAGACTGACCAGGAATGTGAAGCCCCTCCACTGCTGATACCACAGACTTGGTATCAAGGAGACAAACATCTAGTTAAATTTTAATATAACCAATAAAATAAAGTGACAAATAGATGTATCATTCACTGCTGAACTTGGCCAAGAGAGAGTAGCTAGTACTAAATTAAATTGCCCATAGCCTATTGCTTTTATTGTCAGCTAAAATCAAGTATTTTTCTCCAAACTTTCAAGTTTCAAAATTGAAATGGAATTTAACATCAAATGCATTAAAGAATGAAACATACTTAACTTTGACATCCTGTCCATTAAAAAATCAGAATTAGAAATGGAGCCACTAACTACTTTAAAAGACCAAGATTTTGTGCTAAAAAGGTAGATATAACTCTTACTAAATTCCCTCACAGAACTGTGCAAGAGTGAGTCACTGGTCCTAAATTCCACAAGCAGAAATGATCCTTTACTTGCCATGTGCAGGTACATTGCAATGCTTTTTTGCACATCCCATCTTGTGCTCTTATGAGATACACAGACATATATACAGTTGAGTGTGAAGCTTTGGGTGCTAGTGCAGGGTGAGCCAATTATCCAGTATCCTGGGAGCATTTCAGAGAGTTAAGGCGTGGCTCAGGGGCCCAACAGAAATGTGATTATTGTGCTGAGGATATTATTCAAACCAGAAATCCTGTGATCACAAGCACCACGACCTCACCCACTGAACCACACACCACCCCTTATCTTTGTAATCATTACCACATCCAATGAGACAAAAACACAACTTTGTGTGAAATGTGGTAGCAATGAGGAATGCAACCCATACTGAACTGTCTGATGTTACTACCTCGGAAATGTAACCTAGTGACTGGAACATCACTTCCCATTTGCCAAGGTGAAAACTGGAAGTTTTCTTAGGAAGCTGAAGTATGGTCATATTGAGACATTATTAAATATAGGCCTACTACTTGGTCACAGTTACAAAAAAGCACAGTAAAGGTTGCTGAGATTCAGAACTGACTAATTACCTCTGAATACATTCCTTAGTTTTAAATAGAACACAGTTTAATATGGTACTAATGGCACTTTTTCCTGAGGAAAATGTGTTTAATGTAAATTTAATAAAATAAAAAGAATACTATAGTTAAATACTAAGAAAAATAATAAAGTAATAAAATAAGTAAATAAATCTACATTACGTCTATACTTCTTTACATTTTTGTGTATAACTTAATATTTGTTAAGATTTAAATGAATCACCGATTTAATACAGGCAAGCCAATGAATTAAAATAATTAAAAAAAAAACTCCAACAAAATCATTTTATTTTAACACTTTATGGACAATAATGTAATAACGCAGACAATCTACCTGACTTATCAGTCACATTGACTACACATGAGGTATTAGGCTATACATAAAAATTATCCATCTCCTTGTTTTTATATTTGTATTATTAGTTCCTATATTTTGCATACGTTGCTTTTTCGTTTTCACACCACATTATGCCAAAACAAAAATTACCACAACCAAACATATTGATTTCAAAACGATGTCTTTGCATGTACCAGTGGACAAGAAACGCATGTGATGTGTTATTGTCCCCAAAAAGTAGAATTCTGTAGACAGTTAATAGCCTAGATATAAATCATTTTGTTCACGAGCACATTAACTTGTAAGAGTCTGAGATGTCAGCGATATCATCAGTCAGGATACAAAATGAAGCCCGAAAACGTGCTGTACTTGTTATTGTTGCCTCCGTGAGCTTTGCCACCGTCCAGTTTGATGTATATTTCGTCCCCAGAGTCCAGATGCAGGACCACGCTATTACTAGCGTAATCATAGTTTTGATCAGCGTCCTGGGCAATGGCACTAGCACGGACCTGTGAAATCAAACTCAGTTTTTTTAAAAATGCATCATGGGGTTACATTTTTAATTCTAAAATCGGCAAGACGCGAATGATAAGTATTTTAAAACAATTAAGTAATCGGGAGCCTTGCATATGACCGATGTAAACTGATTGCAATGTCGAGGCGCTGACCAAATATTCAAATGAACAGTTTCCTATAGTGACATTTTCCGCTAAATGCCTTTCATAAAAATGTCTCAGAAACACAATATGTTAAACGGAATTAACCCAGTTTTTAAAATGTTAATCTTTTTCATTGAAAACCTGAATTTGAAAAGTTCTTAAAGTACAAATGAAATTAAAGTCAATGTAATATTCCACATTTCTTAGTTTGGACTTGGGAACTTATGTTGCAAATTATTATTATTATTATTATTATTATTATTATTATTATTATTATTATTATTATTACAAAAGTTACGCATCCAGTCGCTATACACTTTTGGCAAGATTGAGCATGAACAGTTACCTGTCCGTTTTTGCAAAGGTCTGCCCACATGCTGGTCCCATCGCCTCCTCTCATTAAAACGTGGTATGTGAAGAAATAAATCCCAGGCACCTGGCAAGTGAACTTTCCGGTGGACGAGTCGTAATGGTTTCCCAGGTTTGTTACTACATCGTCGAATTTGAGAACTTCATAACCTTCGTGAGGGTTCTTCAGACCGACATAAAAAGCTATTTTTGTTCCGAATACTGTTGCACTAACCTCCCCCGTTTCCGTCTTCGCTGTCCCCGAGGTTAGACCTGTAAACCCTGGCTTCCCCGATTCGCCTCTCTCTCCCGGTGGTCCTTTTGGACCGGGCGGACCCGGCTCGCCAGGTGGACCCCGAGGTCCGGGTTTCCCCGGTCGCCCTGGCTCACCTCTAGTCCCTTGAACGAAGGTTGGCGGGATGACACTCAGGTCCTGCATCACTTCCATGCCAGTAGAGCTGGATTTAGGGTTGTATGGATCGCAGATCATTCGACAGGTTCCCATCATCTCATAATGAGCCGAAGTCTTTGAAGTTTCGAACAGGAGTAGTAATACTATAATGATAGCCAACACCATGACGATACCTACAGCTGCAACGAATGGCTTCCTCTGGACGAACCGAGAAGAAAGCGCCAGAAAGTCTGCTTTGCTTTGGGAAGTAATGGTGGAATGTTCAGTGCATCAAAATTCCAGTAGAAAGAAAGTGGACGAACGTAATGTATTGTTTTTTCCCAAAAATTGAATTATTTTCAATGTAAACCCCTTCTGCCTTATGCTGTTAAAGATGCGCTACAAACGCCACATTTCAAAGAGAGAGCGAGAGAGAGAGAGCGAGCGAGCGAGCGAGCGGTAAAATAATCTTGACATAACATAGCAGCGAAAGGTGGTGATGCTGAAGGAAAAAAAGAAGCGATAAGGGATCGTATCCAGGTGAAGAGAGCAAAGACACGCTCACATAATAAGACCAGAGTAAAAATGTTAGCAGATTGAGTTTGTTTAAATAGACCTAATAATGCATGTTTGATTACAAATCCATCAACATAATACGAAATCGAGTATATTCACTACAGCCCAATTGTCTTGTTCATTGTTCAGAACTTGCTCAGTTTCAAAATTTCACCTCTCTCAAATGGCAGCTTCAGGTTCGTGACAAATTGTTTAATCTTTAATTTATACAGTGATACGATTTACCCTTTTATGTCATGTCAGCCCAAAACTGGAAGTTTATTTCTTGTTTATTATTCTAAAGAAATAACTATTGTGTACAATTAAATTTCAACCAATTTTCAGTGAACAAATTAAAAAATCTCAGAAGGTAAAACTACATATGATTATACATGACTATTATATGCTATATAAATCCAGTATATGACATTCAGTTGATCTGGATCTAGATTATTGTTTTATTGAATTGTATTTCTGATTTCTCTAATTCAAATCATGTATTGCCCCATACTATCTCAGCATGAATTTCTCATTATATAATTATATCTTTGTTTTTCCAATGTGTCTTTGCATGATTTAATTGATGGTACTCATATTCCACAGTAAAAAAATAGATCTCAGTAATGAAAATCACTTTAAACTATACTGGGAAAATCATAGCAGGGAGGGATGAGACTATATGACGTAAAATGAGGACTCATTCAAATATATTATCACATAAATCTGGTGACAGGCGTCACGTGCTGTCCCAATGAAGGAAGGTATTTTTGCTCTTTTAACTAAAATAATTTGTCATGTGAAGAAGATTTTTTTAAATTATATCTCAGATGTGTGCATTTCTGCCCAAGGAAGGGGAAAATTAATCAGTAACAAATTAAGAACTGAAAATGTTCTGTCTTCAATCATTTTGCAGAAAGTGCTAGGCTAAGGACTGACAAGATGTAGAAGGGGGTTTTATTTAAAATGAAATCAGACTAAAGCTGATTGTCTCAATTAATTTTGAACAGAAAGTTATACTGAAAAAAAGACCACAGAGGCACATACACCTTTGTGTCCTGCCAGTCATGTGCCTGTCTGGCACTCCCATCTCCTCCCTGACATGAGCCTAATGTACCATGCCTGTTGCTCACTGTACACTCAATAGGCCTGAACCTCCTCAGGCCCAGTTCAGTTATTGTCGTTACCCATGTTGCTGCCTATGTCAGTGCCTGTGTGATATCTGCTTCTTTGGCCCAACACCACCTTGTGTTTGGTCCATGTCTTCCTCTGCCTTTAGTTATCCCCAGTTCTCTGTTAGACCCTGCATGGTCCTGTTTTGTTTGTCTTGATAAAACCCCTTTATACCTGCTCCATGGCTGCACCTGGGTTGTTCCTCTCTCCAAATGTAACACTGACTCAGGATTACACAGAGGTGGAGATATGAATGACTGAATGGAATTGGTGAAATGGCTGGTTCTAGTGGTGAAGATTTTGAGTCTTGATGCAAATGAATACTATAGCCAGACCCAAATCTGATAAAGTATGGAGAATATCATCTAGAAATGGGCAAATGCTGCCTTATTCATTCAACATTCCATACAGAAGCAGGTCTTGTCAGCAATCAGCAAATCATCATCTCAGGACTGTGACGTTAATGAAGGAGTCTCTGTTCTTTTTGACAGCAGAGTGGCTGAAACCGTCCAGGTTTTGAATGCCTCTGCTGACGCCACTGTGAAGGCCACTGTCTGCCCAGAGGATATGACTGGGCTAGACACTTTGAAATATTTCCTCATCTGTTTCAGTCGGCAAAAACACCTTTCTATTCTAATAACCTAAGAGCCTTGTGAGACAGTATTCACAAAAAAACAGAGACATTTTGAGAAAGAGGAGAAACTGTCTTAGCCAAAGCGGAACAGAGCGTAGTTCTTAAACTTGATAATTCTTCAAGCTTTATCATAATTGATAATGAAAAAAATAATAACCTTTCAATAAACAAACGTAACTGTCAACACCTCTTTCTAACAACACCCTATAACTCTCAACACCACTACCTTAGTCAATAAGGCACAATGGGATCTCCATTTCTTGAAGCAGGAGTGCAAGACTTCCACCTCCATCCTCACAGCATTCTGCAGGGGCACTATAGAGCAGGGGTCACCAACTCCGGTCCTGGACGGCTACTATCCAGTAAGTTTTCCATCCTACCTGGCTTCTGATGAGCCACACTAGTTCTCAGGTAAATACCAGGAAGTGTTCTGAGCAGCTGCATTACTGTCTGGTTAGGGTATTGCAAGTCCTAGAACACAAGTCCCTGCAGTCTGTAGTGCATGGAACAGGAAAAAAAATCACTGGGAACTCCCTCCCCTGCATCAAGGTCACTTTCCCCAAACACTGCACCCATAAAGCCTCCAACAGTGTGGAGAACCAGCCCCACCTCCACACCCTTCCCATAGACTATCTATCCTGCTCCCTTCTGGCCGAAGGTACAGGACCATCCAAAGCATTTCTGCCAGGTTCAGCAACAGCTTCTTCCCCAAGGCAGTCATGCTAAATACACTGCTGCCCATCTCACCCCCTACCCATTCCTGAAATACTCCCCCTCCCCCAACTGGCACTGGTCACATTAACTTATAAAGCCTTATGTTTATCATCAATAAAATCCCCCTGAATATACTGTATACTCAATTTCTAATCAAGCAGTTACATAAGATCCAACAGAATGTCATGGCATGAAATCAATTTTTGAATATTTCTTTAAAAACACTAGTCATTCTGTTTCTCCAAAACAGTGTCCCAATGGTGTCACGCTGAATCTTTTAGGCAGATCGTCTTGAAAAACGGTGCTTTATTAAGCAGCATTCGGCCACCAGGTGTCACTGTGATGTGATGTTTCATGGCTTGGAAAGAATATATTTTTTTCTGATCTCCCAAAAGCCCCTTTGTTTGCTTACTTCTCTCCAGCCAAACAAGGGCATTCAGGCATACTTTTACATTTTACCAGCAGTCTTTTCTAAAATTAGGATTCCAATAAACATTACAGAAAAACAACATATGTAATACCTCACTATCTTGCTGCAGGAAACACTGCTGCACAGGAATGATTGAATCCAGTTTTTTTTAAAAGCAGCTGTAATCTTCTGAATGTGAACACTAAAGTTCTCACAATAGATCTCTTTGGGTGATATTCTAAAGAAGGACATGTGCAGAAAGCAACAAAAAATTGTTGCTTTTAAAAAAGATTTTTAAATTTTTTTTTTAAGTGCCATGTACTCCAATAATGCCCAATGAGCAGGTGATTGTCTGCAGATGTGTTCATGGGGTCACATCCTGAAATGGAAGTTTCCAGAAGACTAATTCTCTTGGTTACTCCCTGGTGCCCTCTGACACCCTCGACAGTGCCTTGATGAAGACATGACAGAAAGCAGTTTGGCCAGGTTTGCAGTCTTTTTGTAACCTGGCCTGATTATTTTTGTGAGATCAGGGCATGCTCCAAAAGGTAATCAGGCTACAACCCATTCTGCTTTAAATTAGGCATGATTCCCTTTGCAAGTTTTCTGTGAAGGAACAGGTAGTGATTTACAGGACCCCGTGGGTTCAGTAGATTGTACGAGGTCACGTACATGGAAACAGTACATAGGGGGAACGGGTGAGCAGATTTCAGTGGCTGGCCTGTTGCTAGACTAATATTAATCAGCAAGGACAGAGCTGCGAGCTGATGGTGACCTTTTGATAGATGTAATATTTCCCTACAATTACTAAAGACTTCTCTGTGTTTCAACATTCATATTTACCTCTACTGAAATCACGTACATGGTACGTGATGAAAAGAAAGCAGAAAATGTATCCATTGTCACTATACAAAATTTTTATATAAATACATCAAGTGTAATCCCAATTATGTTATGGAAAATGTTAGATATAGTGCAAATGAGTAACTAATAGAATGTACATATAAACATAAAAAATAAAAATAATATAAGATTCTGCAAACTCGCATAGAAGTGGAATGTGCAACAAATTAATGTGCATGTTCATTGTTACATATCACGAGTGACAATTAGGATTAGATGATTCAAGCAAAAACACATTTATTGGCTTTTTCATTTCCATTTGATCCATCCAGGAATTCTAGCAATTGTAGAGATTGGAGGTGTTGACATATTAAGAATATAAATAATACAAAGGTGCAGCACACTTTCTAGGTTTCATGGTGTTATCAGTTGTGTGGAATTACTGAGAGAATGATTTGAGTAAAAGACAATCCTTGAGCTGAAATATAGGATCTGGCAGACCAATGTAGCTCAAAATGTCCAACTCACGTAACACAACTAATGGTTGTGCAAAAGGATAATGGTGACTGACACCTCTTTTATGGAAAGGTTATTTCTGGTGCCACCATGGCTTGTCACGATGGTAACAACAAATGAAGAGAAAAAGTCTTTGCTATACCCTTCAGGTATTAACTGGACATGGTATCTTATGCAAAGGTTCAGATTTTTGATGATTTATAAAAGAAGGAGAGGAGACCAGATGAAAAAGTACTTATCTGACAAAAATAATGGCTACTTTGAGGCCCTTAAGATTGCCTGAAACAATGATCATTTAGTATGAGTTTAAACTTAAATGCCTTCCAAACTATGAAGATTTTATTCCCTTATACTCTGCAAAACTTCCCCCAACCGGGATGTCAAACAGATTAGGGGACAAGGAACAGATTTTACAAAACAATGGAGAGGAAAACAAGTATTTTGGCTGTAGTACAGGAGAAATAAAAAAGGAAACAAAGTTTTCATTAGGTCCATGGAAGGGCATGGGATCTGTACATGTGTCTTAGAGTTAAAAAAAACAAAATTACACTTTTAATTATTGTTAAATAGGATGGTTAAATGAATAGGATGAATAGGCTAGATCATAGATATAATAGATGAGGCACATTCTGATTCTTTACAAGAATCATTTGATCTAAGGAAAGAAACAATAATAAATATTATGATTCATCATACGTTCATATCATATGATTATACTTGATATCATATCCATCCATCCATTTTCCAACCTGCTTATCCGACTGGGTCGCGGGGGGTCCGGAGCCTATCCCGGAAGCAACGGGCACGAGGCAGGGAACAACCCTGGACAGGGGGCCAGCCCATCGCAGGGCACACTCACACACCACACACTAACACATGCACACCTATGGGCAATTTAGGAACCCCAATTAGCCTCAGCATGTCTTTGGACTGTGGGGGGAGGAAACCCCACGACGACATGGGGAGAACTTGATATCATATAATGTTTGTTATTAATGTATTGTAAAGACGTTAAGGTATGTTAGGATGTTACAATATACTTAAATGAATGTTCTATGAGTGCATTATGAATGTACTGTGACGGTGTACTGGATGTTCTACGAATGCATTATAAAGGCATTATGAAGGTACAATTAATGTAATATAACAATGCAGTTATACCAAAAAAGTTATAGCTGGATTTACAGCCAGCTTGGTTATGTTCCTAGAAGTACATATACAATATTATACAAAAAAGACATGTTTATTTCCATCTTAAAATACACATACAAACATACATTTGAAGCTGAACATACAGTACAATGAATTCAAATACTTACGTAATGCACAGCTCAGATGCAGAATATATTAAAGTGAAAGCACACAATGAAAACACTCAATAATTGGTTTTTATTACCTTTCCCCAATCCCAGGGTTTTTTTTTTAAATTAGAATTACAAAAAAAAAATCCTTGCCCAGCGGATGGAACAATGAACTTCAATGAAGTGAAGATATTGACAAGGTTGTCACTCTAACACATGCCCCTTGGCACATGTTTTTCCCACTAACTGGCAACAGCAGCTGTTGCCAATGTTCATAGGCATATATGTATTTAATGATAAATTTAATTTTGAGGGGAAAAAAATTATATATTTTACCCACGCCACTGTCCAGGATATGCAACTGGAAGGTGAATGGATGGTAAAATAATATATATTAAAATATATAGGTATTTTATATATTACTATAAATGGAAGTTTGAATGTCATATTTCCTATTTATCAGAAATAGTATGTCTCAAGGGGTGGAATTAATGTTACACCAATAACCTAGAGAAAAACAGTATTTTAACAGTAGTTTTCTAGCTTTAAAAATATAAGCTTCTGGTTCACTTGTCTGAGCTACAACCACTACCACAGAATCTTGTTTCATTTCGTTACTATTGCTGATGATCGAAAAGCGGTACTCAGTGACCTGCACCAATCCTCACCCCCCCCCCCCTCCTCACAAGTTTCTGGTTTATACCCATCTCATATTTAGGCAAATCTCCTTTTTCTGTTTGCCCATCAGTAAAAGAAAGAAAAAAAGAGGAGGCAGTACCAATGCAGCTGCTTGCCTGGAGGATTTAACCTTCCACGAGCAGCAAAGGCAGAATGATGAGAAGGAGCTGACAGCCTGCGACCTTCAGTTTTACTCTGCTTCTTTTGTTTTTCATTTATACTTTATAGCCGGAACATTACGTGCCTTGTTAACACAGATTGACAGAACATACCAAGAGAGAAAAGTATGCCTTTCAAAAATAAAAATGGAAAGTGATCGTTGAAGACAAAACAATAGCTTGTGGAGAATGTTTCACAATGCAAACAGGAAAGCTGTACATTTCGGTGCCAGATTTCAGACAAAACAAACAAAAAAAAAACTTTACATGAAAATGACTAGCCAGTTGGGTTTTTTTTCTAAAAACTTCACAGATTTTGCTGTAGCAGGTGGATTAACTGAAGGTATTTCAAGAAATATCTACACATACTGGTATTTGCCCAGGTTCTGAAAACTAATGAGTGACCATTTGATTCCACAGTAATGCAGTATGATAACAAGAACAGTCAATAATTATATTTCCTTAATTTGCATAATAATTAATTGAAAGTAAAGTATCACAGTGCCTGTCACAGAAACGAGTGACATAATGGAGCAGTGAGTAGTGATGCTGCCTTACACCTCCATGGCTTTTGTCCACAGCGACATACAAGCGAGACACTTGGCATGGTATAAGCATACAACTATCAAGGAGCCAACTGGTTCTTGGTAAATTGTTACAAATTTAGCGTGATTAACAAAAGGGCCAAATTTGGCAGCGTCCCCCTGCAGTAATGGGCCTGGGGCTGGTTGCCCCCCCACCCCACATGCATAAGAGGAAGAGCTATACAACACCATTCAAACACACCACAAACATAAGAGAAATATTTAATAGAAAAGACAGAGTGCATTACTAAGAGCAGTCTACCTGTGTCGCAGAAGTTTTCTCTGGGCAGTCCAAATGCTTTTTGTAACATACTGTATCAAATTATAATAAACTTTATTATAATTATAACTATAATTTAATTATATCAAACTTATAATAAATATAAACCGGGGGAATCTGGGAGCCAGGGGTAGGAGTGAGGCAAGAAATCATAGGCTCCCAGATAAGAGCTAACCCTGGGGCACAAACCCCAAGACTGATTTTCCAGGGGTACATTCACATAAACAGCTTCTTTCTGTTTGTTTCACCCAGTTCCTGCTAAACAGGGAAATTAAATCTTATTATAACTTTCTGTTCAGTGTGGAAACCAGAGTGCACTCACACAAACCAACCCTGAAAACAAAGGTGGGATGAAGCAGCAGGGACACACAGTTATAATGTACAGAAATCATTTACCAACTGAAGCACCAGGAACAAATTCTAATAGGAGGGAAAGTTAGTTAAAGAGGCCCTAAAATATCATGAACTTAATTGGATTATTTTGGCTTGGCACAGCACCCATACTGTGCACTAACCTTTGGCTCCATACCTTTGTATTTTATCTAAAAAAATGTAAGGGGAGCAAATTTGCTGTCTTTTATTTGCTTGACATTAGGATTTTCATAAAACCTAGCAATTAATTAATGAGACTACAGAGGATAACTGACATTCACAATAATTTATAATGGCCTTTGATTAATTTAACTAGTGTTAATGTTAATGTTACATGTCCTTAGATTTCGCGTTTTACCGTCAATTTCATTTTGATGTCTGCCTCCCGCGTTTTCCGGATCACTGAAATCATAGGACCACATGTATATTTTCTACCATTAAAACTGTTACAGTGAACATTGCAACACTATGCCACGTGCAAACAGACACACATCTGCAACGATGCAAACAGTGGTAAAATTCCACGCAGTAAAAGCATTTTCTGTAGTGGCTGTTATGGTGAAGAGTGATCTCTTGAGAGAGGTGGTGTGTGTTGTGTCCTTGCAGGAAATCGTTCCTCGTTTTAACATTTGTTTAGTGTAATCCTCGTAATAATACCCATTGTTTCAAAATGTATCGGTAATATGATTACACCTTTTCCCCCCTGTAACTGTAACAAAATTGATTTGTGTTGTTTTTTGTATTGCGAATACGTCTCATGCATTCAGTGACTCCCCAAGCCTAGTGATAAACCCATTCGGGACGTGAGTGATACAAGCTGTAGAAATAAATACATGATACATTTGTGGCATGTAATGCACAGAAGATACGTGTGTGGCCTGTTTTTGTAGCATGACGTTGAAGAATCTTTCATTATTCTCCTTACTGTAATCAAGACTAATGATATCAGTAAGCCGAAGGTTTACCTTCCGGTGCACCCGGGAATAATTTCAAAATTAAAGCCCTTTTAAAACTATTAGAAATAGTTGGTCCGAATTTATAATCATGCGCTTTCACGAATTCGTAATCAATAAATACGACAAAACAATAACACAAAAATGTGTTTCGAAACTGGTTGGAAATGATAACTGCGTTTTAATGCATCTGGTGGTTTTTGTATTGTTTTTACGTACTTATAAGCTATACATGTGCTTATAGAAAATTCAGCACACAGTTGTAACATATACAGTTCGGGTTCAATTGTTATTTACATTAGAGATATTGCATTCTTACAGTTGTATGAACAATGCCAATTGTATGAACTTTCCCTAAATGAAGACTTTTATGTAGCCTATTTTTGAAAGCCTTTAAACAGGAAGTGGGTGGCCCTCCTAGCCGTACTGCTTACTGCTTATCTCCCTCTTCAGATACAGTTCTCTGCCTCTCGCCGCACATGTCAAATGTTCTTCGAGTTTTCAGTTTTAACTTCCCTCTGCACAGTTAGTAGCGTTGAGCTGTTGGACGTTTTCTCTTTATTTTTTGTTTAAAAAAAAAAAAAAAAAAAAAAAAACGATCAAAACGAAATAATTCTTCCAAGGTAACACGTTTGGCTATTTGGTATTTTCTTCAAGGGCATTCATTTGACAAGATCATTAGCAAAACAGTGAAATAAAAATCAGCTATAGTTCTTGACTGCAAGTTAATTATCTATAATATTGTTAGTCACTTTACATATTTAAAAGTAATGTACAGCAGTATCATTGTATGAAAGTTTTTTGTGTGTTTGTTATTTTTATCATCTCCAAAATATTTTTGTTTTATAGAGCTCAGTTAAAATTCCTGAATAGGATCTAATCAAAAAGCACAGTGGTGTTCTGTAATGTTTTTTACCCTTTCTTACTCTGTCAGGATGCCAAAAGGGGAGATGAGAGAACCCCTGCTGGGAGACTTGACGGGGCCCAACCAACCCCTCTGTGATCTGGGCAGCCGTACAGTGGGTATTCTGGGCTCAGGAGACTTTTCACGCTCACTGGCATGGCGGTTGGTAGCTTCAGGTGTGCGTGTGGTTGTGGGAAGCCGCAATCCCAAGAGCAGCACCGGACTCTTTCCGGAGGAAGTAGAGGTTACCTCTCACGAGGAGGCAAGTGCACAGGCCCATGTTGTATTCATAGCCCTCTTCCCTGAGCATTACTCTACACTGGTCTCCCTGAAGGGGGTGCTTGCAGGCAAGGTGCTGGTAGATGTCAGCAACAGTTTGAAGCTGAACCATGATAGGCCCTCAAATGCCGAGCTGTTGGCCACCCTCTTCCCAGAGAGCAGAGTGGTCAAGGACTTTAATGTAGTATCTGCCTGGGCCTTGCTCAACAGACCACATGATGGCAACAAACAGGTAAGAGCATTCTATTTTTGCACTCCTTTAAGTGAAAATGAAAATCAAATTATAGCTTATATTGCTGAATTTGAATAAACAAATTAATGTTGCTACGTTCTGTTAATCATGTGTAGGATAGGGACTGCTAAGGTTGGGCTGATGTTATATAAAATAATATTGAACCTTCTGGAAGCTCGGGCCTTTAAATTTTGAAACTATGATTTAAGTATCATGTTAAACAGAACATCAGTTGCAAAGTGTCAGTATTAGAAATATATCTGGGCAAATACTAATCACTTTTTTCAGTGTTGAACTTGTTGTTTCCTCTGCCATATTAGTTTTTTGATGAAAGAGTTATAGCCTGTCCTTCTGTTTAGGTCTTGATCTGCAGTGACAGTTGTGAGGCCAAAAACACAGTGATAATTCTGGCCCGTACGATGGGCTTCATTCCTGTGGATATGGGCTGCCTTTCATCCGCCCGGGATATTGAGAATGCGCCCCTCCGCCTCTTCCCCTCGTGGAGTACCCCTGTCCTCTGCTGGATTGGGCTCTTCTCTTTCTTTTACACTTACAACTTTGTCCGCAGTGTTCTGTTGCCTTATGTCGTCAAAGGCCAAAATGTCTTCTATAAGCTGCCAGTGGAAACTGTCAATGACACATTTCCCTCAGTGTCCCTGGTGATGCTGGGCTTAGTATATCTTCCAGGCCTCCTGGCTTCTGTCCAGCAGCTGCGACGGGGCACCAAGTACCAGCAGTTCCCTGGCTGGCTAGATCGCTGGCTGTGTATGCGCAAACAACTTGGGTTGCTCAGCTTCTTCTCTGCAGCCCTGCATGCTGTGTATAGTTTGTGCCTGCCCATGCGCAGGTCTGCGCGTTATGGGCTGCTTAATGCTGCCTTCAAGCAGGTGAGAGTTCCCTTTTGATTTCACCATTGATGACTAGAAAGTGAAGCATTTAATGGTTATAGAATGAGAATGCATTTCTCTTGCTTGACAGTCATCTTAGTTAAAATTACAGCGACCTTGAACTAGTGATAAGTGAGGTGTAACAGTTCATATTTCATTTAACATAAAGAACCAAAGCAGAATCTTTAAGAAAAAGAATCACAGATTGGATCACATGATCAGTGACCATATCAGAGCCCAGGTGGTTGGAGATCATGGGAGAGGTTCATGATAAATATCACATACAGTACTCATTTGGTAAATATTTGTGCCACAGTAACTAATATGAACCTACTGAACATGATGTTATGAATCATTTGGGGCAATTTTACATCGTACTCTGTAATACTTTACTTGACAGGGCACAAATACTTAAATACTTCTGTTACTACTGAAGTACAAATTATGGAAAAATCATGAGCAAATATAGTTGCTACTTAAGATAAAAGATGGGTTACGATTCATTAATGATGAACAAACATGAGATCAGTATTTCACTTGTGTTATTCATTACTTGTTCCTTCAATAGTTCATTCAGTAGGTTTACAAAAGTAAGAGAAATAGTAAGAAATATAGTAACTGCTTAAGATAAAACATTCATTAATGATGAATTAATATGAGATGAGTATATAAGATTTAGTTTGAGTTTAATTAATATATAAGTATAACTATAGTATTTATGCTCCATCAAGTAAAGTGTTACCTCTTATTCTTCCAGAGATCTTTGCAGGACAGACTTTTTCATGGCACCATATCACAAACAAACAGGGTCCTGACTGTGGTTCAGTTGAAGGTTCTCAATCCTGGTTTAGATTTGGTAATTTTTCTTGTAGTAGAATGCATTGAGCACTTTATCAATATAGCTAATGTATGGACTGTTGAGTGCCAGGATAAGTAGAAGAAGCATAACAAAGAGCAAGCAAATCAAATAGTCATAATAATACACACACACACACACATACAGCCTGTCATCAAGAGCCATAAATTCTTCTTTATTCTTTATTTAAGTGTCATAAAGAAAAATGATTTAGCCAATAATTTAAAGTTTGTCTTCCACTCAAAGTTTTTTTTTTTTTTTTTAAGCCAGCAGGTTGTTCCTCCAGGATGCCTGACTGGAAGTGTTGTTGATGTTCTCTATTTTGTTTACCTTTTCTCCTACTGCTTTTTATCCTCATGTTGACTAAGCTTATGCAGGATGCTTATTAACGGCAGCCTTCCAGCCAGAAGTTGTCCCAGCTTTCACACACTCCCACATGATGTTGCAAAGGGGTTTGGGCTGATTCCCTGCTGTACTGTATGCTGCAATGCTGACTTGTCTGAGATTTTAATTAGCACCTTTCCTGGAGATCGTTCGTGGCAAGCTTTCATTATCAGATAAGGTTTTGTTTTCACATAAAAATCACTTGGTGCGAGGATACTCTAAATAATTTAATAGTTGTATGCGTTTATAGATATGGCCATATGAAGTGGTGTGTAGTTCCATGGGTTAGGAATCTATGTCCATGTCGGAAAGGTTGTGGGTTCGGATCCTATGGTTGGCAGAGTAACCATATCACTGTTGGTCTTTTGACCCAAACTGTTCTAGAGATGCTAACACTTCTTCCCTCACCTGTATACTGCTTTGAAGCAAACTATATACTAAATAAATAGATATACTTCATTCCTTTAAGCAAAATTAACATTTCTTGATACTTCACTAATAATAAGAATAAAAGTAAAGCAAATCACTAGGTTGTTATGAGCTTTATCTTTCTTTCCTTTGCATAGTATGTCATATAATGCAGAACACCGAATGTAATTAATTTTGGGTTTTCTCTGCACAGCTTATTG
Organism: Hippopotamyrus pictus; assembly: GCA_026781145.1. Classification (NCBI taxonomy): domain Eukaryota; kingdom Metazoa; phylum Chordata; class Actinopteri; order Osteoglossiformes; family Mormyridae; genus Hippopotamyrus; species Hippopotamyrus pictus. The sequence continues at coordinate 32,767,356 of JAODLC010000001.1, forward strand.
AGGTGTAACCTCCAAGTAGTGATGCACTAATAAATTTCTGGCCGACACTGATAGGGAATTCTTTCGAAAACTGACACCGATTCTGGTTGTTTGGGAGGTTCTGCTTAAATAAGTTTAAAGGGAGAATCCACCCAAATAAATTTAATTAATACTTTTGGAATGTATTTTTGGTAAGAAAACACTGTGGCATACGGACCTAGAGCACTATGTTATAACTGCATGTGTACATGTTAAATATCATATTTATTACAGAGAAAGGCTGATCATCAAATGTAATAAACTCAGTAATTTTCCAAGTAATATCTTTTGATTTTATAGTATCTGCACTGATTTTTCTTTTGCTATCAAATGCTTCCACTACTGACAGACTAGCATTATCCTGCATTACTGCAGCCTTCTTTATTGGAATGGATTTGTTTTTCAGAAACTCTTCATACTCTTCACTGTCTCACCTTCAGGTGACCAGTCAAATTTGTTATGTTAACATTTATTTGTTGATCCTCCTCATGAAATGTGAAATGTCATGAAAATGTTTGCAAAATGCATTTCTAACGTTGTTTCCACTGTTAAAATAATTCCACACAGCGGACATTTTTCTAACTGTTTAGAATGTGGGTGTGAAAGAAATATGGGTCACCATTTTAAAGAGAATTATCGGTGGTAAATATAGCCTCATTTTTAACCAATGACCAATGGTCGATTGTTGCTCTGTCGGCCAATAGCAATAGTTGACTAATGCAGATAGAGATGCACCTATTCTAAGTTTATGTCTACTTCAGTTCTACCAAGATAAATGTAAGAATGACCATCACCAGGGGCTTTTGACAAGAAATCCAGGAAGCATTTTTGCTACCAAAGATTTATGTAGTGTGTCTTATTCAGTGGTGATAGGCTTTAAGTTTGGAAAACTTAGGAAGATCTGAATCTGTCACTATTCTCCAATAGCGACACTTCCTTTGCCTTTCTGTATGTATCGGTTACCGTTTCTTTTCTTGGCCAGCAGGGAACACAAGATCTTCCCACCCCATGTGGTTTTGAAACAGCATGATTACTGCAGAGTACATTTTTTTTACTCATTAAGAGACAAAATACATCCAAATGTCCTGTCTCCTTCCGAGTTTCATGTTTTCCTGTTTGATTTTCACTTTGAAAAGCAATGTATTGTATCTCTTGTCAGGAAGTTTGGAAAGACGGGGATGTATATCATTTTGTAATCCTAATGTACGTTTAAGTCTCATGTTAGCTTTTACAAATACGCTACATTTTATACAAAGTCTGCCCTGACAAGGGTCATTCCAGTTGCTGGGCATATGTGTCATTGACAGGTGAAGGAGGGGCAGGAGAATTCCTGGGTAGAAGAGGAAGTGTGGAGGATGGAGCTGTATGTCTCTCTTGGCATCCTGGCACTGGGTTTGCTTTCCCTGCTGGCAGTCACCTCCCTGCCCTCTCTTGGAAACTCACTCAACTGGAGAGAGTTCAGCTTCATCCAGGTATGCTTGTGAAATCAACAAGCCGATGTTCTTAAACCAATTTCAGCATTGGTCCATTGTCAACAATGAACCTCTGAAGCATGGAACAGGATACAATTTGAACCTGCGGGTATGGTGGGCAACCATAATTTATTTGCTTAGTGGACACTTACCCAAGGAGATCCCTTTTTATCCATTTATATAAATGAAGTTACTGAGTGTGAGGAATATACTTGCAGAATCTTTCACTAACATGGGTTCAACAAAATGACTTTGTCAAACATCAGGTAGTGAAAGGCAGCTAAATACAATATGCAAACAGGTCTATACCCTCCTATATACATTGTAAGGCCCTCCCCAACAAGATCCTGTGTTCAGTGAATTTCCTTATAAAAGGTGATTGCCTCAGTAGTAATAACCCTAAGGGGGGCATCTTGATGATTTTTAAAGAAATATTACCTTAATTCAGTTTTACTGAATTTAATTTTAGTTTTTATTAAGCAACTCTTTTCTTGAAAAACAAGTAAACACAACCGGGGAATAAAGTGCAAACTAGTTTACAGTCACAGCTGCCAGAGAAAACTCTTCCTTTTAATTATACACAAGAAGCTTGCTCCCTAATTTACTCCCAACAATGTATTATAAATTTAAGGCAAAACAGCTTAAAATTATTATGTTCATTTACTTGCCAAACAAGTGCTGGGTTGTTAGCAACCTGAACAGGGTAAAGTGATAGTATTTTTACATCCACATTTTAAGTCCTGTGTTTGCACATACTGTAGCACCTGACGGCATTTTTACCCTTAGTAAACAACTGTTTCCTGAATGTCTCATGTTCACAAAGGTTAAATTAGTAGAGAAAAACCAGACATATAAGAATTATCACTAAAGCTGACTGCCTTAAAGTAATAATAAAAATAAAACTATTTCAGTAAGGGAAAAAAACAACGGGGATCCACTTATAGCTCAGCAGCAGAATCACTGTTTTTCTCACTTCGAATGTAGCATTTTCCTTGGGTTTCACATGTTTGGTGTTTGTGGACGTACACACAGTCACCTTGGGCCACTTCTGATTGGTCAACATGACTGGCATGCGAGGAGCACGGCACTTCTGATTGGTCAGACGACTGTCGCACAAGGAGGTTGGCATGAATTTGTAAAACTATTCTCATGACAATTATAAACCCTGGGTCAGACGTGCTGAATAAGGCATATCCTAAATCGCAGCCTTTGCAGTTTTGCTAACAGTGCCTTTTAAAATCATTATTTCGATTTGAAATTGATAAATTGTTCAGCCCTACCATATATGGTATAATAATCAGACAAACCCAAGAGAAAGGAAAACTGAGACAATAACAACCATGGCTTTCAATGACATTCTCACCTCAGTTTGTACCATGAAGGACATGCTGCTGCTTCCAGTCACAGGTGACATCTTTGAAGTCTAATTACTACGAAAAGTATAATCCTACTCACATTCAGGGTTTGCTCTTCAAGCCTTCATACTTTTCCAGTCTAGGTCATGGAGTCACTCGTTACAGAGTGATACCCCCTCAAAGGGCACACACTCCCACCAAGTAGGCAAATTAGAGACAGCAATTCAGCTAACTGCATGCCTTGGACTGTGAGAATATTAAAATATTCTTCACTCTGAATCACCCATAGTGTGCATGTTTCTATGTTCTAAGCTCACCCTCAGCTCGACCCTGAACTATGCACAATGTAACCATGGAACATGGATGGACAAATGCTATTCTAATTCTCATTTAAATGTAGAACCTTATCCTCACCCAAACAAGAGCACAAGTATATTGAAGTTTAAAGTGTGCCAAAATAACTATTTAATATAAAGCGAATATTTGTGCTCATGTAAGCTACAGAACAAGGTGTCACAAGTACATGAAAATGTTGACTGGTGATATTATGTTGTATTATGTTGATAAAGACGTGTTTGTCTTCATTATCTCATACTGATTTCTATACATTAACTGAATATTAATTCTTTTGAAAAATGTAGCAACTGTTTTCTCTCCATCTATGTTTTAGTTTTTACTTTTTATGAATAGTTTGAGTAGTAATGCTGATTCATTTTCTTTGTTCTATGTCTTTCAGTCCAAACTAGGATGCATAGCCCTTACAGTTGCCATCCTGCACACCTTGATGTTTGGCTGGGGTCGCGCCTTCGACAAAACCCAGTACAGGTTCTACCTCCCACCCACCTTTGTGCTGGTGCTTATTCTTCCTTGTGCTGTGTTGGTGGCCCGCCTCAGCCTAGCACTGCCCTGTGTCTCTCACCGCCTGGAAAGGATTCGTAGGGGCTGGGAGGTGGGCCCCCGGGTGCACTTTCAGCAACAGCAGTGCCACTCCAGCCTAGAAGGTGTGAGCACTGTGTGACATTTGCCCTTTTCAAATTAAACCAGGATGTAGAAATCACCAGCATTTGTACATACACGTTTTTGGAAATTTAAAGTTACATATGGTATTATAGGGTAATTTTTATAGCAAGCCCTGCACTGCTTTGTTATAGTAAAGGATGTGAGCCATCCTGTTAGACCAGCTTCGTCTTTCTCCTTTGGTGTCTGATTTTCTTTATTCCCAAAATGAAAGTGCCTTTGTCAGACACCTATTCTGCTGTCTGGTTTACTGCCAGGGTTATTGTCTTTGACACCTAGTCAAAACAGCAACCAAAATTATGAAAAGCTGTTGTGATATGTAGTTAGATGGTATTACTCCTTTCTAAAAGTTGCACTATATAACTTTACATGAACCGCCAATTGAATAAGAGATGAAATGTAGTTTCATCAATTTTGTTACATTCAATTTTCATGCATTAAATACGACTTGTGGTTTACGGAATTGTAACAAGGACAACTCTGCAGTGCTTCTACTTAAAAAAAACTACCTCCTTTGTTTCACTATCCAAATTCACACTGTCTTTAAAGGCAATAATAAACCAACAGTCAGAGATGATTAAATGTGATTTTTACTGTACATGAAAAAAAGTCTCTAGAAAAAATATATGTTCAAAAATAATCTCCGAATGCACCAGTGTCTTCGTTTTTCATGACTTCAGAGATGGTTTACATGAGTGCAGTCTCTCACCAAGACATTTTAGGGTTGGCTTTAAACCTTTCATAATCCTCATTGCAAAAGAAGGCCAGCTCTGTCTCATGGCCTGCAATTAGGAGGACGGGAAATAAGAAAATTAGTGGTGGACTGCACTGGTTTACTTGTTTTACAATTTCTCAGTGTGCATGAATTTATTCATTTATAAATGACACATGATAAAAATCCACACACAAAGAAAAATGCAATAAGTAATATACCAAAGCTTGTATAAAAGGTGTGAATGAAGCCCCACCTACTCCTGATGATTTCAGGGTGGTTCCTTGCCTCAGTATTAGCTTATCATCATCATCCAAACTCATCACCAATTCATTTGTCTGAAAAAGAAAATGGTAATATGGCATATACTGCAAAACATGAGCTTAAGATATTGTCTGGATAAAATAGGAAAACATTTCCTGGTAAAAGAAACAGCATTTTACCTTTGCACCATGTGCTTGGTGAATGATCTTCAGTGTGTCTACAAGAGCAATGTATCATGTGAATGCATCTCAACTCAACTTGACGGGGCACAAATATAGCACTATGCTATTATGCATGCATTAACCACAAACTAGTCTTAGTTATATATTGATTTTATGTCATCATTACTGAATCATGACAAATGGTTTATCTCAAGCAGTTAATATATATTTTGTTACTATATCTTAATTCTATAAAACTACTCTATGTGAATTCTATGTGAACTACTGAAGGAACAAGTCATAAATAAGTGAAATATTGATCCCATGTTTGCTCATAATTTATGAATCATGACAACTTTTATCCCAAGCAGTTACTGTATTTGTTACTATATCGGTTCATGCTGTAAACCTTAGTGAACTACTGAAGGAATTACTGAATTACCACAACTAAACCAGGACTAAGAATCTTCAACTGAACCACAGTCAGATCCTTATTTTCATTATGAAGAAAGTTTGTGATATGGTGCCATGAAAAAGTCTGTCCTGCAAAGATCTCTGGAAGAATAAGAGGTAACACTTTACTTGATGGAGAACAAATAATATAGTACTGTATTATACTTACATATTAATTAAACTCAAACTAAATCTTAGGTTTATACTCATCTCATGTTAATCATTAATGAATCGTGATGCATGTTTTATCTTAAGCAGTTACTTTCTTTACTATATCTGTTAATTCTGTAAACTTCTATGAACTACTGAATGATCTACTGAAGGAACAAGCCTTGAATAACACAATACTCTGAATACTGATTTCATATTTGTTCATCATTAATGAATCATGATGTATCTTTCATCCCAAGCAGTTACTATATTTCTTACTATATCTGTTAATTCTGTAAACTTTGATGAACTACTGAAGGAACAAGTAATGAGTAACACAGGTGAAATGCTGATCTCATGTTTGTTCATCATTAATGAATCGTGACGCATCTTTTTCAAGTAGCGACTATATTTGTTCATGATTTGTTCATAATTTTTGTACTTCAGTAGTAGCTGATTCAGTACTAAGTATTTGTGCTCCGTCAAGTAGATAGTCACCAATAACAAAAAGAACAACAATAATGGCAGTATTACCGTATCCAAATTTCTTGAAGGGGGGAGGGAGTCCATCTTTGGAAGAAACAACTAAAGGATACAGTATAGCAATATAGGTGTAAATAACACTTGTCTAGCTGTTAAGGTGTGTTTGTTAAAGCATGTCATGGCATGCGCATGACCCCAAAAATATTAAGAGCTTACCTTTCCTCACGTGCGCAATGAATTCCTCCACTGTCTGATTGAGATCTACGCCTCGGAAAACTACAGGTTTGAAATTGCGATGCTCGAAAGATCGCACCAAACGTACAGTTAGCACAGCTTCGCTTGACATGCCTACGAAAGGGGAATATACTATAATGACATTTCGAGTTTCTGTAACAATCCAACACAACGTCATTACCGTGATGTACCCGGAAGAACTATTCCAAAATACCATCGATAAAATGATTCAATTTCCTTTCACGTGTTACGGTACCGGCGAGAGTGTCAAAGCGACAGAGTCGACTTAAGTTATTCATTTTTTATGGGGGGCGCGTCACAGCACGAATGTAATAAATAGCAGACGTTGTGAAAAATCAATTGGCAGTGTGGGACGCAATTTAAGATGCGAAGTTCTAAACCACGCGGGTTCTATATAGTAGCGGGGTTCCCGGTTATTTATGACGTTTCCCTGTTTCCGTGCGGGGTCATAAAAAACGAGGCCAGGGTGTCTGAAATTATTGGTGTTCCAGGTGAACTACAGGTTTTGCGGCCTCTAATTTAAAAAGTTTGCAAGACGTAGCATTCTGAACGACTTTGTCGCTGTGCTCTTTACGTCGTTGAAAATGGAAATAGTCATATTAGCGTAGCATGTGCAGAGTATGATCGAATTTATTGTAAAGAAAAAAAGGAGCACTGCGCAGTCGCGGCATCCTATAATTGTAGGAAAACCAGTAGGTAGCAACACCCCAGGATGCAAGTTCCTACATAACTGTTCGATTTGTCGTATTTACAGTACAAAAAAAAAAATCTTTTTGGAATGGGGAGGGAGGTGTTGGAAATTTTAGTCCACAAATTATTAACACTGACTTCTAAACGTGTACAGTGGTCTTTTTTCAGTGAGCAATGGTAAATTTATTTAATGGGTCCTCTTAATTGCCACAGTACAGCCCCATGCTTTTCTAAGTGATGGAATATTCCTCAGATTTTGCCTGATGGTGCTAAATGCATTACATAAAGAAAATGAGGAGCTATAGTGAGCTGGGGCCATACATGGAGAACTGCTGTGACAAGTTCATGCATGAGTGTATTGCATGTCACTGTATGATTATGTGCACTTCCGTATTGTCCTCTAGCAGAGTGTAGCTGACCCATCCCAAGATGATGAGGGTCTATCCACCTTGCCAACACTGCTGAGTACAGTATGAATATATGCCTTACAAGGCTTACAGTGTGAATATATGTCATGTGCAAGTATGTTTAAGTGAAAGTATGAAATAGTTTCAAGATTAACAAAATGTTCTTTTCCTAGATGTCTGTTAAGGAAATATGCAAGGTCCATTAGGAGAGGCAAACAAGAAAGTGTGATCTGCAAATGGATTATATTCACCTTTTGAAAAGAAAGATTAGTTTAGAAACTGAACTGCTTCAAATCCTGTTAAAACTGAATTTTGTGGTTGTCAAAAGATGGATGACCAAGAAGGTTGCGTGTGTCATTTTTATATGCAGGCAATAAAGCAAGCATGAATGAAACTGTGGTGAATTTGTCTTTATTCCATGTATTGTGCACTGTCAGAAAAAAAGTACCAGTTTGTACCTTTGAGGATACAATTACTTGTCACTCGGGCTGTAACATCAAGGCTCTGCCAATTGTACTCTAGCTGTAGGTAAATGTACCTTTTAGTCCAATTGAAGGTACAGAAATTGACTCTGAGGAAGAATTTTGTACTATTGGAGGTACATTAATGTTATTTGTACCTTGGGGGAAAAAACTGTACTAGGCTATACCCTTTTTTCTGACAGTGCGGTGGTTGTGAATGACTACAAAGAAAAATGGTGTGCAGAGACATCCCGGAGAACTCTGTCATTGGTCTGAAAAGTGTAGAGGCTGCTTTTCATCTTGCTCAATGTAGTACAGGAGGATGAGACTCTCACCTGACTGAAAATATTGTGTAGTACTACACAGGTCACAGTAATGGCTCTAGGGGTGACTGAACTCACACAGACACTGGAAGTGGGCCTTGAGTATGTCTATAGTCATCTTTGTCCTGGCTCTGGCCCTGCTATCGGCCAGCTACTGGGTCAGGGTAAGCAACCATCGGGGTACACAGGAAGGTGGTGCCCTCTGACCCCAAGGAGACCATCCAATGATCATATTACAGGGGGATATAGACATATCAGCCATAACATTAAAAACTCTGACAGGTGAAGTAAATAACATTGATTATATTGATAGTCAGTGTCAAGAATGCCACTATATCTTAGGCAAGTGAACAGTCAGTTCTTTAAGTTGATGTGTTCTGTCAAAAGTGGTCCAAGGAAGGTCAACTGCTGAACAATTCAATCATCTATTCTATTAATGTAGATTTTTAGAATAAGCATTATAGACTGAGAGATGAAGAAGAAACTTTAATCTGCTGTGGTTGCTGCAAGTCAGCTGAAAGTCATTACAGTGACAACTTAACAGCGTGTATCTTGCGCCACCTAATGGGGTAACGTTAAATTACTTTTTTAGGAGAGAATTCACATCCATGTGAAACTCACTTTTTCTTAATATCAGTTTCTTTCTTAATTAGATACAAAAGCACAAATAATACAGAGAGAACATGAAAACTTGAATACACACAGCCAGAATAACAATCAAATTCTAAAATCCAGTGTAATGCCACAGTGCTACATACAGTGTGACTGTGCTGCCTTGCAATTGAATTAAATTTATATACACTATATGACAAAAGTATTGGGACACCTGCCCGTTACACCTACAGGAAAGGGCCTTCCCCAAACTATGCCCACAAAGTTGGAAACATATAACTGTCCAAAATGTCCTGGTATGCTGAAGCATTAAGAGTTCCCTTCATTTGAACTAAGTGGCCTAGCCCACCCACTGAAAAACAACCCTATACCATTATCCCTCCTCCAACAAACTGTACAGTTGGCACAATGCAGTAAGGCAAGTAACATTCTCATGTCATCCACCAAACCCAGACTCCTCCTTCATACTGCCAGGTATAAAAGTGTGATTTGTCACTCTACAGTACACGTTTCTACTGCTACAGAGTCCAGTGGTGGGGTGCTTTACACAACTCCACTGGACACTTGGCATTGCACTTGGTGATGGGAGGCTTGCATACAGCAGCTCAGTCACGGAGACCCATTCAATGAAGCTCCCAGTGTACAGTTTTGTAGTGGGGTTAATGCCAGAGGAAGTTTGGAACTCTGCAGATTCAACACATCATTGGCTACTTTTACGCACTATGCACATCAGCACTTGGTGACCCCACTGTTACTGTAAGTGGTCTGCCACTTTCATGGCTGAGTTTCTGTCATTTGTAAACACTTCTACTTTGCAATAATACCACTTATAGTTGACCGTGGAATATCTAGCAGGGAAGACATTTCACAAACTGACTCATTGCAAAGATGGCATAATACAACAATTCCATGCTTGAATTCACTGTGCTCTTCACAGCTACCCATTCTTTCACAAATGTTTGAAAACCTGACTGCAAGGCTAGGTGCTTGATTTTATACACCTGTAGCAATGTGTCTGAATGAAACACCTGAATTCAGTGATGAAAATATGTGTGCCAATACTTTTGTACATATAATGTATATACACCAATGAGCCAAAATATTATGACCATCCCATGTGAAACGAATAAAGTTGACTCTATCATACAAATAGTGCATGTCAAGGTCTGGGATATACTAGACAATAAGTCAACATTTAGTACTTGTAGTTGATGCAGGACAAACTAGTAAGGGTCAGACTGTTGTGGCTAGATGACTTGGTCAGAGACATCTTCAAAACAGCAAGGCTTGTGGAGTGCTCACTGCAGTCACGAACGAGTCAGCACTAATACACTCCCATCTGAGAGCTGATTTATTTTTTATTTTTTCTTCATTATTAATTAATGCAAGACATTAATAGAATGATCTCTTCGCCACAGTGCTCAACCACGGGTGTTTGGAATGGTTTGCGTTTTGTATAGGTTGTTATTTATTTTATTATTTTATTTTATTTGATATGAACATCACAGTAGCATTAGAATTGTAACATACCTTAATGCACAAGGACTAGATGCATTGTGTTTAAAGTTTGTAGCAAAAAGCTAATTTAAAATATAGATAAATTAAACGACTTACAATATAAATACAATGCAAATAAACCATTCAATATATGTGTGTGATAGTTTGTGATGTTTTTACAGTAATATTTTTATACCAAGCATAATGTGAAATCATGGTACTCTGAAGATTATAAGGTTTAGTATAGCTACATTGAATAATTAAAGTAATTACGTGCACAAATACCTATCATGGGTCAAAAAATTGCTAAATTTGCCTTAATAATAAAAGCCAGAATCGGTACTAAATCAAGCCTGTTCTTATTGCTGAGCTGAGTCAAATGATCTGGATTACTGAAAAGAACCGGAATTACCATTACTGCTAGTAAGTGCCTAACGCAAACCCTAGTTTTGTCCTGCCCGCGGCTGCAATGGTATGCGCGCAAGCCCAACTAGGTGAGAAGGTCATTGTTTCTATATCCCGGATGTTACTTGCACTTATTTGCAATTAACGCGCACGCTTCTACGGTAATCACTAGTACAAAACTTACAGTTTAACTGCACCTGTATCGTATGCTTACTTGTTAGTCGTTAACTCTCCCCTTTGTGAAAAGACTTTTGTTTTTTTTTTCATAAACAGGCATACCCAATGTGCGTCGTAAATACGGAGCCCGCAGCGTCACCTGCAGGAGAAAAAAAAACAATCCGTGGCGACGGATTTGCAATTCTTTCCCTCAGTTTATGAACCGTACCCACGAATTCTTAAACTGTTCCCTGTTGGAGTTCACCGTCTCCACCGGGTCCGTTGATGAAAAGAGATTCATAGCAGAGACGAGGAGTAGTTGCACGTCA
>JAODLC010000001.1:32783506-32800128 GCA_026781145.1 Hippopotamyrus pictus
GATCTGTAAAGTTATTTGGATTTTTACAACATTATTGTTGAAATACACAGTCCTGAAAAAGGGACGTTTCTTTTTTTACTGAGTATATATATACATACATACACACACACACACGCATAAGGGAATATATTGCCAAAGTGGATGAGCTGAAAGCAAAGTATGGAATTTGAAGTATTCACACTGTATATTTGGTTCAGGGGCGTTTCTAGCTATTGAAAAAAAGTCAAGTTTACCCAGGCCATTACATTGGGGGTAAAATACTCAGGCTATAGCCCCGAGTGATTGGATGTAACGACTCCCATGATTAGGTTACATTTACATTTACCATTTGAAAGGCACAATAGGATCAGTTTGCAATATTGCATTACAGCATGATACCCAGGCAGCACCACTGAGAACAGGAAAACCCTGCAGCGCATTATCAATACATCCTAGAAGATCACTGGCTCACAGCTTCCTTCACTGGAAGAAATCTACAGAACCCACTGCTGCCACAAAGCCATGAACATCTGCAAAGACACGACCCATCCCAGGCACAGCATCTTTGCTCCTCTACCATCCAGCAAATGCTACAGAACCCTGTATGCCTGCACGACCACGTTGAAGAACAGCTTCTACCCCAGTGACATTTCTGAACCTCACCTCCCCCCCACCCCATAACAACCATTACTGTAACTGAACTGAACCACAGTAACACCGTGCAAATTTACAGTTATACATGCTGATCTATACTATATTGCCAAAAGTATTGGGGCACCTGCCTTTACACACACATGAACTTTAATGACATCCCATTCTTAATACACAAGCTTTAATATGTAGTTGGCATTTGTGAGGTCAGGCACTGATGTTGAATGAGAAGGCCTGGCTCACAGTCTCTGCTCTAATTCATCCCAAAGGTGTTCTATCAGGTTGCGGTCAGGGGTCTGTGCAGGCCAGTCAGGTTCCTATACACCAGACTTGGTCATTCATGTCCTTATGGACCTTGCTTTGTGCACTGGTGTGCAGTCACGTTGGAACATGATGGGGCCATCCCCAAACTTTTCCCACAAAGTTGGTAGCATGAAATTGTCCAAAATGGCTTTGATTGCTGCAGCATTAAGAGTTCCTTTCACTGGAACTAAGGGGCCAAGCCCAAATGCTGAAAAACAACCCCACACCATAATCCCCCCTCCACCAAACTTAACACTTGGCACAATGCATTCAGGCATGTACTGTTCTCCTGGTAACTGCCAAACCCAGACTCATCCATCAGATTGCCAGACAAAGAAGGGTGATTCATCACTCCAGAGAACAACGTCTCCACTGCTCTAGAGTCCAGTGGCGGTGTGCTTTACACCACTGCATCCAACGCTTTGCTTTGCACTTGGTGATGTAAGGTTTGGATGCAGCTGAGGGGGGGATAAATGGGGAGGTAAATAAAATAAAGGAGCGGTTAACGTCATTGAAATATACCCTCCTTTGGGAGGTAGTATAAATAATGAAAACACAGTGGTAAAGATATAATACATTCAATGCCATTACACTGTAAATGGATTGCACAGCCATGGCCAAAAGTTTTGCGAATGACAGAATGAAGTTTTGAAAAGTATTGATTTTCACAAAGTTTGTTGCTTCAGTGTTTGTAGATCTTTTTGTCAGATGTTTCTGTGGTATACTGAAGAATAATTACAAGTATTTCCTAAGTGTCAAAGGCTCTTATTGACAATTACATTAAGTTTATGCAAAGAGTCAATATTTGCAGTGTTGGTCCTTCTTTTTCAAGACCTCTACAATTCACCCTAGCATGCTGTCAAGCAAGACCTGGGCCAAATCCTAACTGATGGCAGCCCATTCTTGCATAATCAATGCTTGGAGTTTGTTGGAATTTGTGGTTTTTTTTTTGACCAGCCGCCTCTTGAAGACTGACCACAAGTTCTCAATGGGATTAAGGTCTGGGGAGTACATGGTTGGGATGTCAGTCCATCACATACATATGCATTTTGAGCAATCCAGAGATGCATGCTCTTGAACTGTAGGAAGACACCCACACATTTACAATTTTTATTTCACCGAAGCTTTTTTTCCAAAGTGAATTAAGGCAGATAATACATAACAAGCATACAGTCATCAAGGAGCCACAAGTACTGCTAAACTAAGCGTCCAATGAGTGGCCAGTGCAAAATACAAATAAATATCAAGAGACAATCTATTAGGAACTAATTCTAAAAACAAAACTGAGCATCTGGTAGAGCCAAGTGAGGGGCAGTGGTAGAGTGAAGTCAGCTGCAGTGTTGCCTGGAGAGACAGGTCTCGTGGAGCATTCTTGAAGGTTGTAAGGGACTCCGTAGACTTAATTTGGTTGGGTAGCTCATTGGGGAACCATGCATGAAAAACATGTAATAAAAGACATTTTTCATGTAGTGCAGGAATCACTAGGTAAACCTTCCTTATAATTTGTATTACAAAGTATACAAACTTCACACAGACACACAGACTATAAGTGGAATCTAATCCCCCAGACCTGGAGGTATCAGGAAAAGTGCTCTAACTGTACCACTGTGCCACTTCAATATGAAAATGTAAAACTAAAATGGACATTTATATAGGAAAAGAGCATAATTAAAACAAAACAAAAAATCTGGAAAACTAGGGAATAAGTTCATACAACAGCTCTGGGTAAATGTAACACAGATTAATAGAAAGTAGGCATGTAACAATGAACCGCAAATAGGTTAAAATCGATGCAAATGTATGACGATTTAAACCGTCTGATGTGGAAAATGAATCACTACTTTAGGAGTACTTCACGGTACTTCAGTTAACAGAAAACTGGTGTAATATTACATTTGATTTCACAACGTCAATTTGACGTCAGATATGTCACTGCATATTCACGTCGACGTCGGCAAGCGAATTTGAAATTGAGGACACGGGTGTGGCAGCATTTTAGCTTTGCGGTAATTACAAACGAAAACGGCTAGAAAAGCACAGACAAGACAAAATCTGCATGCAAACATTGTAAAAGACTGATAACATACACCAGGGGTGCCCAACTCCAGTCCTGGAGGGCCAGAGTCCTGCACATTTTTGAGTTTCCCCTCATTTAACACACCTGATTCAACTCCATGTGCTAATTATCGCACAGCTCTTGAGCTGAATCATTTATGGTTTAACAGGGAAAGAACTAAGCTACACAGGGCTCCCGCCCCCCAGGACTGGAGTTGGGCACCCCTGACATACACAAATAGCACAGCGAACATGCTTCAGCATGTATACTGGCACCTCAGTGAGCTCAATTCACCACCGCTGGAGCGAAGATTATTAAAAGGGCAAACCTTCAGTGTTGTACTTATCTTTGAATATACACAATAAAAATATTTGATCAAAAAAAAAAAAAAAAAAAAGGGCAAACCACACTAAAAAGCTGCACATGCAAGCCTTAGTTTATTTGGTAACGCTTTATATTAAGTGCACCTTCACAATGCATTCATTATGCATTTATAGAACATTCAGTGAACCTTCATAATGCATTCATAGAACATTCATAATTAAGCAGCATATGCAAGTACACTTTAACATCCTAACATCCCTTAACTGATGTAATATACATTAATATCAAACATTATATAATAATAACAAACATTATAATTGTATAATCATGTAATGTTTGTTATTAGTGTATATTAAAGCTGTTAAGGGATGTTAGGATGTAAAGGTATACATGTATGATGTTTTTGAATGATTTCTGAATACTTAATACATTATGAAGGTGTAGTGAATGCAATATAAAAGCACTATGAAGGTGCAGTTCATGTAAAGCGTTACCATTTTCAGTACATGAAGATTTTTTTAAATTTATTTTGATTTGGAATTTTTTTTTTTAAGCAGTATTTTATTCAATTTCAGTTGCACTGTTAAGAAGAGGACACGCTTTGCACAGTTTAGAAAGATAAAGGAATACAGTATTTTTGAATCAATTTGTCTGCAGCTCATTCTGTTAAAAAATTGTGAGAGAATCGTGAATCGTATCAAATCGTGAGCTGAGTGTATTGTTACATTCCTAATACAAGGAGATTGTTTCAGTGTCTACCAGTTTTCAGAACTTTGTGTGATGGCTCTTCAGGCTAGCACAAGGTGTATTCTTCATACTAGGACTGACTGGCAGCAGGACCTCGAGTTAGCAGAGACACTTGTGTGAGGGGGGTACCGCTTTGGCTAAGGGAAAAATTATACTGCCTGCCTCCTTGACGTGACTGCATCAGCCTCCATCTTCTCCACTTCCTCTGGAACTCATGTTGCACCTTGCAGGGGAGGGGTGAGTAGCCAAGGTGAATCAGAAATGTCTTTTTTAGTCTGGATATGGATATATATATCCCAAAATGTTTAACAAAAAAGGGCCTAGTCTCCTTAAGGTACTGGAGAAAATATAAAAGTGACAACTTACCTCTCCATTTAAAAAACAATACAAAATTGCAACAACAAATCCCTAGAACAAAGAAAAAAAACAAAGTAAATATCCAAACAGCACTTCATTATCTGTGGGAAACATATACACATTCTGTACCTGGGTAGATGCAAGGGCAAGTTCCACAAAGTTCCATATCTTGTATGTTAAGTCGCTGACTTTCTCAGGGAAGAATGCAAAGAGAATGTATTGCAAACCAAAGAGGGACACAAGGAGGAAGGTTGACTTGGCAAGCTTTCTAGAAAAAGGACAGATACAGGTAGCATAATGTCAATTGTCAATTCCAAAAATATTCCAATCATAAATGTTTAATATTGTCAACAAAAAGGTTGATGAACCACCAGAAATCCATCTTTTTATGCTTAATCTAAGGAATCAAATTAAATGAACCAGATTTTTGTGGAAGACCTGAAGGAACTGAATTATTTAATGTGGCAATATACTCTATCAATCATATTGGTAAATATTATTTAAAATTTTTTAAGAACCACATTCCATGAGCATCTAAAGAAACTTTTCAAAAAGATAAGTAACTTGAGAGCTATGATCCTTTGTTTTGGTGTAAGGTGATACAGAAATTTTATTTGACGAAACTAATAGAAGATCCATCCAGAAGGTCGGTCCATCCATCCATCCATCCATCCATCCCATTAGCTGCAACAAACGCTCACAGCACAATGGATTCAACCCTCAAACGTACAATTTCTCATTGTAGCCAAAAAGATCTATTTTAACATAATTACTCCACAGGACTTGTTTACAAAATGCATCAGGCTTGTCTAGATGTTCATTTGCAAACATTTGATGCTGAATTTTTAATTGACTGGTCTTTCTTAAGGTTAATTGCTGTATATCAGCTTGATAGAGCCACAAACATACACGTACACACATCCTCATTAGTAGTGCCTGTTCATTTAAAAGACAAAATAAAACTTACTCTGAATACATAGAAATCCAATGTAAACGTTTTGTTGTTCTATGAATTTGTCAGTGTTTAGCAGAATATTGGAAAAAAATAAAAATATCACTAAAATGTGACATGCAAACACCTGACAGGCAAATACTTACTTATACTGATTGTACTCATTCCCACGCACATCTGGGGTCCTGAGTTTTCCTACTAGTGTTCTTGTAATACTAATGAAAAATAACAAATTAATCTGCAAACAGAAGAAATGTGAACTAAATGTGAATTAAAATTTTTTGTGCTTCCATTTTCACACATTTGCCAGTTTACATTAAACATATGTAAACATTCAGGTGTTTCTAGTCTCAATCAGGTTTGTTTAAATGAACAAATATTTATATAAAGATAATTCCCGACCATTTTTATGCAAGCATGTTACTTCCTCTTTTTTGTTTCCTTCTCTCTCTCTCTTCTGTCAATTTATGAACTTACACATATGACAAAGGAACAAAAACATTTTATGGCTATATTCCTTTATTATATGATTTCTTGGTTTTGTTATATGATTTTTTTAGAAGTTTACAAAATGTACATTGTTAAAAAGCTTGTTTACAGAAAACTCGCAAATACATAGTATTTATCAGTAAAAATACTCCAGATCTCTTGTGATTAGCCAACTAAATTCCCTTTTTTCCCCACAGTTTTTTTAACCTGTGAGCATGTTTTAGTTTTCTTGTTCTTTTTTTCCTACGACTTACATCTAGAAATCCAACAACAAAGGTGTTTTACATATTTTCTTTATGTGTCTGTATATGCATAGTTTATGTGTAAAATGAAATTTCCCATACTTACAATGATGAACAGGAGGACAGGGACTCTGAGAATCCACCAGATCCAGGTGTGTTTCCTGGTTTCCCAACATCTTTGACATGCCACAGAAAACAAGTAATGCTCATTGTTGATTGAGCACAAGTAAAGATACCTAAAACAATGAGTGTTATGCTTGAAATTTACCCTTCATCTTCATAGAAGTATTTTGCCAAGCCCCAGGCAACTATGATGACTGCCGGTGACCCTGCAGATAATTGATGCAGATACACTTTCTGAATATTGATTATTTTAAGAGATGTCTTACACACAGTAGATCATCAAGTAATGGTTAAGAGATATCAACAAAAAAGTAGACATGAATCCAAGGTTAAGAAAAGATATAGGAATAAAGAAATAGAAATTCTGAACAAGTATGTTGGATGTAAATTCTATAAATCTAATTCTGATGTAGAAACTCATGTTCTCAAAGAGGCAGAACAGAAAGAGTCATAAAAATAGCCTAAATGAAGACCAGTCAACTTACCCCAGCCTAGGGTCATGTACAACCAAAAGTACAATCTCCTGGAGAAGAATGAGACATAGACTAGAGTGTGAAGGTAGTGACCCTCTACCAACAACCAGCTGTAGTTGGCCATGATGCAGTAATGTGATGACAGCAAGACAAGCTTGCAGCCTACCTATGGGAGGGAAAAAGAGTGTCTTAAGTTCATACCAGTCAGCTCATTTGTTTTCCTGAATGGTCCTTTGCTCAAAGAAAAACAAACAATTAGTAAACATCTACTGCAGTTAGCAACCTGTTATAACATCATTGATATACAATCAGAAAATTACAGAATATTGTGTTGTTTCCTAAAACAGATGTTCAATATGTGGATTCAAGGCCCGATGGAGTTAAATATAAAATGATTGTACATACAGGATAGTAGTTGCAGTGGTAAAAGTCTTCTTTAGAAAAAAGGACCGAGTCCTTGATAAAGATGAAAGCTGCACGTAAGATGAAGGACAGGAACAACTGGACGTGAATGTAGTTACGCGTACAGTGTAGCTTCCTGCATTGAAAAAAGTATGGAACTACTTTTAGTTGTCTAACCATTGCAGAAAGAGATGACAAGCTGAGTAATAACAAAGGAATCTTAAAAACAAAGCAAGACTGAAAACAGCTCACCTAAACACACAAAGTATTACTATGGCAATGCTCAGGGACATAAGGGAGATGGCATAGCCCACTGTGTACATGGTCTTCACATAGAAAAAATACAGATGGCTGTGAACCTGTCACAAAGAAAAGAAAACATGTTTGTCTTATGGATAAACCTTTTGGCATTGCGCTCTGAATCTTCCACTGTTCCCTCTGTTTTATTTTTACTGCTTTACACTATCAATAGATAATTCACCCATATTACTCAGAATAAATTTTTAATTTTATTCAATTAATTAAAATTTACTGCCTCTGGATAGAAATCACATTGGAAGTGGAGAATTATTGTTTAAACGCTAATGTTTCAGAATATAGACAGGAGACGTTAAGTTTAATGGTTAATTTAACATGCTTATTTTATTTTGTTAATGCTCTGTTAACATTTAGCTTGTCTTTTGTTAGTCTGTCAGAAGTGCAAACAACAGGAAGCACTGCACATAATGATTTTTCCCTTTTCATTTTTCATTTTGCTTTCTTTAATTATGTTAAATTTGTTTGCATAAATTAACATTTTTTTTTAATAGATATCTTTTTCTTCAAATAAATCTGCCACCTACTTCCCCAAGAAAGGTGAAGTTGTCACTGAAGGCATATTCACAGGCTATCTCATGCGGTGGGTAAGGTTCTGTCCAGCCCTGGGCAGTACAGTTTCTAAAAACCTCCCCTGGAAATGGAAGAAAACATTTCATACACCGATGAGCCAAAACATTATGACCACCCGCACACCAGTGTGAAAGCTCTACTCTATTCTTCTCTGAGCCAAAAGTCAGTACAATCCACCTCCCATATCCGCTGATTCAACCAACTGCAGATCTACTAATCTAATACTAGAGAAAAAAAACAGAAAGTTTCAAAAAGTAAAACTAGAATATGTCATGCACTGAGCACTATGCTGCATCCATGCGAATGAGGTGATCTCTAGGTATGACCTGCAGTCACCTTCCACTCAGAGAGAGAGAGAGAGAGAGAGAATGAATGAATACATTTATATTTTCTCTATTTAGAACTAGATTTTTTACATGTACTTATATTTTAAATATTCTGTTTTATTATTTGTATTTCTCTTTCAGGTCATTAAATGAAAGTTATTGAAAGAACAATAACTTAAATAAATAATAACTTACTAACAATAACTTAACAATAAGTTAAGTGTTGAAAGAACGAAAATGTATTATTCTTGATGTGTGCTATGTAGTTAGGTCTATCTGGTTGTACCTGTACTGAACATGAACAGACTTTTTCCTCTTGTAATTATTCCCTAAATGCAGTATAACAACTCTTTACATAGCATTTGCATTGAATTTGGTATTATATGAAATATAGGGATAATTTAAAGTATAAGTGAGGACGTGAGATAGTTATATGCAAATACTACACCAATTCATATAAAGGACTTCAGTATCCGCGGATTTTGGTATCTGCAGGGGGTCCTAGAACCAATCCCCCATGGATACGGCGAGCTGATTGTATACTGTACATCTGCGTTGTAAAACCCATTACCCTAAGTAAAAGTTCTCCTTCTTCCCTCTAAACCTAATATAACATAGATCTGTTTACTGAGCATATTGAGAAAATCTTGCAAAGATAAACTACTTTCCCAATTTCAGTTTTCTGGCATAGGGCAAAATAATTTTTTTCAATATGTATTTGGCAATTTGTATCTCCCATTAAAAGTATTTTTGGGATGGTGTACAATTACCCGACCAGATTTTATTAGTTTATTATTTTCAATGAACTTTATGAATATGTTAGCTTTTAGTTTTAACATAAATGTTGTAGGTTAAAGTGTGTATAAATGCATAAATAATGTAATTTGTTTCAATGTCAGGCTGTAAATTCAACAAAAGTTACTGAATTTAAGTGGATTTAAGTGTAACTACATGCTTCTTCTTAATGACTTCAAAATAAAAGCCAAATGTGAACCTGGTGGACTAATTAAAACCAATTCTGGGACTTGTTTCTTACCATTGGTGTGGAGGAATGTTGGACAGGGCTGTGATATGGTCTCCCCTATGTTTGCATAGGGCCAACAGTTCAGATGGTCCCACATCCCTTTGCATCCTGAAAACAAAACCAATTTCATCACAGACTTACAACATACAGCAGGGGTCTACAACTCTGGTCCTGGAGAGCTACTATCCAGTAGTTTTTCTGTCCCACTTGACTTCTGATGAGCCACACCTGCTCCTGGTATTTACCTGACAACAGGTGTGGCGCATCAGAAGCCAGGTAGGATAGAAAACCTACTGGATGGTAGCTCTCCAGGACCGGAGTTGGAGACCCCTAACATACAGGCATTCATGAAATGTACTCCTAATACACTACAAACATAACAACTTTCTCTATGCCGTGAAATGTGTGATTTGCCAGTTGTTGATCCAATATCTGGGGATCCTCATAGAATAAATCAGTGGAAAATGCAAAAAGCAGGTAATTAATTTGGATTAAAATGAAAATGAGCACCAATTCTGTTCCACTGGATGAAACACTGCCAAGCAGTGTTGCTGGTCATTGAGGTATATCTCTGAACAGGGTTATCGTAATTGTCATTTATTCAGCCATACTGTACTTAACTCACCACACTTAACTCGGGACATCATCGTAAGATAAAAATGCTTAGCCATCAAATGAGTAGTTCTATCCATCGGCTATAATCTCTTCATTGGCTCTCTGCCCTCTGTCCTGGCCATACCCTGTTTCAGTGTCTCCACCAGATGACGGACAGTAATGGTTGGTTTACTTGGCCTTAGGATCACTAGTTTTTTTTCACTTTTTTATAACTTCCTCTCTCGTGAGGTGATTTGTATATACTGGCTTGATTTGTTTTGCGTTTCCCCTAGTAACCAGGACAACAATGTTGATGACTATCCTGGCTCTTGTAATCACTGCTTGCAGTGTATGCTTCATTCGTCCTAACCCATATGACAGGTTTGGGTGAATTTGTTTTATTCCCTGTCAAAGTGCCTACTTTATATTTAGGGTCAATCCCTCACTGTATCACTATAAATGGAACAAACTACAACAATACACGTTTCATTCGTTGTCAAGATTCTATGTACTTGGTTGGGTTTGCAGTCCCAACGAAGGGTGATATCACATACTCCCAGCTGCTGTGTCCTGCAATACTCTAAATAAAAAATAATGGTCTCCAAAACATGATACATTGCAAAATATAACATTCTCTGTTTTAATCTAGTGAAACTGCTGAGTCAGTTCCATATGGAAAAAAATATATTTATTTCTAAACTTTACGAATCATGTTCAATGGCTCCTTATTTAGTATAAAATGTGATCCTTCAAAAAATTTCAATTGTCTGTATGTATGTTTTTCAAACATATCCATGTCAATAGCGAGCCCATATGAACGTTTCTAATAATCTAATAATCTTCATAAACATTTAACAAAATACATTTGGTCATTTCAATGGTGTCATTGTTCTCAACAAGGTTCTTATACACATACCTGTTTGGAAATCGACAGAGATTGATGTGTTGTGTTTCCACAACTCCTTATGGCAGCTTTCCTCTTCTTTGAGAAGAATAATATAAGGATCACATTCTGGGGGAAGAGCTTTTATCTGTGATTTATGATTAGAAATTAATTTAAAAAAAAATCCGTTATGAAATACAGATAACACAGTATAATACCTGTAAAATACACATTGTCATATATAAGTTTGAAATACCGAGTGAATTTCTGTACAATTTAGTTGTTTAGTAATGGACATCAGATAGGCACAAAAATATAAGACTTAACAAAACAATAAAATCCCCCTTTTCTCTACGGAGAATTTAAATCCTATACGGAACCAAACAAGCAAACGGAGATACCATTTATTGAATTAATTAAATTTACCTACCTGTGCATAAACGTCAAGAATAACAGTCAGTAGAGCAAGTTTCCCCATCATGCCCGTTATCTTCTCTTTTTTCGCTGGAAAAAAAAAAACAGGTTTACACTGGGTAGCGATTTAATGCTTATTTTTTTTTTCTTTTCATCTACGCATAAATGCTGTGTTGCCTATTAAATAATTAATGGTACCTTCTGTAAACCGCCAGAAGAAGTTGTTCAACAATTATTGATACTGAAGCAACCGAGCGTTTACGGAAGTGAAGATCCCGACAACCGTTCTTCGCTGATGAACAGCCTACAACTTTCGTTCCATCATTTACGGAATACTGAGTTTGCGTCCTTAGTTGCTCAAACTACATTAAAAGAAAACCATTCAGACACCGCATCGATTTCCTCAGTTGCCGCAGGCTATGCATATTTGTACTTCCATTTTTGGAATCTTATTTTTGTAATCCGTCCGTTCTAGAATATTTTATTCTTGATTTACGGATTTTGCTTAAATGCAGAGGTTAATATTTCGACACTGAAGCATATGCATTTGGCAGAATTGAACCGCGGCTAATTTATTTTTCTGATTTAATTTGCTAACGCATTTTGCTGCAGAAAACTCATATTATGTTATGTGTAACTCACGTCATGTCAAATGTAATGCAATTTGATTGTCGGTCTGCCCTGGGCACACCCATTTTGGTGCCTTACGTTTTCTGTTCTGGGTTTTACCAAGATTTAAATTTGATTACATTGTAATTATCCATACTTATTTATAGTCACTATAAGTCCATTGTAATTCTTCATACTTATTTTTAGCCACTGTAAGCCATCCTTCAATAATAAAGACCTTATTTATTCAAAAATGTATATTTTTGATCGTGAAATTTATGTTTTTCTGAGCTTCAAAGATTTGAATAGACATGGAATTGGAATTGTACACAGTAGGTACACGGAAATGCAATATGCAGTTCACCGACCAATATTCCCTGAGCAATAAGACAGAAAAATATCAAATATGTATTTACAAGAATCTTGCATTTGACTGCAGGTTATAGTCTATGTACGTTGCACGTAACAAGTAAAACCCTCGAATCCTTGAGTAATATGAATAATTATAGGCTTTACAGTCCTATTGCGCAGAAGTGTTAAATTCAGGTTCAAAGAGTACAAATCCAGATTAATATTTTGTTTCAACCAACCAGTTCAGTATAAAGAGTCACATTAACAGAGTATTCAGTTGGTTGGTCGAAATATTAATCTGGATTTGTACTTTCTGAACCTGAACTTCCCACCTTTGCTGTAACATATGGTATTGATAATAACGGCGACGTTGTCTCAGTGGGGATGTTACATCGGTATAATTTACGAATTATACATATATTGTGCAATGACACCTTAAGCACTAAGCTTTAAGAAGCTTTTAGCTGCTTAAAATGAGTTTGTTGGACACTGAATAAGAGCGCTTTGGTAAACGCCCAGGAAAACTGGTCACCATGGTGACGGTAGTGTACACTGTTATGGATTAGCGCGGTCTTGCTACTAGACAGGTATTCAAGTATTTTTCTCTGTATTACCAATCGAGTATAAATACTGTAGTTCATTAAAAACAGTAGTTTGTAAGTTTGTATGTTTTATGTTTTCATGATATTCTTTTGTAGTGCAGTGAGTGGTGATATAACCGAGTAAAGCGCATGCCTTTTTCTGCTAGCTTGGAGATTCAAGCAGCTAATAGCTTTGTTTTCTAGTCAGTTGCTGTTAGTTATTAGATATCAGTTTAGTCAAATTATGTTATATGTTGTTATACTTATACTCTTAAAGTTTGAACCAACTAGTGAAAATCGTCGGAAATGATAGCCAGTTAATGACTGTGTTGAATAATTCTATGACGGCACTGTGAAATTGTGATTATCGTGATGCTTCATCAGGCATCTGTTTATTGTTACTTTTTAAAATTACAAGGATTTTTTTTTTTTAAAAGAAAATGTTTTGTAGCCTTATTTCTTCCCTCGTTATGAAAAGTTTCAGTATATATAAGCCTAAGTACTGTGCTTATATATGATTTTTTTAAAAAAATTGATATAAACTGTTTTTATAGGAGGTTGGTCATAATAAATCAAAGCATATTTTATTTAATTTTAGTCATAACACAGGTCAGGACAATATTTCATCTTCACAACAGATAGGCCTAGCACTGGACTTTCACTACGTAAATGTGCATGCGCTACCCGCTGATTTATTTTCGTGTTTGTGTATGATTTGATTTATGTCTGCTTGTTAATATTTATATTGTTCTTGCGTAGACTAAATACTTTAAAACCATCCATCCATTAATTTTCTGTACACACTTGTTCTATGCAGGGTTGTGGGGGTCCAGAGCCCATTCAAAAAACTATGGGTCCAAGACAGGGTATAACACACACACACACATACACGTTTGTATTCATATCTTTGTGGAGACAACCTTAACCCGTACCCAACCCTAACCTTAACCATTAGTACCCAAACAAAACACAAGACTTTTGGCATTTCACATGGGCATTCACACAAATATTGTAAAAAGGTATGTTTTTATTGTGTTTTTTTATTTTAGTTTTTGTATTTGTAACTCATTTAAAGTTTAAACTTTATAATTTTTGCTTTCATTTGTCATTCTTATACTTTACCTTAAGTCATTTTTGGGTATTAATGTATGAGTGAGGGAGTAATGATGTAGGATGCAGAGCTAGTAAAACCCATCCATCCATCCATCCATCCATCCATCCATCCATCCATCCATTATCTGCTGCTTATCTGTAAGGCTGAGTGCAGACACCCAGCGAAGGAATCTGATTTCTGTCACTTGTATTTGCGATCTCATTCTTTCGGTCACTACCCAAAGCTGGTGACCATTAATGAGGGTAGTAGCATAGATCAACCAGTAAATCAATAGCTTTGCCTTCTGGCTCAGCTCTCTCTTTGCCATGACAGAACAGTGCAGCATCCCCATTACTGCCGACACTGCACTGATCTGTCAGCTCCCTTCTTCTCTCACTTGTGAATAAGACCCCAAGAAACTTAAAGTTCTCCACTTGAGGTAGTAATTCATCCCCCACCCTTTTCTGATTGAGAACCATGGCTTCAGACCTAGAGGTACTGATCCTCATCCCGGCTGCTTCATACTTAGCTGCAAACTACCCTAGTGCCTGCTGCAGTTAATGCCTGATGATGCCAACCAGACCACATCATCTTCAAAAAGCAAAGACACAATCCTGCAGTCCATGAACTGACCCCCCACTGCCCCTTGGCTACGCTTAGAAATTCTGTCCATAAAAGTTATTAGCAGAATTGTTGACAATGGGCAGCCCTAGCAGAGTCCAACACCCACTGGGAATCTTTCTGACTTACTGCTGGCGATATAAATCAAACTGTCACTCCTTTTGTATGAGGACCTGATGGCCCACAACAATGGACCCCGTACCCCATACTCCTGAAGCACTCCCCACAGGATCCCTAAGGTTACACAATTGTATGCTTTTTCCAAGTCTGCAAAACACATGTTGATTGGTTGGGCAAACTCCCATGTATCCAGTATCCTTGTTAGAGCAAATAGCTGGTCCAGCATTCTGCGACCAGGACAGAATCCTCTTTGTTCCTCCTGTATTCAAGGTTCGACCAATGGGCAGACACTCCTCCTTAGTACACTGGCATACACCTTTTCAGGGATGCTGAGAAGTGTGATCCCGCTTAAGTTGTCCTCTGATCTCCTTTCTTAAAGATTGGGTCCATCACCCCCAGTCTGCCAATCCAAATGCACTGTCCCCAACCTCCATGCAATGTTGAAGAGACATGTCAGCCAAGACACCCCAAAAACATCAAGAGCTTTCAGAATCTCAGGGTAAATCACCCGGAGCCTTACCAGGGAAGTATTTTTTTGACTGCTTAAGTGACCTCACCCGTTGAGATGGAAAAGTCCTCCTTGTCCAGCTATACTTCCTCCAAGGAAGATGTATCAGTGGGATTCAGGAGGTCCTCAAAATACTCCTTCCACCATCTGACTATATCCCCATTCGAGGTCAACAGTTCAACATCCCTGCTGTAAACAGCATGGATAAATCCCTGCTTCCTCTTCCTGAGTCACCTGATGATTTGCCAAAATCTTTTCGAGGCCAACCGAAAGTCATTTGCCATGGCCTTGCCAATCTCCTCCCACACCCGAGTTTTTGCTTCAGCAGCTGCCAAAGCCACACTATGCTTGGCCTGCCAGTACCTGTCAGCTGCATCTGGAGTCCCACCAGACAGCCAAGCCTAGTAAAACCATCTCAATGAATATTCCCAATGGAGTTAATGCTTTTATTACTCTTGAAGGTATAAATCTTCTTGTTCTTGTTCATGCTTATCCCATCAATGAATCACATATTAGCTTGTCTCCTGTTCCATGGGGCCAGAGGTATGATAACAGTATATGGGATATGTAGGATATGAATAAGTTAACATTAAAATTTAGCAACTAAGAAGTGTTTAAACCATATACACTTCTATTTAAAACCCCTGTTTAATTAAACTGTATTATAAATTTCTGTGTGCTTTAGTATTTCATGTTAATTTGTACCCAACTGCATAGTCTGCATAGTCTAATTGTAAAACTATCTCTGACAGCAGTATCAAAAATAAAATGATGCTCTACCTACAGTCAAAATATACTATATGGTGTTGCAGACCAAAATAGGTTGAGCACACAGTACTTTGAACTGTGGCAAAAGCATCTCTACATTTTTTTCTTATGATTTCCATCCGTTCTCCATATGTAACTCTTAGTTTACTTTTAGACTTGGCAAAAGCTTGAAAACAAATGTCTATTTTGAAAATTAGCAGGCCTGAATGAATACTTAACAATTTGAGCATGGTCCACTGATTCAGGTCCAGAGCACCAAAATGATATATGCTGGGCTCATGACAGGAATAATTTATCCTCAATTGTAGTATGTCTTTTATGTATTTTTAAAGAAGCAAGTAAAATTTGTAAAAACATTGGTCACTTGGATAAACTTTTATCTTGTATCTAATTTGCTGTAATATACATGTAGGTTTTGTAGTTTAGCACAGCGATTACAATAAATATTTGTTTTTGGAAAGTTAAAGTATTTCAAGTTAATATTGTAATGGGTTTTTGACATTATATTTATATCTCGCTCCTCCTAAAATGACCATAGCACCCCCAAAGAACTGGTTTCTTTTTAACTTCTTTTAAAATGTCTGTGAAATCTCTGAATCATATAATGTTTCATATACTACATACAGCGGGGAAAATAAGTATTGAACGCGTCAACATTTTTCTCAGCAAATATATTTCTAAAGGATCTATTGACATGAAATTTACACCAGATGTCGGTAACAACCCAAGTAATCCACACATACA
>JAODLC010000001.1:32800228-32813290 GCA_026781145.1 Hippopotamyrus pictus
GTATGTATGGATTACTTGGGTTGCTACCGACATCTGGTGTAAATTTCATGTCAATAGATCCTTTAGAAATATATTTATTGAGAAAAATGTTGACGCGTTCAATACTTATTTTCCCCACTGTATATTTAATTTCTAAACAAAGTATCTGGTAAAATTTATTTTAAAAGGATTGTGACATCACCCAGCATCTCTGACCTTGACTGACACTTCACCATGAGCTTGTCTTTTTCTAGCTAGCTTTTTATCTTTCTAGCTGTTAGCCACAGTTGAAACATTTCCATTATGAACTGATTCCTCATTCCAAAATTGCCTCATCTAGAGGCTAAAACTGAAACAACAGATGACATAGTGGAAGACATATTACTTTTGAATGTGACTGATTTGTACTGTTTTTTCCTTTATTCTTGTTTTGTTTCTCCAGCAAGATAACCATCTTCCTTTGCTGTCGGGTCAGCTTCATAAACTCTCTGAGATACGCAGACCGGGCAGTTGCTAGATCTCTGTAGGGGGGTACTTTTGGTCTGGTCGGTTTGACGGCTGCCATACTCAGGGAGTAGCTGTTGCTGTAGCGTACTGGCTCCTTCTGGTCATGTCTGATCTCACTCCTTTCGATGAGCATATCATGAGACTCTCATTGTCCTTGGGTGTCTTGTCTGTTGCCTCAGTGTATGCTCCAACCGCGGTGATTGATGTCTCGTTGAGGGAGACATTTTACTCTCAACTTCACTCGGTGGTTGAAGGGTGCCCACGAGGTGACACTCCTCTGGTCATGGGTGACTTAAATGTGACCATTGACACTGACAGGGCTGGCTATGAAGATTGTGTCAGTCCCCATGGGTCTAGAGACCGGGGTGAAAGTGGCTCCATGTTCTTTGAGTTTATGAAAGGTCAGGGGCTGTGGGTCGCTGGATCCTGGTTCCAACGCCCTGAGCCACATTGTTGGACTTGGTACTCCAATACTGGTAGTGCAGTGAAGGAGATCGATCACATCCTCATAGGCAGACGCTGGAGGCTCCTGCAAAACTGCAGGGTCTACAGAAATGCACAGTTTGTGAATTCTGACCACAGACTCAGCTTAAATCGAGTAGGCTACCACCTACTAGGAGAATGAGGCTGGACTTAGCCAGACTCCAAGATCAAGCAGTTTCTGATTAGTTTGCATATAGTTTGTGTGAGGAACTTGCAGACTTGGGTGTGACTGCTGACTCTAATGTGATGTGTGAGACCTTCCGTAATAAGACCCTGAAGGTTGCCAAGGGCTGTGTTGGTGTTGCCAGTGTTCCCGGAAGGAGGTGTTTCATCTCACAGGGCACCCTGGATATTATCAAGAGGAATCACAGCGCACAGCTTGGTGGCAATTCCAGTCTGTACTGGGAACTGAGAAGGACGGCTGTGAGGGCAGATAAGGAGGCTTTTGTTAGACAAATTTCTGAGTAGGTGATACACCATCTGTGGTCCAATGACCCACGTCCTGCTTACAGAGGAATCAAAGCATTATGCACATCTGAATCTGTTCCTCGGAGACTTGCAGTCAGGGTGGCTGATGGGACAGTCCTTACAGATGACACTGCAGTTGTGACCTACTGGGCCGGCTACATTGAGCAGTTGTTTAAAGCTGACCCTCCAGCTAGGATGTTGTATATCTCTGGGTCTACAGTTCTCGAAGCTGATCCTCTGATCAGCTGTGAACCACCCAATCTCACTGAGATTGCATGGGTGGTGAATCAGCTAGGGGCAGGGAAGGCCGCAGGGATCTGTGGTATCTGGGGTGAATTTCTCCAGGCTGGTGGTAAGGATGTCCTCCTGGCATTGCAGACAATCTTTACTTCCATTCGGGAGTCAAGTGTCATCCCAACTTACTGGAAAACAGGACTTGTAGTCCCAATCTATAATTCGCCTGGATTGTGGCAACTACAGGTGGATAACACTGCTTTCAGTGCTGGGTAAGGTCCTTGCTAGGGTCATCCTTAGCAGGATACATGATCACTTGCTTCCCTGTCAGTGACCAGAGCAGTCTGGTTTTAAGTCTACCATCGACCGTATCCTTGTACTGAGGGTTCTCTGTTCAATGCTTGTATGGACAGGGTGTTGGGCAGGGTCATGGGGTCTAGCAGCTGTGGGGCGTCCGTTGGTGAAGAAATCTGATCTTGACTTTGCTGTGATGCTGTGATCTTAGCGGAGTCAATGGAGGCTCTGATTGGGGCTCTCGAGAGACTGACCGAGGAGTCTGAGTGTCTGGGATTGTGGGTGTCCTGGATAAAGACTAAGATCCAAGCATTTAATGACTTCTTAGACACAACCATCAGTAGTTTGTCTGTCTGCGGGGAGGATATCGACCTTGTCGAGTGATTTACCTACCTCGGCAGCGACATTCAAGTCTCTGGTGACTCTTCTACGAGGTCAGCAGATGGATTGGAAGAGCATGGGGGGTCATGAGGTCACTGGAAAGGGTTGTGTGGTGCTCCCGATATCTTTGCAAGGGGACGAAGGTCCAAGTGATTAGAATCCTATTGCTCCCTGTTTTGCTGTATGGCTGTTAGACATGGACACTATCCAGTGATGAAGACTGGATTCCTTCAGTATTGTGTCTCTGGAGAATCCTTGGGTACCGCTGGTTTGACTTTGTGTTGAATGACCAGTTGCTAGAGTCCCGAATGAGACACATTACCTGCATTGTGATGGAGCGTTATGGCACCACGGCCATGTGGAGCGTTTCCCTCAGGGTGATCCGGCTCGCAAAGTGGCTTGACCAGGTCAAGGGGATGCCCATGTAACACTTGGCTGCAGCAGATGGATGGCCATTTCCGGAGGGTGGGACTGGACCGTATATCTGCCTCGGGGATTGCCAGCTGGGATCCCGAGGAGTTTCGCTGTGTAACGTGGTGCACTGCAGCAATGCATGCTCCTCAACCTGACCTGACCTGACCTTGCACATAAGCCCACAAGTTGCCTACTTTATCAAATTCTACCCTACAATAAATTTGATTTTTAAATTAGACATAGACCTATACCTAGCAGATCTGTTCTTTTAACTGTCGTGCTGAGAGAAAAAAATCTAATTATATATTAGGCTTCAGGTTTGCTGTTTTTGTAATTGTAGTATAGTTCTTTGTCTAAAATATGCATGGGGACAGGGTGAGCTAGAAATCAGAATGTATTTACTATTTTATTTTCCTACATAACATATTGTGGCTTGTGCGTCTATACATTTTGTAGCTGAAAAGTTAAAGCACTCACTGTAAATAATCTAGCTCCCTTATAGCAGCTGCAACATCAGATCACTGGTGCTGCCATTATCCTTAGATGTGTTCTGTAGCAGTAATTGTACATCAGATTATTTTGTTGTGTTTAGAAACTGGGTCAACTTTATGGTGAGTAAGTAACTGTGGGGCCTCTTTGACAAAACAGTTTTTGTGTAATAATAACACTAATTTTCACTAGCCATTTAGTTAAACTGGACTCTGCCTGAGATGAATGGTGTGGGACCCTGGACCTGCAAACCAGCACTAAGGACCAATTAACATCCAGTCACTTTTAAAATTTTCAGCTGCATATCTCTGGATTTTTTGATTATGCAGTTAGATGAATTGGCATCTCTAAATTTGTGCATGCAGTGTCAATGTGAACATGCCCTGTTGTGGAATGGCATCCCATCCATCTTGCACACTGGATTTTATTGGAATTACTTTTATCAACATAAAGCCTCTTTGTCATTTAAATTTACTATAATTTACATCTTTACAGAAAAACTACTGAAGTTCCACTTGCAGGGTCAATTATCTATTTTCAGCAAGTGAGACATTTATACAACTGATGTCTGTTATTAATATTCTTAATTGATTGCCAACCTGAAAGCAACACAGTAACTCAATGGGTAGCATAACGCCTTCTGGGTTGGAGGTTTGAATTCTACCTCCACTGTATGTATGGAGTTTGCATATTCTCACTATGTGGTTTCACCCAGCATTCCATAGGCATATAGTAAGGTATTACTGAATATCCCATAATGTATGTGTACTGCAATACAGTGTTCTATGACCCAGACCAGGATAAAATGGATAGATGAATAGTGACTCAAGAACGACTTTGATAGCAGAACTTCTGTAGATAGACTTTTTAAACACAACATAGTTCTTTATTGTTTCCTGATCACTGAAAAATATGAATATACCTGTAGTGAAATGAAAAAAAAAACAAGAACCTTATCATTCTTACATCTATGTGAAATAGAATGGAATTCAAGATCATTCTACTCTAGGGTTCATTTCTGCCTGAATTGTTCAGGCAGAACTTTGTTCCCATGAGAAAGTGACTGCAAACAGTCAGTAAAAAGAGATGTGTTTTACGCTTGGGTTTGTAGTGAAGTTAATGATTACCTAGGGGAATATGTTCTAATGTCTGATAAGAGTAATTGAAAGGTCACAGATAAATCAAAGACTTTGATCAAACTGAGTAGATGGTATTTCAGATGTACCTTTAGTAGACACTGAAATACTAATGAATTCAAAACATGTTTCTGTACTTTCACAAATCTTTTTATTTTCCACAACTTTCAGAAATAGTCTATGCAGTGAACAAGAGAAGTATTGAAAGCTATAAGCATAAAAGTTTAAACAATGTTTAAGCAAAATATTTATACTATGCTTATAAAGGTTTGTAAAAGTTTACTATCTATTAGTAAATTGATTAACATTGAGTTTTGAAGTGACAGTTTGTGCCCCAATCAAGGGGTCAATGTGTCATTAGGAATGGTTGATTATAAACTTTAGCTACATGCTTATAGCGCGAAATAATACCAACAAGAACACCACCATACCAAAACTCCATGTTTGTCAGTAACATTTACAGACTACTACTGCCTCAACCAAAAATATATTTTTCTACAAAATAACAAGCATTTTACAAGTGCAATTTTCTGCAAAAAAAACTTCATATGATACACTCACTGTAATGTTAACTCACAAGTAAAACCTGTGTTACCTGAAAAATTATTTTATTTTTATTAAAAGAAAAATATAGTTGTGACGTAGTAATTTGAAAATAAATAACTAAGATTTCCAGTGTTGAAGGTTGATGGTAGGTTGCCTCTGTAGATACCAATAATACATGATCATTTGATAACATTTTTAAGTATTTGAATGTACATGAACTAGTAATCTGTTAAGTGTTATATAATATCTGTGAAAGTCAATGTAAAGTGTTACTGAAAAATGTTTATTTTTATTTATATTTGTGCTAACATTTGATTGCAAAGTCCCATTCCAAGCAATTTTCTCTACTAAAATTGCATAGTCTTTAAGTAATCACGGTGATGTGCTAATTTGTAACAGTCTGCTGCCATGGCTTTTACAGCCAGAGTCCGGGAAGCAGGATCGGAGGCGTCTGGCAGATGTGTCTGCTCCTACCACTGTGGCAGTTCTCATCCAACAGCCAGAGAAAATGCAGTCAAGGCATCTCCATGAGGGTAAGAGAATCCACCTTTGTTTTTTTCTAGGAGCACAGAACTGCTATACAAAGCTCAATAAAGTAATTGCATTCTCTGCAAGAACATTTCTCAAATTGTATATGGTATTCTGAAAATAAAAAAATGAAAAAGATCATACACACTTAATTAATATATAACACATTCATGGTTTAGCTGTGTAATGTTTAATAAATGAGGATGTGTTATATTACTGAGTGGAGTCAATAAATTTTGCAAAATACAGGCTTAGATGTCAATACAGATGCTCCTCAACTTATGTTTCAATGTACTCATCATAAGTTGAAAATATCTTAAGTAAAATTTGAATATAATATTATATGACACATCAATCATAGTGCATGAGATGAGAGCACATGTTTAGTATAGAAAATGGGCTTGGTAATTTGGTTAGGCAAAAAAAAAAACACTATGACATGTTACGCTACAGAGACTGGAAGCGTAGCTTAACGGATGCTGGATGATTCCATCGCATGGTATCAGTACCATCATATAGTGTATTACTAGCCTGGGCAGAGATCAAAATGCAAAGCTGACTATGTGAGTGTGCATCACTATCACACCATTGTAAAGTCGAACCATCGTAAAGTGAGGAGCATCTGCACAATATCAAATTCTTTATTGGGTCACAGGTCAAACAGTCCAGAAATAAGCTACCCTGTGATAAATTGACTGGCATCTCATTTAGTATCCCCTGTACTGTCCCTTGTGTGTACTGTACTGAATATGCAGTTTTAGGAAATGTACAGTATGACTGGTCACATGTGTTCCTGGTCAAGCCTGAAGCATGCTTTGTGTTGTAAATTTTTGATAACATATTATAAATGTGGGTACACAACATATGTAGTGTTTACTTGATAGCATTTGTGTCACATTTCATTTATCCATCTATGTTCCATCTATTAATCCTTTACAGGGGGGGCTTGAAGCATATCCCAGGCAGCATATGCCAAAACACAGGGGAACACAATTGACAGGATGCCAGTACATCAAAGGACACACACATGCACACATTCTCACGCCATGAATAATTTATCGATGCCATTTAACCTTACTGCATGTTTTTGGACTGTGGGAAAAAAACAGAATATCCAAAAGCCATGAAACAAAGAGAATGTGCACATATAGAGCAGGATTGGGATTTAGCCTCATAAACCAGGACATGTGAGGCAACAGAGCCATACAACTGAACCACTTTGTTGCCAAAACTTAAGCTATTCATAATTGAATTACTATTTAACCACAAATAAAATAAAAGACAGAGACCATATGGTTAATCGCCATATTAAGATGGATTTTAAAGGATCTGAATCTTGTATACCAGAAACCTTTCCTATGTTTGGTAAATGCTTTGATTTCTATACTGCAATAATGTTAATTGTGGATCCTTATAGTTTTAAATACTTTGTATTTTGTATTTTGTCTAAGACATGTCACAAATCATGATGGGGTCCCAAAGAAGACAGGTGAAAGAAGCTGTGTTTGAAAACAAAGTTCATCAGGATGCCCTAGAGGAGAAAGCTAATCATCTAGCATGGTTTGAATAGTTTGTTACACTATTCTGCAGGTTGTTCAGATTTAAACATAAAAAAAACAACAACAAAAAAAAAAAAACAGTTATTTAGTTTAACGACATTATGATTGCTGGCATGGTAGGAAAGCAAATTACATAATAAAACACTAATTAAAACTTTCATCATAATAATGTTTTCCAAATGTGAATTTGTTCAGGCAGGTTCACCGTGGGAAGGACCCTGTTTCCCCACAAACCAAAAGGCAAATTTTGGAGGAAAGAAATATTGTGAATCAGGAATTTAAGGCAAGAGTCAGTTTTAAAGCATGTAAAATACTGTGCTGCCCCATTTATGTCTTGAAGGCCATATTTAATTTACTTGATTGTGTGGGTATATGTCAGCATAAAACATTACGTTGATTTGAAAACTCACGTATTACAGTGCTGGCACATACTGATAACACGTACACAGCCTAAAAATGACATGCCTCAAAAACTATGGGTAATAGCAAAATTCCACCCCTTTTAGGTTTATGAGCATTTCAATGCAATATTAAATTTAATGCATTTTCAGTAGTTTTTTTTTTTTTTTTTTTTTTTTTAAATGAACTGGTCTATTTATAGGTGAAAAAGGAAGATACTGGTCATGAGGAAGACTTTGTCAGGATCCAGCCTTGGCTATCTACAGGACGTGTTCAGCGCAGTCAAGATGAGGTACCCCTTTTCTTTTCTCAAGAGATCTACTTTTTGTTGTGATACACACATGGTGTGTGATTCTTCCATGCAGAAGTTGCATTTTGACATTGCATGCAAGCATTTTGTTGATAGCTGTTTCTAATTTAACAGAAGAAATAACAGAGCAGAACAAATATGAATTTTACACTTGATTTGAATTTGTACCTGTTCGCTTCTTTTCTGCTATGCCTCCAGCTGATTTATTTGATAACATCAGTCATTGTGAATTATAGCTTCCTCTGTGTGTTCCACTGTACCCTGTCTACCACAAGAGCCTCTTTGAAACCAGACACAAAGGTCGTTGCCTTTTTCAGCAGGCAGCACGTAAGGTACACCTCTACTTAACAACTTATTTCAGTTGCTTTACTTACTGGTGCTACTTCATAAATCTTTAATCCCCAGTTTCCTTCTGCATATGTTTAAATTTCTCCCAGTCTAAGTGCTGAGTGAAGAAGCCGAAGAAACATTCTTTGCTGTAGTGTTTAGTGGTAAAATGGCAACATATATATAATTGTAGTATTGTAGCTAAATTATACACAGTCTGAAAAGCCTGGCTACAGAAAATGGATGGATGGATGATAAGCCTGGCTATTTATTTTATAAAGCAATTAAGAAACAAAATATCTAGGAGAATTTCAAAGAAAATATATTTGTGTAAAGGGTTTTCCTTTGCATGATTAAAATGGATCACATAGGAACATAATGGACACAACAAAAAGACAAGCTGCTGTATTGGCAGAGATGTCACAAAATATGTTTTATTGAAACCAGTCAGAAGCCAAAAATGAAAATACTCTCTGTGTGGGTATCAAAATTCTTTAACTTTTGACTTTCTGTACTGTGCCTAAATTCAGGTTCTTATGCGCTGCCGTATGGAGTGCATGCTTGCATCTCTGAGGCCACTAGTTCAGAGTATGAAGAGACTGTCCAGTGGTGAGTGCCTTATTGAACCTTAATGATACATTCACTATAGCTGGACCCACTGGATTTTTTTCTGAATCCGTATTTGAAAGGTACTGTGATGCCCCTGTTGAGGGAATCTGGTGGTTTCAGTTCAGTTTAGTTCAGTTCAATTTCAATTTCATTTATACAGCACATTTAACAACAACCGTGGTCGACCAAAGTGCTTAACAATGTCTAACACTCACACATAAACTAGCCAAATACAATTATTAATAATATGCTGGAGTAAAGTTATTCTATAAATTAATTATTTGTGTGTGTTGGAAAAAAAAGTCTTGGCTATAAATGTTAAAATGTATTTTAAAAATGGGTAACACTTTACTTGATGTGGTGCAAATAATATAATATTATGCTATTACTTGTGTATTAATTAATCACAAACTAAGTCTTGGTTACACACTGATATCATGTTAATTCATCATTATTGAATCATGATGCATGTTTTGTCTCAAGCACTATATTTTCACAACTCATTTTTACTGGAAATAGTTTATTTTTGGAATTGTATTTTTCTATCACATTGAAAGCAAAAGCAGGAGTCATCTCCCTGACCCAAGTTCCAGATGAGATGCAAGTTCCACTAAAATTGTCCCAAGATAACTTCCTTCCATTTACATTTCCTTTGGAAATTCTCCCCAGCCAGGTGAATGAACATGTGACTCATTTAACTGGAATTAGGGTTTTAATCTTAATGAATGTTTACTGTTTAGTTGGACACGAAAAACTGTTGTGAACAATGAACAATTCAAAATGTATATATGAAGGAGCCTGCTGATTTTCCCGATATGCTTTTCCTGCTAGGATACAGCTGCTTTGGGTGTTGTGTCTGTGACGCTTAACAACGCTCAGTCTGAAATGCATATTCCCTTCTTCCGGCTGAAGGTATGCAAATACAGAATCTCTGCCACACCACCAAAAAATAAGGATGTGATTGTGACCCATATGCTGGAGTAAAGTTATTCTATTTAAAAATTAAAATTTATTTGGAAGGAAAAAATTGATCTTTTACAGTAGTTGTTTCAGTTTATTTATTCCATTTCGATGGGCATTTTTCCAAACATCTGACACCTCTATGTCACATAATGAGTCACAAGAAACTCTACGGGAAAGCTATTGTCTTAGGCCAGGCAACTGGCAGCCTGCTCCTACCCAGTACACCTGGGCTTAAGATACCATGATTGACTTCATCTACATGATTAGTAGATGACTTGGAAATCAAGTTCAGACCTACAATGGTTAAATACAAAAATGGCATTTTTGTATTTAAAAAATAATAATATCAATAACAACAACAATAATAATAATTATAATTATTATTGTTGTTATTATTATTGCTTAACTTTTATGAATAATCTTTTATCATTTATGCTTTTGAAGGTACCTCTTCTATACAAGCTGAAGGGGTATAAACCAGTCTCTGCCTTTGAAGCCTTCACAAGCTTTGTTCCTCATAGCCTGGCAAGACCACTAAGAATTGGAGCTCAGGTATAACACAGTGCAGTTTCAGTGCTCTCATCTCATGCACTATGACTATGCTTTATGTTAATTGGTCTGCTAGTTAGCAGGTACAGTCCAGGAAAATGGCACTTAACATGGCTCTTTCTATGTGTGGAAAAATGTATAGATTTTTATGTGTGGAAAAATTTATCGTAGAACAGCATTAACCACTCTGTAACAATCCCATCACATTCAGTTTTAAACTAAGAGTTTTATAAAATGAATGGAAAGTATAAGTAAATATGATTAACATTTCTGTTCCAGAAACAACAGGATTGAGTAGTTTGCCAATTAAATGTTTGCTATAAGCTTGTCCACTTTAAACTGGAATCCAAGCATACAGAATTTTTATGGAAATGTACAAATACTGTTGGGATTAATAAGACCCCAGTGCTTGACATGATATAAAAATAAAACCAGTTCTGTGAGTTCTGTAACTTATATTCATGGGTTTATTTTTATTGTCATATTTTAAAATTGCTTTTTTTTCTTTTTTTACCAGTTTTGAGTGTTTTCCCTCAGCAAAAGTCAAGTCTGGTCCTTATTTGAGATCTCTAATTATTAATTGAGATATGAGATCTCTAATTACAAAACTAAAATAACTGGTTAGCCAGTTGCTCACTCACCAACTTTACAAGCCAGATTCTAGTAAGTGCAATGCAATGCAATGCAATTTTATTTATATAGCGCATTATCACAACATTACATTGTCTCAATGCGCTTTACATTTCTGCCACGTAAGTTGCCACAAAGCAAAAGACCTGGTGTCAAAAGTAAATACAGATTACAGTTAGGCATCTTGTCTCAAATTGTTGATGTTCCTTTGCATATTTACGTTGCAGGATGAGCTCTTGCCCCCAGTAATCAGGCCTTCTGAGTATGACCTTGAAGACCAAGAAAAGAATGGAACTTCTTCATTATTGGAGGGAAGTTCTTACCTGACTTTTACAGCCCCTACAGCCATATTCTGCTCTTCAGATGCACACCCACTCAGAGTCTTTGTAAGTCTTGATTTTAAAAGACCTCCCCTACAGTATATTGAAAGTGATTATTTTTTTAATAGATTGCTCTTGGATATTATTAATCTAGTCAAATGTCTTGTTTGGTCTTATCCAAATTCATTTACAGAAATACCATTGTATATTGACTTTTACTCTTGTTTGACTGGCTTCCAATAACAGAAGACCAGACCATTTGGTGGAATATCTATTATGTCATGTATGAACAATAATTTGCATTTGGGATAACAGTTTTTATGCTGCCTTATCCCTTAGAACCCTGCCCCAGGACTACATGAATTCAAGCCACCACTCCCATATCTAGAGAGCGAACTTGATTTCTACCTGTGCCCACTTCTGAGGGGCATCTCTGCCAAGGGAACAGGCAACACTTATTCACTTAGAAGTCAGAAGAAATTCTTGGACAAAATGGTAAATTTCAAAGAACAGGCACAAATCAATTTACAAATTTTCAATCACATTAATCCTAAATGAACTAGTAATGGTGGAATGTAAACAGGTGGGCAATTTACTGACAAGATTTTTCCTCTGCTTAATTAATATTTCTCTGGATTGAATTCAGGAAGTAACCCGTGGTGTGATGACTTGGAAAAAGTTTGAGTCAGCAGTTTTATCAACTCTGTCCAGCAGCTCCCCTGAGACCACTGCTTGGGTCCCATGCAAGTAAGGCAGTTGTTGTTACATTAGTCAGTAGAACCTATTTATTGCCACTGACTTCTGGTTTATTGTATTTATGTTGTGTGAATTGAATATACATAATGATAACTGCTTGTCTTGCTCAGGGTTGTGGGGCATTATGGTTATTATTATATATTGCCGCCATTATTGACTCCTTCTCCAGTCAAATTATTGTTTCCAGCACAGTGAGGAGCCATATCACAGAGGCTAGGATAATATTACACATACAAATACCTGTTGGAAGTGTAAAGCATGTGATGTGAACCTTTGCCTTTGACCCGACAGAAACAGTTTTGCAGCTTTTGCATCTTGGTCAGGACTGACAATTTGTTATTCATTTATTCAGTTCATTTATTGTTTTGTATTATTCCAGTAAAATGTGATTGCACTTTTTAATCATCAGCGTTTGATCGGTTGCATGTTGTAAACTATAAATAGGCTATTAGTGTCTCTTTTCTTAAAATTCACACTGCTTTTCCAAACTGATTGGTGTGGGAGGCAGTAA
Source organism: Hippopotamyrus pictus (assembly GCA_026781145.1). Classification (NCBI taxonomy): domain Eukaryota; kingdom Metazoa; phylum Chordata; class Actinopteri; order Osteoglossiformes; family Mormyridae; genus Hippopotamyrus; species Hippopotamyrus pictus. The sequence continues at coordinate 32,812,621 of JAODLC010000001.1, forward strand.
CAATGACATTCCAAACGAATGGACTGTTGACAGTATGCAAACTATTACAGGTGTGGTGATGCTTATTTCATCAATATTCATTGTGTAGGCCACTGAGTTTGAAAAAAAAAAAAATAGTGTCACTCCAAAGTTCTAACACTTTAGTAATGAAACCCCATAAAATTTCTGAATGTCTAATTCACCTTAGTGTAGCCAACCCCTATGTCCAAAGGTCAAAAGTCTTGGCTAGAAATGTTTATAATGTGATTTTTTTTTACAATTTCTCAGCACCTCTGAAAATAGGTTTTTGAAAAGTGTATGTTTAAAGTTGACTTGAACAAAACAGAATAATTGCACTCTATACGGTAGATTGTTGGTGCGGAGTTTGCACTGAATAAAAGCATTTGTAGCACTTTAGGATAAATGTTTTTTAGGCAGGTGAAATATTTTAACATGTCAAGGCATGACAGATTACGTCAAACTCCAGAGGGTTAAAATAATTTACACAATTTGGTTATCATAAAAAATTACTCAAATAGTAGACCATCTAAGATAATTAGTCATCATTTCAGAGTGCAAGGTTTTCTTTGTGCATGACTATAAAAATGAGTTGGAATTCGAGGTTAATTTTAGTGTCCGAAGAGCAAAGTCGAAATTAAAAGTATACAATGTTAGGAAGGCTAACTTTAAT
>JAODLC010000001.1:32828807-32839462 GCA_026781145.1 Hippopotamyrus pictus
TCTCCCCAAACGAGCTTGATGGGCCGAATGGCCTCCTCTCGTTTGTAAATTTCTTATGTTCTTATGTTCTTATATGTAACTCAAACTTTCAGCACAGTTACAATTCACATAGAACAATACAATGATTAATTACAAGACACTAGGCACAACTCTTAACTGGCACTCTGAAAATCTAGAGTGCAAAAGTTACAACTAGCCCTTCAGTTATGAAACCCCCCAAAAAAAGAAAACACTGTAAACCACAAATAAGTCAACTTAGAATTCACAATAAAAGAAAACTCAAATCCATAAATAAATGAAAACAAAAATACAACTCTCACAGTAAAGCTTAATCTGTCCCACAAAGAAGGGCAAGTAGCACAACGAGTTACTTCCAGGACTCGCCTAAGCTCACTCTACAGGAGTTGATCTACCTTCCATAGCATAGTAAATGATTAATTTGAATAATATTCAGCACAATCTCCCCTAATATGGCAACCCAGTAACACTCTGGTATAACCACAACTCTCAATACATTGCTATTTCTGGATGGAGAAAACAGTGGCTATTCCCGCCGCCCCTTAGCTGCCTGTAAATCTACTTAAGTTAAAAAAAAATACCATCTTTATTCATAACTTTAAAACCTGAACTAAGAAAAACTCTACCTGTTAAAACAGTAGCGCAACTCTATCGGGGAACCAGACACGCACTCCTTCGCTGAATTCCCACGTCAATGGTCCTCCCACTGTGCCACACAATCCAACAATTAAATCCAGTTACCCATCTAAAATTACTACGAAGAACCAAACGCTTCTTACCAGCCTCATATATGCAACGTGGTTCCGGACTGAATGGACAGCTTCACCAGGTTATTTTGTAAATCTCGGTCTCTCCCAAAGCTGGTGTCCTCAGCAAAACTCGTGCCCCACCAACATTAACCACGTCTGGATTTTCGGCAACTGAACAAAATGATACCTCACGTTAATCTCGTGAGACTATCAAGATGGCCACGCACTGCCCTCAATGTCAAAATAAGAGTCTCCGATCCCTCTCTATTGACATCGTACCAGTTACAAAAAGGAAGAGCTTGGAGCCACTGCGTGTATATGTGCTGCCATGTTGCCCTGTAATGTTCCACCTAGTGTCCTAAGGCAGAGGTCCACCGGCTCCGACAAGACTGGACCCAAATCACCCGATCACTACATCAAAAGGGACACCTCACCCCCACTGGGCAGCCAGAACCCTGCAGCCAAATCCCAGCGACAAGGTCTGGCTGCGTCAAGACACAGATACAGCCTACACTCGTTAACTCACACTGACACAGGAGGTATTACCCCAGACTAACATTAGGGACACATACACCCATGTTTGGTCTCGTTTGAATGGTCATAGTACGACGGGCACAATACTCTCAACCTTAACGCAATATGTTCTCACTTAAGAGAAATATAGAAAGTAAGAATAAATCCACCAAAGTGGAGGATCTTATCACCTGGAAGAACAAAGGCAAGAAAAAAAAAAATTCTCACATTCTTCCTACAACAATTCGATTGGCTGAGGGTCTGAGAATTGATAAGATCAGCAGTTCTCAAGGACACACACACAAGACCAAAAACAGTCCCTATAATAATCAATCACAATATTTGGTCAGTAAATTTAGTCTTCAATGGCATCCTGTCACTTGGTTTCCTTAATACTTAAGGAAGAGCTTCAGAGTAACAAGAAAAGGCACTCTGTAATCAGAGCAACCACATAGTGCTGCGTGAATCTACATCTGTAATCAGATATTTTCTGCAGTTACTCTGTGTCCACTCAGCTGAGGTATGTAATTGTTGTATTTCTTTTGATTAGTTTTGATTGATATAGTTTAGGAATTGTGGCCACATGTTAAAATTACATTGATGTTATATTTGGTTAAATTGATGTGTCTTCTATTAATGGTGAATAAACTGTGTTTTGATTATTTCTTGGCTGTCTGACTTTGCTAACCTCTGCATGTTTCCCGTAGACTGGGTTTATTTCTAACACTCTCTTGCAGCCTCTGTGTCCTGCCCCGATTGTCCGCTCCTTCCATATGCCACGCCCCATCGTTAACCCTGTGTGGATTCCCCGTGTTCACCAGCTGTTTCCTGTTGCCGTCATTAGTCCAATGTATTTAGTCGTGTTTCAGTTTGTTTCCCCAGTTTGGTCATTGTAATGTCAACCTGCGTTACTGCCTGTTCCTTTGTGTCTGCTCCAAATAACCCTGTATTTTCCCCCGACTCCTGGCATCCTTCACTTCAGTCTGCCTTCCGGCACGATAGAACGACCGGACTCCAGAACCAGACGCCTCCATTAAGCGAGGCAGAATACTTCGACCTTGCTAACGAGGTACTATACCGGTTACAACAGCCCGAGGTCCTGGAGGACCCCACGGCTCACGCTGGAGGGGATTGTCCAGTCCAGAGACCTGCACCTCGCGGAAGAGGTGTGAGTGATTTTGTGACTGCTCCGGAGTGGGGTGGCTGAGGTGAACATGCAGGAGGTAGCCCTAGATAGCGAAATTTTCTCCTGTTTGCTGTCTGAGCCTCCCGATGTGCCTCAGTCAGCAGGAAAAAGGAAGAAGTGGAAGAACCGAAGACGAGAGAAGACACCAAAGCTCTTCATAGGGGCCATCTCGGTCTCCGCTGCCTGTCCTGCAACGTGCCGGGAAGAATCCCTCCCGGTGCTTAATCCGGCAGTGTTTGCTCCACTGCGGGGATCAGCGGCTTGTCCGTTTCTGGGAACGCGCCTGGCCCTTAAAGGGGCCAGGTCAGTTTGGGATGCCATCCCGCGGGTTCCCCAGTTCCTGAAACGAGCAGCGTCCGCTGCCAAGGCGCAGATCCCGGCCACAACACCTGTGGTTCCAGTGCCCGTGGCGCCCCCAGTGGTTCCAGTGCTTGCGGTGCCCCCTGTGGTTCCAGTGCCTGCAGCACCTGCAGTGCTTCCTGAGGTTCCTGTCCAGTTCCCCGTGGTTCCTGTGCCTCCTGCTTCGTCCCCCGAGGTCCCTGACCCAGTGGCTCCAGCCCTGCCCCCAGAAGTTCCTCCACTCCCCATGGTTCCTGCACTGCCTCCTGAGATTCTGGTCCCCGAGGTCCCTGCTCTTGCACCTGAGGTCCCTGTTCCGGCACCCGTGGTCCCTGCGCCGGAGGTTCCTGACCCGGTGGCCAGTGCACCGCCCTGTGAGGCTCCAGTTCCGGTGGCCGGCACTCTGCCCTCAGTGGTCCCAGCCGTAGGTGCTCTAGTTCTAGCGGCTCCAGTCCTGGTGACCGACGCGCCGCCCTATGAGGGTTCAGCCCCGACTGCTGATGCGCTATCTGTGCCAGCTGCGCCCGATGGCTCCTGCACTGCCTCCTGAGGCTCCAGTCCCCGAGGTTCCTGCTCTTGCCCCCGTGGTTCCTGTGGCCCCTGCAGCGGTCCCGGCTCAACTCCCCATGGTCCCTGCTCAGCTCCCCGTGGTCCCTGCCTCAGCCCCTGAGGTTCCTGGTCCTGCTCTGTCCCCTGTGGCTCCAGGTCCTGCGGCTTTGGCTGCGCCACCTGAGGTCCCTACAGCGCCCGAAGTTCCTGCGGTGCCGCCGCCGCCCAAGGTCCCTGGCCCGGCGCCTTCTGCAGCACCCTCGGCAAATGGTCCTGGTGGCCGACATGCCGCCCTGCGAGGATCCGGCCCCGGTGGCCGGCACACCGCCCTGTTCCGGCGGCCAATGCGCCACCTCTAGAGGTTCCAGTTCCAGCCTCAGTGGTTCCTGCGCCTACTGCTGATGCTCCGGTCCCAGTGGTTCCCACGGCGGAGGTCCAGGCCCCCGCGGGTATTACCACCTCTCTTGACACTCCACCTCTCTTGGCCCCTGCTCCCTTTGTGCGCACCTTTGGGGGGGGGGGTCCTGTCCTGCCTCGATTGTCCGCTCCTTCCTTCCTTCCTTCCGTGTGCCATGCCCCCTCGTTAACCCCGTGTGGATTCCCCGTGTTCACCAGCTGTTTCCTGTTGCCGTCATTAGTCCAATGTATTTAGTCCACGTTTCAGTTTGGTTCCCCAGTCCGGTCATTGTAATGTCAACCTGCGTTGCTGCCTGTTCCTTCGTGTCTGCTCCAATTAAATCCTGTATTTTCCCCCGAATCCTGGAGTCCTTCGCTTCAGTCTACTCTCCAGGTACCTTCCGGCATGACACTCTGACTCGACTCCGTTTCTCCAAGACGCGATGCAACTGCCCAAGTTGAGTTACAGTGAATACTGGTTCAGCCTCTGAGGTGCACACGCGGAGTTATGGTCAAGACCGGCTCCGCCTCTGAGGCCCTCACTAGCTCAGGTACAGAAAGTGTCGGCTGAGTCTCTGAGGTGTTATGAGTCACCGGGCCCTGACGGTCTCTGTATTACATTGTAGTGATTTCCCAACTTCTGAACCGAGTCCTACATAGCAGATCCGCGGATCGCCATATCGTCTGAGGCGAATCCGGTGTACCCCTCCGTCCCAGATTAGTGGGAGGTCAGCAATAGAAGGCCAGGAGTAATATAAATAACATGTATGTCATGACTAAAAATGCCAAAAAAGATATCATTCCGTTTTAACTAAAAAGGGTGAGTAACTTTACAGGAGCACTCGAAAGGACCTACACACATTCTAAACCTTCGGCTGTCCAATTGGATTCCGCTATTGGGCCAGTGGACAGTTCCTGCACCTGTGACAAAGGGAACTACTCTGGACAAACATATCCTATTCTTGACATTTTCTGTAGATGACAAATTGGAGAACTATATGATTTTTCATCAGCACATCCAGAGGTACATTAACATGATTAGAAGTCCATGGGCAATTTTAATTTCAGAGCTCCCTTACTGGGAGTGGGGTTACAATGGTAAAATTTACCCCGGGGCGGGATTTAAATTTTATTAAACAAGGTTAGTTGTGGCCCCTTTTTAGCAGAGGCCCATGAGCTTCAGCACCCGTGAGCGCATACATATTGCAATAGCTCATTCTAAACACTCAGGTGGAAAAAAGTGCAACTTACAATGAATGTCCCTTTCGTTTATCTATTTTATTATACTTTCACCAAATACTAATTATTTCTACAGTAAAGGAAATACAGTAAGTACAGGGAATACCAGTAAGTACTGCAAGGTTCATTTTAGGCAAAAAATAACAATATTTACTCTTAATCTGATTACAAATTAGTGACAGAGCCATTTGTATTTTAATTGTGTCTAATTAAAATCCTAAGAATTACCATTGCATTTTGGGAAAGAAAACAAATATGACCCTACGAATTCAGATGATAGTCAAACCCACAATAGTCAACTGTGAAAAGCAAGCCTGTACTGTCGCTAAATAGGTGGTTCTCAAATTCAGAGAAGATAAGAGAAGATTTGTTATGCTAAAACTCTCAGCTTTAAGAGTTGAGGCATAAACTATCACAGCAAAGGATGATACCATAGCTATGTTGTGGGATTTCAGAGGCAAAGACAGTGGTGGAGACAAATCCCCCATTTCTATCTATTCTGCCAAAATTCATTATCAGCATTATTAGGCCTATAGCTTATCTTCAGGGTGCTTCGGCATACAAAGTATTGCACTGAAACCTCCTGCAAAGACGTTCAGAAATAGACAGAAACAGATGCAACAGGAAAATGCAGCTAGCACACATGCAAAAAATGTCATGTCCAGTATTATGACAGCTGAAGAATATTAGGTTACTGCTTTTACAGCCAAGATAACAGCAGGTTGGATTATAGTCTACAAACAGGGAAAAACTTACAGACACATTTGTGGCTCTTAAAAATACATCATCACAAAAAAGTGAATGTTCCATTGCATTATGTAAAGTACTATTACTAGGAATTGTTTAAAAACCATTTTTAATGCATTTTATGTTTTCAAATTATTACGGAACCAAGGCTCGTTTTGGCTTGGCATTATAAAGGGAAACCATAACGCGGGTAAAGTTTACCAAAAAGTAATTTATTAAAATCCACAACAATCAGTTCATGCGGGCTGGAGAGAGGGAACCCCAAACCCCAGCCAGGTAGTGCACAGATGACTTGATTAGATGACCAACATCACCAGCGCCAATGTCCCACCCTGCAAGACAAAACATGACAGGAAACAGCCCAACAGGAAGCAATAATGAACAGGCCCGTAACAAAATGGACTGCAGTGTGTTTAAGGCTATATTTTCATTATATTATAGATCTATGAATATATGTTATATATTTATATGTATATTTATTATATTTTATTATATATTTTATTGTTATATTTTAAGACTATTATTTCAGTTTTAAAAGAGTTATAGCACACATGGTTTGCTGTAGGTAACATATTTGCTTCAAGGTTCACAATTTTCTACCTGACTTTACCAAATTAAGGGAGCAGTTCACACCACTAGAGATATTGCGGAGGGGTGCACCAATGGGATCGCTTCAGGGGCATGTGGCACCCTAAAATAATCTCTTCACAGACTGGACGATTAAACAAATATAGCAGCGCAACATTACAGTAACTAACAATAAATAAACTTGCGTGTACTATTAATGCATTTCTGTAATTTATTTAAACTTTATTTTGCCAGGTGAATTAACTGAAAACCAGTTCTCACTGATTTATGTGATATTCAGGAGAAATAGCAGATAACGCATCCGAACTTCCTGGGATACAAACGTCATACAAACGTCACGTTCTTCAGCCAATAAGGGCAAAGTTGTGTCGTGACGGAGGCTGTTCCAGTTTGTTCAGCCGGCTGAGAGGTGCTGTACCACAGGTGTCAAACTCCAGTGCCGGACAAAAAAACCATATAATTAAAAACGAGGTTTAAAATTTTCTACATGAAGTGCAGAGAGACTATCAATTAATGGGTATGATTTAGTGTTGTTTTGTGCTATGATGTAGGCTGAAACCTGCGGTTATCATTAAAAACAAAATGCGGTAAACGTAAAACTTTAATTTGTGTAAGCCAATGAATATTAACAGGAATGTAAATCTGCATTTGCATAATTTAAACTTATGCTGGACTTTTATTTTTAATTGATTGTTCTTTTTTCTCCCACAGTGATGAAATTACACCATTTGTATTTTGTAATTGCATTTGTTTCGCTCAATTAGAAAAGGGAATTGTATTTCAAATAAAGTTTGAATCTTAACCTGTGTAGTTTGAATGGGGGGGGTCAATAATGTTCCTATCTAGAAAAGGGGGGCCCTGCAGAGAAAGTTTGGGAACCACTGCTTTAAGGGCTTTCTGCATCACTTGGCTGGGAGGCATAACTGCATATTTCTCTAGTTTTGCACACTCATCAGGCTGAGTAATAAAGTAATACTATGCCTAGGTTACATATGGACTACAGCTTTTGGGAACCAGCTCTAATTTTACATCAGGACCTAGACAACCATCCAATAATGAACTCCCCCCTGCACTAACAATCCCGTTTAAGCAAAGTAAGTTAAGAAGAGACTTGGGACAGGAGAGCAATACTTTTTTGTGGTGCTCTGTAGCCTGAGCCATGGGAAACAGGAGATGCAGTTGACGCTCAAGGTTTGGGGAATGACACTCAGGAGAAAGTTGAGAAAGACCTTTGAAGCCCAACTATAAGTTAAAAATACAACCATCCTCATAGCCCAGGGGTGTGACTTTTGACTTTTGGTTCAGCTTTGCTACATGCTAGTGGAGAGGATAGGTACACTCCAGGATCATTTGTAGCTGTCAGTCTGGGCTGGGGTCATTTTTACTTTGACCAGAGGAAGAATTCACTGAAAGTAAAAAGAGAATTGGTTATAAAATACATACATAAAACTCTTTTTGTTAAGAAAAAATCTTTAACACTGGTTAAAATTAAATAAAAGATCACAAACGTTCTGCAGAGATTTTTTTAAATAAAGCGAGGTTCATCTTAGACTTGTCTAACTTGAAAAGTTTCCCACACTTTACATATAATATATACATTATATAACTAGTTTAGCAGTTTCAGTAGACAGTGAATTACTTACCTTGTAAATGCCATTATCCAGCTTAATTGGTAGTTGTAAGAATCAGTCGCAATCAGTTCAGTAGCAAGAAATGTTCCTAACTAGCTCATTAACTCTAAATTCATCAAGGTACCTGATTTTATTTCTTTTTAGAAAGGACTGCACATCAGTTTCTTTGCAGTAAGTCATGTTGTATCACCAAGCTAAAATGTACAACAATACAAACATAATGATTGTTTACTTGGTACTTGGTACAGTATCTAGCAAAGAGATGGTATTATCCATCACACTAGAGTGAATCTCAATACCAAGAACGCAAAAACCATATTTGTGGTTTTGGCAAGACCAGTCTTGTTAATTTGCCTTCAAGAATGAACTTGGGGCGCTATGAATCATGAGATTGGTCTTGTTTGGCAATGGGTGCAACTAATGTATCCTTGATATTTGGGATGGAGCAACATCAACATCCCAGGATTTTTACTGTTCTCTGTGCTTGTGTTTTTAGTATTGCAACTAGTCTTCAACAATGAGAGATAATGTAAAACGGGTACACAAGAACACAGATACAGTCAAGTACTCATGTTGAGATTCACCCTTAAAACTACTAAAAAGTGCAACAAACATGCATCCTCTGAACGATTGGCATCATTTTAAATTAACAGATCCGCATCATGTTCTGCTTACCTTTACCACATACTGTATATAATGTATTGTTTCTATGATAGGTCCTAGTGAAAATTTTGTGTAATTTAAGTATTACAATAGGTGGATTTTTTTTGAAACATTATCATTGCAATGTCTCTTGGATTGGTACTGAATTTTAAGAAGAGGGTATGAATCAAAGTCACGATGATTAGTAAAAGTTTTGTGTTTAACTACCAAGCACATAATGGTTTCATAAACGATGTGTTCTAAAAATGCTCATGTTTTGAAAAAATATTACTTTTCTGTTGTACTCTTTAAGATAAATTTAATGTACTTTACACAGTTTTTTTTTATATAAATTCCCATCATAATACTCAAAATGTTTCTCTTTTTTATTTTTGCATACTATATTTCTATATTTTGCTTATTTTATTATTTGTAATTATTTGTATTGTGTGGTCCCCTCTGTATAACTTTATAGTAATGCATATAGTTTGTATATTCCTCAAAAGAGGACAGGTGTCCTAGGCACACTTTTTCTTTTTTGGGGAATATACAAACTACATAATAGTTCACCTGAACTGTAAAACTGTAAATAAAGAAAAATAACGCTTGAGCATTAATATAATTACAGGTCAAATGGATATAAACTGTAAAATTTTAATCTTACAACACTCAGTTTGAAGGTATGGTAAGTGTTCTAAAATGGCACCTTTTTGAAAAGAAAAAGAATGGATAATATTACGCCATCTAATGATAGAATAATTTCTCACTTATTTATTTTACCATTTAGTATATAGTTCTTTTATACAAAGGAAATGTTCATTGTAACTTCTTGTTGCTTCTATTATTCACAATTCCTCACATAATACAAACCCATATTTAACACTAGTATATACGTTTGGTTAAAAACAAAGGCATATTACACATGCCTTACAATATACAAATGATATATTCTATTTGAGCATAATATCAAAGTATGGGTTGAGAGAGTAGCAGTTATGGAGTATCTGTGTATCTCCTCCTAAACACACACAAAAAACAATGGACAAGTTAAATGGGGATTACTGATTTGAATAATTTATTTTGTGAAATGTTGACGTGAAACTATTTTCAGGGGGGAGGATTTCATCAACCGGTCCACAGTTTCTTATAAGAATGCCTTAGGCATTTCTGGATAGTGTGGCCTTGAGAAGGCAGTGAGGAGTGTGCTAGTAGGAAAAGTGGAAGGAGTGACCTTCACTTAGTGAGTGGTCAACATCCTCCATCCCACACTCCAGCCCCCTGTGAAAAGGTTCACTAGCAGGGGATTGAGGGTCTGTGGCAAGGAGAACTTCCAGAGAGAACAGGGAAGAAACGTGTCATGAAAAGATCAGAAAGTAGGGAGGTTATGACATGACATCCCATAGTCCCTTTCATTCTTTGGTTGGTCTTAAAAATTGTGAGTGGATGTCTTGACACCATGGGGTCTGCAGATATATTTTGGATTCCACACCACTCCAGCTGGTCTTACACAGACATGATGGCTTTCACGAAAGCTTCAAGGGAGAAAAGGGGGGGAGGGTTAATGAAACTTACAAAAACATAGCAAATATACAGTATATGTCCAGCATTTTGTACCCATAACAGTAAATAGTTGAATACCCAACATTCCTATGTAATTTTCCAGGACCATATGTGAAGTCTTATAATAAAGTTACATACTGGAATATAATATAAAACATAATTTGGTATTTTAAAATACAACAATATCTTAAATATGCCTAAATATTAAAATTGTCTTTAAATAGGTTTGAGTTGGATACTGACATTCATAGTTCACAGAGCCATTATCGTCTTCCTGTCCCTGCATAAGGGCATCAACCTCTGTCCCAGTCATCTTCTCCCCTGTGGATGTAGGACAGAAGTGTTAATGAACAATATTCAGTAAATACACATACTGAAATGAATTAGTCCTGCATGATGTGTGAGCAATTAAGGTATAATGATATACAGTGGTACCTCGGTTCTCGAACTTAATCCGTTCCGGACTCCGGATCGAATCCTAAAAAGTTTGAGTTCTGA
>JAODLC010000001.1:32848632-32860455 GCA_026781145.1 Hippopotamyrus pictus
TTCCAGGTCAAACTGGTTTGTTCGACTTTCAAGAAATTCGAGTTCTAGTGAGTTCGAGAACCGAGGTACCACTGTATTTCTTATGGGGAAAATTCGATCAGAACTCGAACTTTTTAGGATTCTGAACCGATTAAGTTCAAGTTCTGAGGTGACCACTGTATTATTCTCACACATGTGGTTAATACTGAAATGGATTTTGCTGAAGGATATCTCTCCTGGCTGTATAAATTCCCTTGAAAAGTAAGCATATACCTTATATGGAAGCATACCCTATGATATCTAGGCTGGGAATGTGTTACTGACTTACCATACTTCTTTCACGTATAAAAATGAATGCCTAAAGTTTGTTAGAAAAAGTGCAATACAATCAAATTTCCTTCACAGGTTGTATTTATTTTCTGCATGCATCAACAAGACATACTTATCCTTTCCCTATTTCATTTTGTTATTAGGGCATTAAACACCCATCAAATTTAACTGTATGGCCATTTTATACTTATTATTAGGGCAGCAATACACTTATCAAACAGCCATTTAACAGTGTGCAAAACCTGTCTTCACAATTTACAGTAAGTGTTCTTCAAAAACAGAAAGTACATATTACGGTAAAATTGCTCACACTACAAAAAAACGACGTGTCATTTCAGTTATACTGGAAGCTGGCATTTGCGCAGACATGCACCAAGCAGGAAAATCAAATCACCCAATGAGAAAGATGCATGGAGATAGAGAGAATTGGCACATGCATATACAGCTTTATGCATGTAAATGATTGGTTAAAAAGGATAACAACCAATACTTGGAGATGGCTATTGTGATTTATGTTGTCTGCCCAAACAGAGCCAGCAATTTAGTCTTGTCTTTACTCATCAGAGCATAACAAACAGAGACTTTGCCATAATTTTCTTTGTGAAATACGTTTTCATTTACGTTGTCATTACAATTTAGTCATGAAATAACAGGTTGTCAAGAAATACTTATCGTCAAAAATTTCATCGACAAAATTTACACTGATCTGCAACCCCTGCTGGTCATACTGGGGGATGGACAGGACAGATTGTGACGGAGCCCCTGAAAAAGCATGCAGTCTGGGCATGTGAGACAGTGCTATTCCCAGGACGGGACAGCTGGGACCAAAGACAATACCCAATGGATAATGGAACCTAACACCAAGGTAGACACACAAGGCCAGGAAACACCAGATGTTGCACAGGATCACGGACACGAGACAAGACACATGGCACGACTAGATGCAGACCCTGAGAGCAGGGAAAACAGCAGCACTGTGGAAGAATCATCTGAAACCATGTAGGCTGTGCATGAGTTGTGGCAGCCTAGCAGTAAAGACCTAACAACAATATGGCGAGCTCAAAATCCTTTTGAGCTTTCATATAGATATCTTTACTGCTAAGGATGAAAACTGCCACCCACTTCACTTGTGCAGCATGTGATCGACCGAGGCAATGCTCCACCCATTCATCTGCATCCTAGACCCTAGCAAAGAGGCAAGCGGTGGAGCAGCTGATTGGAGAGATGGCAGCAGCAGGGGTGATCGAGCCCTCCAGCAGTCCATGGGCAACCCTTGCAGTTCTCATCTGGAAGAAGTATGGGTCCTGGCGTTTTTGCATGAACTACAGAAAGTTGAACATGATGACGTAGAAGAACACCTATCCACTGTCTCTAATACATGACATGTTGGACTACATCATCGGGTCTACATAGTTAAGCTACTTAGAGCTCAGAAGTGGCTACTGACAGGTTGAACTGGTCCTGGAAACCTGACCCAAGACCACATTCACCAATGGCCAGGGTCTATGACACTTCTTGCTGTTTGGGATATACAACATCCCCCATCACCTTCAAGAGGAGTATGTCCTGGCCCATGTCATCTGGAACCAGTGCCTTGCTGCTGCTTTCAATGAGGCTCTGCAGAACCTTTGGATGGTGTTTGCGAGTGTAAGTCTGTCAATTGTTAAGAAATTTCTGTTAAGAAAGCAGAAGAAATGCCATCTCTCTGTAGAAAAGAAATACCCAGTCACAAAAGTTGACTCAAATATATATATATTTTCATTAATATTTTTTAACTTTTATGGGGGTTTAGCTACGTGAATAGTAAACATCCAGGTCAGATAATATGCAAGATGGTGACTAGAGTATGTCTGACTGAATGCATACATACAAAATATACTATATAGTATTAATGGTCAAGTAGTAGGCTTCTAACGTAACTCACTAGGCACTGTGCAAGTATGTAATTTCAGACATCCTAAGTTTCTTTTAGAAATCTCTGCCCATTCTATTCTCCCTTTTGGGAATCAAAAGACTAAAAGCATTAACAGTCAAAGAAATAATCTTAGCACTACTATGGAGTTAAAATAGTGCTAAAACCTTTCTCACAAATGCAACACATTTTAGAAATAAACAATCACTTTCTCACAATTGCAATGTGGTTTACAAATATAAAAAGCCACTTTCTCACAAAAAATAAGTGCAAAAAACATAACACCTTTCTACTTCTGTAATGTGACTTGGCACAATTTTCTAAGAATTTTTGTGTCACAAGATTTTCTCACAAATAGGCTGGGTAGCATCAACAAACAGCAGATGGCACTATAAGTATGTGTACTGCACCCTGCTTGAGAATTCCTCTTTGGCTAGCCTGCCAGAAAATTAGCATTGTAGAGGGTTTCACACTGTTTACGCAGTTAAAAAATGCTGTTGTTAGCTACTCATTTTTAGCACATTTCCACACTCCACACCATGACTAGCTAAGTCTTTGTCCCTTCATCGTGTTCGAAGTGTACGGTCGTGGCCAAAAGTTTTGAGAATGACACAAATATTCATTTTAGAAAGTCTGCTGCCTCAGTTTTTATGATGGCAATTTGCATATACTCCAGAATGTTACAAAGAATGATTAGATGAATTGCAATTAATTGCAAAGTCCCTCTTTGACTTGAAAATGAACTTAATCCCAAAAAACCCATTTCCACTGCATTTCAGCTCTGCCAGAAAAGGACCTGCTGACATTTTAGTGCTTCTCTTGTTAACACAGATGATTGTGTTGAAGAGGACAAGGCTGGAGGTCACTCTGTCATGCTGACTGAGTTAGAATAGCAGACTGGATGCTTTAAAAGGAGGGTGGTGCTTGAAATCATTGTTCTTCCTCTGTTAACCATGGTTACCTGCAAGGAAACACGTGTAATCATTGCTTTGCACAAAAAGGGCTTCACAAGCAAGGACATTGCTCCTAGTAAGATTGCACTTAAATCAACCATTTATCGAATCATCAAGAACTTCAAGGAGAGTGGTTCAATTGTTGCAAGGAAGGCTTCAGGGCACCCAAGAAAATCCATCAAGCTCCAGGACTGTCTCCTAAAGTTGATTCAGCTGCGGGATCGGGGCACCTCCAGTGCAGAGCTTCCTTAGGAATGGGAGCAGGCAGGTGTGTGTGCATCTGTACACACAGTGAGGCGAAGACTTTTGGAAGATGGCCTGGTGTCAAGAAGGGCAGCAAAGAAGCCACTTTTCTCCAAGAAAAACATCAGGGACAGACTGATATTCTGCAGAAGGTACAGGGACTGGACTGCTGAAGACTGGATTAAAGTAATTTTCTTTGATGAATCCCCTTTCTGATTGTTTGGGCATCCAGAAAAAAAGATTGTCCGGAGAAGAAAAGGTGAGCACTACCATCAGTTGTCATGCCAACAGTAAAGCATCTGAGACCATTCATGCGTTGGGTTGCTTCTCAGGGAAGTTAGTGGGTTCACTCACAATTTTGCCTAAGAACACAGCCATGAATAAAGAAGGTACCAAAACGTCCTCTGACAACAACTTCTCCCAACCATCGAAGAATAGTTTGGTGGCTAACAATGCCTTTTTCAGCATGAGCACCATGCCAAAAGGCAAAACATCGACGTCGGGAACAAAACACCAACATTTTGAGTCCATGGCCAGGAAACTCCCCAGACTTTAATCCCATTGAGAACTTGTAGTCAATCCTCAAGAGGCAGGTGGACAAACAAAAGCCCACAAATTCTGACAAACTCCAAGCACTGATTATGCAAGAATGGGCTGCCCTCAGTCAGGATTTGGTCCAGAAGTTGACTGACAGCATGCCAGGGTGAACTGCAGAGGTCTTGGAAAAAGAAAGGACAACACTGCAAATACTGACACTGTGCATACACTTAATGTAATTGTCAATAAAAGCTTTTGACACTTATAAAATGCAAGTGTAATTATACTTCAGTATACCATAGAAACATCTGACAAAAAGGATCTACAAACACGTAAGCAGCAAACTTTGTGAAAACCAATATTTGTGTCATTCTCAAAACAATTTGGCCACGACTGTGTGCTCATACTGAGTGGAAGAAGTCGTGTGTAAACCTAACAACAATGTGATGTATCATTATGCTATTCAAAATTATGGATATTTGATGACCAAAAGAAAGGAGGAACATCAAATGTTATATGAGTAAAGAAGGCGAAAGACCATTTTATTGTTTTACAATGACTGTACAAGCAGTCTTAAGAGAATAGCATCCAATTATTAAAACCATAGTTTTTGAAAGGCAGTTAATTTTTTAGACAAGTGATGTAACAACACTTTTTCTTTATATCATATGTAGCTCATTGCACAGCAACATACAAACCAGAGCACTGTACAGATCATACATAGTTCACATTTGTAAATTATACAAGTACTACAGATGTCTAAATTCTTAACCAAAGGGCATTTCATTAAAAGTAACGTATATTCTAATATTTAAAAGTAGCAGGACCCTTCACACACATACACAAAAAAAACTTGCTTTTCTAACTTATAGTGTGTACATCACAGTCAACACTCATCTAATTGCATGTGCATGTCTGAGAATTAAAAGGTTATCAATATTCAACTGCCAGTCAATCTATTACTAAGTACTTATTTTAGGATACTAAACATTTACCAATTAAAACTTCTTACTGCAGTTTTTGACCATGGATCATCGAGACAGAACTACTTTTTCAATAGCATCAGTAGTGTAGAGGATGTATACCCTTGTAAATTAACATGTACAGTAGAACCTTGGAACTCAACCAACTGGGACGTTGAACAGATCTGTAGAATTTTTTCCGACTTGTACCTCAACCATTTCTGCTAAAACTTTTATGGATCGAGATTCAGACTTCGAATTGGTTGGTCAAAAAAATGTAGCCACAACCTGATCAAAAATATTACAAAATACAGACCTGCTAAAACTTGTACGGATCAAGAAGCGTCTCCCTTTCCAAACAATAACTCCTCCATCTGCCACTTCCAGTATGCCATGAACTCACCTTAATACAAGTGCTCATGAATTGTCATTTGTGTTTATTGCTTTTGTATATGTGCTTTTCACGTGTGTATTAGTTTTATATTGATTGTTAATGCTTTTTATCATTAGTAGGTATGTAGATAGGTTTAAATGGCAATCATTTGGGAATCTGGAATGGATTAAATTAATTTATATTATTTTTATGGGGAAATTCAACCAGGCTTAAGGAACGAATTAAGTTCGTGTTCCAAGGTACCACTGTACTACACTATAAGGTTGTAAGAAGGGGCAGCCTTTCTAAAGACATATGTGAACAGAGGTGGAAAGTTCCGGTGCATGAAGTACAACTCCAGACCAAAGTTTTGTTTCAACCAACCACTGGAATATAAAGAGTGACACTGACAAAGTACTCAACTGGTTGGTTGAAACAAAACCTTGGTCTGGATTTGTACTTCGTGCACCTGAACTTTCCACCTCTGTGTGTGCGACAGAGTCTGAGTACTGTGAGTAACAGTAGAAAGAGATCATGAAAAAAAGAACATGAAAATAGATTCATGATGTCATATGGACACCAAGCCAACTTATTTAACAACTGTTATTTGAAAGAGAAACAACTCGGTTATAATCAGGGAGTCAACAATGGCCATGCTTGTTTCAGGAGATTACAGGGGACTCATCCTTATGGCTCTATATCTCAAAAGCAGGGAACTTTGACTTCATGGGTTGCAAAAGGTCAGCCAGGAAGTAGATAGTGCCTGCCATGCCTAAAGACAAAAAACATACACCATGATAAATGTCTTAAATCTTATACATTGTTTATCTTACTTCAGTTTATTCTAATTCTTGAGAAATACAAACTATGACTTATCAGCACAAGGATGTGGTATTCATATGAAATTCACATTTTACAGTAAGTTTCATCATGATGGTCAAACCATCAAAAAAAAAAGAAAAATGTGGTAGTTCTCAGCTGTAAGCCCGACCCAAATATCATGAGTACCTTCAAAAAGTGAGAATGGCCTGTCAGGGGTCCTGCAGCCATGTTTACCATAATCCATGCACCATTCTGCAAACTACAGGAAAAATGAAGTTACAAATTATTATTTCCCAACACTTCCAATTAGGACCAAATGTGTCATAATCACACCAGCTCCAATTCAATTACACAATTAAAAACTGAAGTACAAAAATTACCAAAAAATGAAATGAGTTCATAATATGTCTTGCTTTTTAACCCCTGATGCCTTTCAGCTCAAAATTTAACCTGATAGCGTTACCATTTTCTGGATCTTTTACTTGGGGATTAGCAGCAGGTATTGAATCAAAATAAAAAATTGAATCAAAAAGGCAGTATCAAAATTAAAATTAAAATCTCACCGAGACAAGGAACAGGCAATAAAAGAGAACAAAGCCAAAAAGTAACACTGATATGTAAATTTTCCAATTTTACAAGTACTTGGCTTCTGCTCTGAAAGGAGATATCTCAAGTTAGGGAAAAGATGAACCCTGCCCCCTTCTCTCACCATGCAGGCCCGATACAAGTGCTTGGGGTCATGGGTGAGCTTGTAGAGGGCCAAAAACACATAAGCATTGCCAGCCACCCCATGACACAGGCTGTAACCCTTCTTCAGGAGCCCTCTCTGCCAGACTACTTCCCCGCACTGCAATGCATCTGCAAGGTACTGATCCATGCCAAACACCTACAAAGACATTAACAGGGAAGGAGGTAAAACTTTAGAAAAGCAGTATAAAAAGTGGCTGGATATATAAAGGATGTTTCAGGATCACTCCCAGAGACAGGTCTAAACAAGGGGTCTGAAACTCATTGAGCGGACCTTGTGTACGGTTTATTTTTTCCTGCATTGTGCATTCATGGTAAATGTAAAGACTTTCCAAAATCACTGGACATCAACATAATATTTCCTAAAAATAGAATACTAAAACTGCAACAATTCCAGTAACTCGGTGCCTACCAGGTGCTAAGTTTCGGATTCCACTTCTGACAAGCAATGAAAACAGTAACACACAGCTCTGGAAAAAAACTGAGACCACTCTATATTTTTAAAACAATCTGCATTTGTAAATCCCGATTTAATCCTGCTTCTGTTGGCAGAAGGCTACACTGAGCAGCAGGTTGCTTCTAGGTGCAAAATTTCTGAGACAGTAAACAAGAACAAGGTGAAGCAGGAGACACTAAGAACAATCAGAAACCAGCCAGGTAAAAGGCAGAAGTAACTTTCTAATGTCAGAGATGACTAAACGTATCCAACAGTTTCTCATAAATCGGAGGATGGCATCAAGTGACCTTTGAAAGGGATGGTAAACATTAAGTGGTGTGAATGCACTGCTAGAGGATAGTTCGTATCAGACTCCAAGAAGCAGGACTGAAATCCCATAAAGCAAGGAAAAAGCCCTTCACTAATGAGAATCAGAGATCCAAAGTGTAGTTTGCAAAAAAAAAATACTGTATATATATTATTCACAGGCGCACACCCAAAAGTTGAGAAATGAGTGAAACAAAAAATTTTGCTGTGGTCTCTTAAATTTTTCCAAGCTGCATGTATTAAAATAACATGCCAGTGCAACTAAGTGCAACGGAGTCTCCTGATTTAACTACTAAACACTAATCATCATGGGAACTCCATATATGGCAAGTGGGGAGTTCTCTACCCTAACAACAATCCAATGCCAGAGTGCACGCTGCCCTATCGTTTAAACTTATGTACAACAATGTGTGCTACGTGTTAAAAGAATGACACCTTGTAGGCCTGCAGGAGCATGTAGATGACTCCAGGTGCCCCATGACACCAATGCACCAGGAGGTCACGGGTATCCCCAATGCAGGCTGGGTAATTCCTTGATGGGAACCTGAGGTAGCACAAGTAGTCCACGCTGGGCTTCACTAGCTTAAGCAGTCTGGTCTCTCCTACCCCAAATCCTGGCTGAGGGCAAAAAGAGGTAACAGTTTAACTCTGAAAGTTTTCAATCCCCATTAATGGTTTAATCAGCTTCAGTTGTTTGCTTTCTTTTCTTCTCCAGCACAGCAGTTTCATGCCCTGAAAGTAATTTCTGGACATTACTGCCTGAGAATACTGCCTGAAAGAGTTTTCCGAGGAGCTGCACAGCAACATTCATATTCAAGCCAATGTGCGTTACCTGCGTTGAGAAGCAATAGACTCCTCAGCCAATAAGGTCTACCTGCAAAAAGGAAGTAACAGATTCCTCAGCCAAAGTGGTTGACTTGGATGGGGGGGCAGACTACGGAGAGGAAGAGGTTTACCGAAAACAGAAGGAGTTGCCATTCCAGCTAGCATATTCTTACTTGCAGCAGGAAGTAATAGATGCCTGCCAGGCCATGAGCAGGTCCCACATAGTACTTCTGGTGCCACTCATACAGCAGGGGGCTCTGCTCCTGGTTGCAGCTCCTTTTGGACAGGCTTTCCCCAGATGTCAGTACCACCTCACTGATCTGGAGCAAATTAAGGTGTATTTAAACAGAGTAGACAAAGGTAATGCATATGCTTCAATACAGGCATCCCCTACTTTACAGAAGTTTGCTTTATGTCACTTTGCTTTTACAAAAGACCTGTATTAGTGTCCATTTTCTCTGACCGAAAGAAATGCGAAGAAGATTTTTGCTTTTATGAAAAAAAGGTTTGTTTTGCAATTGGAGCACACAACGAGCAGCAAGCTCCGCCACGCTTCTCTTCTGGGAATTACACTCAGCATCTCAGGATAAAGCTGCCATAGCCTTGCATGGAGTCTGTGAGCATTTGTCTCAAAATCCTCTTCAGAATTTTTGGTCAGTGAAACATCACGACACAGACATTATTGCTACTTTATATAGGCTGCATATTTATTATATCATTCCTGCTTCCACTGTATGTTAGTGGTATTTTAGGTATTATGTGGTATTTGGGAGGGTGTGGTAGGTTAATTTCAAGGTCTGGAAACATGCAACACACAACTTTTTCCCCATATACATTAATGGTAATTGCTTCTTTCGGCCAACAAAAGGTTTCATAGGAATGCTCTATTACAGGGGTGTCAAACTCCAGTCCTAGAGGGCCGCAGCCCTGTGTAGCTTAGTTCTTTCCCTGTTCCACCACAAATGATTCGGCTCAAGAGCTGTGTGGTAATTAGTACAAGGCGTTGCATAATTGAATCAGGTGTGTTAAATGAGGGGAAATCCAAATATGTGCAGGGCTCCGGCCCTCCAGGACTGGAGTTTGACACCCCTGCTCTATTAAATGGGGAAACCTGTGTGTGTGTGCGTCTGTGAGATATATATATATGATATGCTCTAGTGCAAATGTGTTATAAATACTAGTACAAGATCCAATTTGGAATGATAACTGAAACATGCAACATTTCTGACATTTTAAGTCAACAATAAATCTGATAAGACTTCTTTGCCTTCTTACTGCATTGATTTTATTTTAAATGTTGATATATCAGCTTGTGTGGCAATTAATATATTGCACTAACGAAGTTCTTAACACTTAAAAAAACGCATAACCAAATGCATACAACTTGGTAGATAATAAATTGTATAAAAATATTCAAATCAGACTGAACCTACTTATTTTGTGGCAAAAAGCACTATAAGCATTGAGCACTGTCGAACGTGGCACCCAAGTTGTTTTTAACATGTGACAATTCTAAAAGCACAGCAACAGAAGTGAGATGAGACCACCAAAAATCATATTGGGTCTGACCTGTTGAATGTACTGGATTGGGATCTTCTCCTGTTCAAACTCCTGGTTGATGAAGATCAGAGAAAATAAGTAGCCAACCCTTCCAAAAAGCAGCTCATCTGGAAGGCCCTCTCCCCTCATTATAAACTGATGGTAATGGAGCAGCCTGAAGAAAATGAGGAGAAGATGTTTGGTGCAACAAATTATACTTGTAGACAACTTACCACAATCTGTAGACTAGAATGAACACTTAAACATCTTGGGTTCAAAAATCTTTTTTCATCTAATCTACCTAAATATAAAGAAGTATCTATGAGCCATTTTTGCTAACTGCAACATTTACAGTTTAGTTAGCACAAGTTTTCAGCAGTTCCCAGTACACAGCACCAGTCTGCTGCTAGTTGGACTTTAAACTGTGGAAGGTACCACCACATCACCAATGGCTTTTTACCTTGTTCCCCACATGGTCTCTCTCTCTCTCTCTCTCTCTCTCTCTCTATTTGATTAAATGATGTAGCTCACACTTTCTTCATTTACATTTGAAGTTTCTTTTGGGTGAGCACTTATTTCTTCCAAGATATTGATAAAACAGTACCATGTAGTGTACTCAGCAAACTCAATCAACCTTTCTGTGTGTTTGTTTGGTGTAAGCTGTCCTTTCTTCAAAGAATACATATAATTCACTGGAATCGTGTTTGTTTCTGTGACGTGATACGCTGATGTGTGCTATGAAGCAATGTTTGACAGTTTCTCATTTTCCTGTTGTTTAAATCTTATGACAATGAGTCTTGTCCCCTTGGTAAATTTTGCTGATTGGTGAATTTTCCTGGGCACTGAATGAGTTCACATCTGTGAAGCAGCCCATTACTGACTGAATTGTGTTTCTCTGCTACAGTTTCACAGGATACTACTGAATGTGGACCACCATTTGAGAAACTGCCCTAGAAGACAGCTGTGTCCCAAAACCAAATAAATCCTCTTTCCAGAGCAAGGACACCACTTATATTCTGTTGCTACAAATCTCTGAAACTCCTTAGGAATTGTGTTGCTATCTCAAACGGGGACGTAAAATAGTTCAGAAATGCTTTTTTAAATTATATGTATGTAGCAAGCAATTTTGGGATACAGTGGTACCTCAGTTCTCAAACTCATTAGAATTCGAATTTCTTAAAAGTCGAACCAACCAGTTCGAAAAAAAAATTATCTAGACCTCAATCTGAATCTCAGAAGTCAAACCTTGAACGCCGAACTAAGATAACTTGTACACGCGGGGAAATGAGTCACGTGGTACATCTCCCAGCGGAAACAAAGGGTAAGGCTTCAGTCTCAGCCTCGCATTCGCTGTGATAGCACCGTGCATGTTTACACTAACTGAATATATATATATTTAGACAGTAAAAATACATTTAGACAATGATAGACAGTAACAGTAATTGTTATATAATACATTTAAAAATAAAGATTTCTTATTCATAATTTTAATATTAATAATAAACCATTAATTTGTTTAATTATAATAATATTGTTGTGCCGAGCAGGGACAGAACAGAGACAAAGGCGCAGACATCAGGGTATCGGGGAATACGGGGTTTAATTACAGGTAAGGCAAGCAAAACGCAGACGGACAATACAATGACTGGACTGGGTAAATAAACTGAAATGCAGACGAAATACAGAGGGCTAATGAAAACAACTAGAAACAGCTGATGACACGGGGATTCCACATAGGGTTAACGAGGGGGTGTGGCACATGGAAGGAGCAGACGATCAGGGCAGGACACATTGTTTGGATACATTTATTTTCTTACTTTACAAATTACTGTTTTGAT
>JAODLC010000001.1:32887636-32900410 GCA_026781145.1 Hippopotamyrus pictus
ACTGAACAGTGTTACTGTTTTTGTGTTTTATAGGACGCAGACTTTGAGAATGCAGAAAGAGACATGGCCAACACAGTTATTGGAATTTACATCATCAGACCTGAAGATGCAGAAGTCTGTGACCTACCATCGGATGTTGGACTCATTGTTGAGGGAGTGAAAGTCCTTCAAAATCTTGGCGATGTCACCAAGGCTTGTGCTCTTCTTTTGGGAGTTATATACAGCTTGAATCTCAGCTATCCACCAGACCTGAAGTACACTTTTGAGTTCTTTCAAAAAGTGTTACTAGGACTTGATGCACAGAAACTTTCACACAAAATACAGGTGCTCAAAAACAAACTTGTTGATTGAATCAACACATCTTTATTTCTCTTTCATTTTGTTTTTCCAAGATCTGTGACGGTTAAATTGTCTGTGGTTTTAAAAACTAGGGGCCAGTTTTAATGTTACCATTGTTGATGGCCATTTGGAGTTCTGCAACTTTTTGGAGCATGCTGCCTATCTTAAGCAAACTGTTGTTTTATTGTTTTTAGAAACTGTGAAGTTAAAATTGTTTGCAGTTGTTTACAAAAAAAATGGAGGCCAGTTTGAATGTTTCCTTTACCAAAGCTTCTAAACATTTTAAATATAAAAAATTTTTAATGTCGCAGCATTTTATGGTGTGCTCCCTGACTTGAACAAAATTTCCTTTTGTTTTATTTTTCTAATTAAAATTACAATATTTGAAGGCAGTTGCACATTGTATGACTTTGGGAAGAATGTTTGCAGTTGACTAGAATTAATTTATTTTTTTTAATAAACTGTGACATTTAAGCTGTTTGTGGTCATTTACAAAAATAGAGGCCAGTGTTAATGTTACCTTAATTGTTGGCATAAAGGATCTGAAATATCAGACAGGGAGTTGTGCAGCATTTGGAGGTATCCTGTTTAATTTCAACAGACATTTGATCCAAGTAAGATTTTTATCGTTTCTTGAAGACAGTTGCACTTTAAAAGCATGCATGCACCGATGCAGAGCTTGAAATGCTTCTGTAGATAGCTGTTAGGTGAAATGTGGATTTCCATCATTCTGTCATGACAGGGCAGAACGGAGGACACAGAAGTGGCAAGTGGGGTTTATTCACAGAACTGAACTTACAAACAAACTGGATCACGTGGGATCAAAAAAGAGAAGGTTATGGCATGAGCACCACGGAAACACAACATCAATGACAGAACTGGGGATCATAAGCCAGGGAAGCACTTACAGTATATACTGGAGTAACAAGGGAACACAGCTGGTGTGAATCACAGGAGGACAGGAACAAGATAGACAGGCAAGGAGGAAACAGTAGGATCAAGCGGGGAAGGACATGTGAAGTACAAGCAAACTAATTCCCCTATTTTAAAAACATAGCCCTACAAGGAAATATAGCCTAAAATAATAACTCAGCATACTTTTTCAGGTGTTTTCTTTTGAGGTGGTGAAAAAGTTTCATAGTGCTGCAATCTGACATGCAAACATTATCTTTCTATATATATACACACACAGACACACACACATGCATTATCTCACATATTACTTTATGTGTTGCCTTCTATGTATGTTGCACTGTGGTCCTCCTACTGATGCACATTTTTGGATAAGATACAAAATTTTGACTGCAGGTTTTCCTGTTTTTCATGAACATGCACATTCACTGAAATTTGGGGCTTCTATTTTTTCCCACTCAAAAAGAGAGACAGTCAGCATATTGACTGGTGTTTGTTTTTCACGCTTAGCCAAATGGATTATGGATGGCTTAGAATCAATGGTGAATACAGATTCCTGCTGTGCAAGCTGGCAACAAAGTATGTGTTTGTGGTAGATGTTATTTGGAAATTAGAGTCAGAGGCTCATTCGTATTTCTTACATGAATATGGTTTTATAAGCAAATGTGTCCATGAATGTGGTCTATGAAGTTGCGTGAATATATACTGCCAATGATCAACACATAATTATAGGTTTGGAGCATTAGTGGGTCTGGTCAGTGGTTGTGTATCTAAGCACTGGAATGGTTCAAAGTCATTTTAAATTTGGTATGATAGTTAATGCCAGGTATGGTGGTTCCAGCATCTTAAAAAGAGTCATCCTCCTGGGATTTTCACTACTATGGTGCCTACAGTGTCTAATAAAAAAGCATCAGTTAGCTGTACTACAGAAAATATTTACAGTTGTTAGAGAGGTCAAAGGAGAATAGCCAGACTCGTTAAAGTAAACGGAGGCCACAAGTGCAAAAATAACACCTCAGTACAACAGTGGTGTCCAAAAAGGCATCTTGGCACATGACCTGTCTATTGCTGAAGTGGTTCTGTAGAGAAAAAGTGGTCCTATCAGGTACAAAGTTGGGTTAACGTATAAAGTGGCTACTGAGTGCTAGTTTACATTTATCAATGTAAGAAAGACTCAGCATCAAAAATGTAAAATTACGTAGACACATGGCCCTTTTTCTCATGTCTATACAAACTGCTATGTGGACCTTTTGATTTATTGAATTATCTTGTAATGTTCAGAATTCTGGCTGTCTAAAAATAATTACACATTTCATTACTTACTCATTAGTTATTTCCTTAAGATGTTCTTTTGTGTAACTTGCAGACTCCAGGACTGCGGGAGATGGCTGCTGGTGTCCTACCGCTGTGCCAGGTTCATATGATTCTGAGAGTGATGAATGGTATGAATGGGTGAATAACGGTGGGCAGATTGAACACCTACCAAAAACAGACGGAAAGATAAAGGAATGTCAAAGTATTGCTGAAGTAGTAGCAATCGAAAACTACAGACTCAGACAAGGTCCGGATTGGTTTCTGGCACAGTCAGGAAGGCCTTTTTTACAGAGAACACTGGTGCCGGGAGAGTAGCAGCAGCTGGTGCGATCATTCGTTTCCAGTTGATGCCTATTGTAGGCGTGGCCCTATGGCTGAATGCTGGTCGGGGGGGCCCTGAAATTCCACAGGTGGCTACATGCTTCCCCTGGTTGCAGTCCATGTTAATTCAGTTGCTGGAGGTGATTCAACACTCCCTCTGTTTCTGTGGACTGGTGGTGGATAGAATGGACATCTCTATGCATGCTTTTATAAATATTTCATTGACGATTAATATTGGTATTTCCAGTGAAGATTGGGGATACATTTTTTTCTGACAACCGATAATCAATCAAAAAGTTTTCTCTCATAGCATTTAGATATGCTATTCGTATAGCTTTGATCTGCATATAATGCTTTTTCTTTGTGTTTATCTGCCTGTTTATGTCGGGCACAAACCTTTTTCAAAACATTAATCTGGTGAGTTCTTTCATCTGGATAGGCAAAAGAATATCACAAATACTTATTTGTTCTGACAGATACCACTAAAAAATATATGGAAATTATTATCTGATAAATTGCTCAAACAGTTAGTTGAAATAGTTAGCCAGAGAGATCCCACCAGAAAATACGACCCTTCTCAGTCTCCTCATAATTCAGTCACCCTTTGCTGTTAGAAAATTGTAGAAGAAATTGTCCACTTGGAAAAAGTGCTGCCTCTGAGAATAGAGAATAACATTACAGGTTTATGAAAAAGAAAAGCTTAGCCATTTATTTTCCACCATGCAATACTTTTTAAAATTTTACCTTTGGGAGATTTTTCAAGTGTTTGCTTAATAAATCTAAAGCAAGTTGGAAAAAGAGAGGAAGTGAGATATATTATTGTTTTATATATCTCTTGACAAACAAGCTGCCACTGTTTAAAATGCCCATGAGCCTTTCCCATAAACCATCAGCCATGAGACTGGATTTCAGAATGCGGATATTAATAGTGAGCCTGTGACAGCTTTTAAGTTCCATGATTATTGCACTAATAATCTCTTGTTATTCATATTCTGTATTCTGCTTTCTTGACTATTAATACAAACTTATCAGAATGGGCCTTAGAGAGTTATTCACATATTGTGTTTTTTAACTGATGACTATGTGCAAACTCTTTTGGTGCCCCATCCAAAGTTATTCCTTGTTTTGTGCCTGCTGCTTCTGGGATAGACCCCCATGGGAACTCCATGACCCTGCGTAGGATAAGGGGGAATAGAAAATGGATGGATGGATGGATGGATGGATGGATGGAAAAATTAAATACACAAGGTAATCAATAAACCTATTGGATAATCAGTATTGTAACTATTCAGTAAATTCAATTCCAATGATAACTTTCATTGTCATTTCATTTGTCATTACTTGGTATTTTGCTGTGTATTTGATGCAGGGTTTTCTTGTCTTATGGAAGGTGCACCTAGGAAGTTAACCTGGACAACATACAGAAAAGACATATGGAAGAAGGACACATGGAAACCCTGGAAAGGGAACTTCAAGCAAGCAGGCTTGAACCTGGGCCACTGGTGTTTAATGGGGAACAGTGCTACCATGTGCAATTGTCACTTCTTTGGAGAAGGTTAAATTATGTCTCTTGTCATTTTGTAGCTGTGTATATTGCTTTTAATGAAATGACACTGAATACAACCCATTTGGAATATTTATGAAACTAGCACTGCATGAAATTAGTTTTTGCTTAATGTGCCTTTGCATGAATGCTTTTCTGATACAATGTAATCTTATAAGACGACTGGAATCATAGAATAGAACAGAGGAAAAGTAGAAAAAAATGGCAAAAGAAGTGTTCCCATTAAATAATTTTTGAGCTAATGTTTCCTTATTAGAATCAAATAATCGACTCAGGTTGTTTATGGATTGCTTGCTGAATAATGTCCAACACATTGTCATAATTTGATGTGCTAAAACTGGTAGCTACCAAAAGTAAAAGGAAACTCTGCAGCCATGTTGGTTTTTCATTCAGTCTTTTCTGTCTCAAAATGGGTCCTCCAGGGAACCTGGTGAATGGGACAGGCAGATCTGTCTGAAAGAGTCTGACAGGTCCCAATAAATTGCGACAGGTTGGCTCCTGAGTTGGAAGCTAATGGTAATTAGAACCCTGACCAGAAAAACATTTTCCAGGATATTTAATAATACATTTGATTTAGTTTTTATCAAAAATTACAGAATACCCTGTACTATGGGCAATAAATTGCTGGTGGTAGGAAACAGAGGCTAGGAAGTGAGCAAGTTGCTAGAATTAGGTTTTGACTGAAACCTGACTTTCTATGAGTATGGCAAGGAACACCTGGTTCTCTTCCTAGTGCAAGAACTGAATAAATGTAATATTCCAACTCAAAGTCAGCTCCCAACAATGTGTCTCATTTCAGTGAAATATGGAACTTAAATGCACAAAGTACAAAATAAAGGTGTATTATTTGTAGTAGTAATTTCAGTTTTAAAAACTGAAATTACAGTTTTAAAAACTGGGCATACATATGGTTTCCATCTGGGGTAAAGGCAGAAATTGCCAGCGCTGCGGAAATGTATTTTTTTTTTTTTTTTTTTAAATGATAAGCTTGAGGGGTGGCTCAGTGGGTAGCACTGCTGCCTCCTACCCCATG
Source organism: Hippopotamyrus pictus (assembly GCA_026781145.1). Lineage (NCBI taxonomy): Eukaryota > Metazoa > Chordata > Actinopteri > Osteoglossiformes > Mormyridae > Hippopotamyrus > Hippopotamyrus pictus. The sequence continues at coordinate 32,893,120 of JAODLC010000001.1, forward strand.
GGGGTTTAAGTCCTGCCTCCACTGTGTGTGAGTGCAAAGTTTGTATGTTTTCTCACTGTCGTGTGGGTTTCCTTCTGCAATCCAAAAATGTGCAACTAGGCTAACTGGCTTCTCTTATTTGCTTCTAGTGTATGATTGCGTGTGTGCTTGAATGTACCCTTGGATGGACTAGTATCCCATTCGAGGTGTACCCCTGCCTTGTACCCTATGTGGTCTGCACCCCTTTGTGATCCAAATGAATAGTTAAAAGATGGATGGTTGGGTTATAATTTTGAAAGTCAAATTAGTCAATGCTATTTTATCCACACAAAAAAATTAGAAGTACATCCTAAATTCCTGCATACATCTCTCAGTGACATCATAGAACTACATATAATATACTTTTGCGAATTAATTTTTCAGCTTGAATGTTGCAGCTGATGTACGTAGCTCATTACCCTGTTCAGTGCCCACTATCTATTCTCCAGAACCTTGCTGTTCATTGAGAGAAAATATTGAGTTGGTTTATTGCTTCAGCATGCAAAAGAATCTATTTGATATGCAAAAAAAGTATTCCTCCTATTTTAAATGATCATTATGCATATTTCACACTGTAGAATATTTGCACTGCAGACTTATTTGCGGTGTTGTGCTTTGGTCTTTACTCTCATTTCATGTAGAGTGCTCTGCAGCATTTTTATGGTGTCTATTCTGCATAATCAGCATACATTTAAGTGAGTTGCGTGGCAAGGAGTCACATAAATGCTATTATGAATCACATTAGAGTATCACTATGTATAATAATAAATTGAAAAGAGGAAGTTCTGGTGAATGACTATTGTTTGTGGTCAGTTAGTTGGGGAAGTAACTTAGGGGTAATATGTCAGCCATCATCAGGGCAGGTTAATATGTGTATTATTTCTTTCTAAAAAGTGAAGGATAAAATGCTGTAATTCCATTTTGAATCTACATCCTTAATTCCTCCCCATCCTTATCCTGGGTTTTAGGATAGGAGTAGCAGGGATCACTATTCTATTGCTATCCAAAGCTTTTCTTTAATTTATGGATTGGCATTCTGTCCAGGATGTATCCTACCTTATTCCCCAGGCTACCTGAGATAGGCTCCATGGTTGCCTCGACCCTGTATTGCATGCTGCAAACAGTTCTGGAAAATGGATGGCTGTACTATATAGCTGTTCGAATATTATGTTAATAAAAGACTTTTAGTATTATTGATTGGGTAAGATGTACTGTAGAAATAGTTTGCATTTTGTGTTATAAACATTGTGTAATTAAGTTAAAAATACAACATACAAAATGGTAACAAAAGCTGTTTTCCCACTTAACACAACTTTTTGAAGTATTACCTTGCCCTTTCCTCAGGGCTGCTGGGTCTGTCCATTTGACTTGTACTTAGGCACTTATTCAAGTATGCTTGAGGACCGTGTCCATTGCACTTTCATATATTTTTAAATTTTATTCACTAAGCTGCCTATGTGGGGATCCATGGAGGTTTATTTCATTTCTGTACACACAGAATTTTGTTACACGGAGTGCTCCAGAGAAGAAAACCACGACTCACAATTTACTCAATTTTATTGCTTTCTGACACATTAAAAACTTATATGTGCTTGTCTCAGGGGAAACTGGGAGGAGAGGAGAGATCAAAAGAAATATTCTGGTATCAAAAAACCCATTTATGGGACTATATTATGTCATAACCCAAGACTAAAAGCAACAAATATTATTTAAGATGACATACTGTAAACTGAAATGTAAATTCAGATTTCTTTATAGGAATGCTGCAGATTTATAGCTTTGTTTGTTCCTTTTTAATTATTTTAGAACACAGAGGAAAGTCCGTTTTGGTTGGGCAATACTGTGGCACAGTGGGTAACACTGTACGTGACGCCTCCACTATTGGGGTTTAAATCCTGCTCCCGCTTCCTATGTGTGGAGTCTGCATGTTTTTGTGGATTTCCTCCAAGTGCATCGATTTCCTTCTGCAGTCCACAGGCGTGCAGTTAGGTGAACTGGCATCTCTAAATTGCACATAGTTTGTGTTCACTGTGATGAACTGGTATCCTATCTATGGTGTTCCCATGCTATTATAGTTGATTATTGAAACTATTAGAGTAGATCTATAAGGTAGATTTGAATGTTAAAAGTTGTTCTATTCTATGCTTCAAAAATTTTTGATTTCACTTTGAAAGTATTCATATTTCTGCTTGCATAGCACTTTTCAAATGCATTCAGTGTGAAATCAGGAACTGCTGGCATTTTAGAGAATGGAAAAAGCAGCTATATTATGCCAGGCCTCTTTATTCACAAGCAGAGGATTTGTGACTTCTTTCATCTATATGCTCAAGTCCATTCATCGCTAATGGAACCTTTGACATGTTGATGCCAGTGTTTACTTTCCAAAATTGATATGTATATTTTTTCCACTTATACATCACAGTTTTTGATACCAGGTTTATTTATCTTCAAGACGTATTTTTTATATAGCATCGAAATGAGAGTGAACTGGTGATGTAAGTTAGCCTGCTTGGCAAATAAATATCAGATGGTAACATTATGATCTGACAGATGATTAACAGTGCATATACACAAACAGAATTGTGTCTACTATGGGAGAGCAGCTCCTTAAACTGACACAGTTGCACACACACATAGACACAAATATATGAGCACAGTTTAAATACATTTTATGGATTTTTACGATTTACAGAGCAGGAGACTGAACAACCCCAAACTCTGCTATCCAACCACAATACCAGTTTCCTGACAGGCGAGAGAGACTATTGAAGAATATACACTGTACCATTTGGAATTTGTGGCTGTTGACTACCAGAAACTAGATCAGACTAAAATGTTCAGTGATAAAATATTTATTAAAATCAGATTAAACAAACCCAGGGACAAGACCCCTAAACTGAACCAAACCCTTGGCACTCAAAAAGTGAAGATGATAAAGAGGACAAAGTAAAACTCTAGGCTCAATCTAAATCTAATTTGGGGGCAGCTGCTTTTGGTTCAGAGCAAGGTCACTGGAATTTAAAGAATATTCAATAATATTAATATTAATATTCAACATTTACCATTATAGGATTTTTTTCAGGTGTTAATATTCTTGTCAATTTTAGAGTTGGCAAGGCATGATTGCTTTTTGCAAATGTATGCATTTATTATTGGAAATCAATTACCAACAATAAACAACAACAAAGATTGTCCAAAGGTCTTCATCATTCACCCTTCATCACTTAAGAAAAGCTCTAGCCCAACAACAGATCAGCATGTTGACTTGCTAAATATTACTTAGTCTTATAACTAAATATAGATCAGAGGTCGGCAACCATCTTAAAGCAAAAAGCCATTTTATCCTAAATGTCTGACCCAAGATTTACAAAGAGCCCCAATGGATATAGAAGAGGGTTTGAGATATGATTTTTAATGCAATATTGGTATATATGCATTTAACACAAAAACAAAACTTCAAGTAATTTCGGGGGGGGGGGGTTCTCAGTTTTAAATCACTTGGACATGTAACAGCACAAAAGTGACCAAACAGTGCAAAATGTCCTCACCACTCCGAACTCAACTGGCTATAATATGTAAATCAGAGAAAATATAATAATTTTATGAAGATCTGGGAAGGTGTGGTGACGATTTACTACAAAAAGTATATGAAAGAATTTCAAATTCCAATGTAGTTAATAAGTCTACATTCTATCTCGGAGACGGAAGAAAACTCCAGAAAGCATACCATATTGTTGCGACTGGTGTCAGGCGAGCAAGCAGGAAGTGGGGAAGGACGAGTCAGGCAAGCCATACTCTTGTAGAGAATGACTTTGAGGAAGATGTGAATTATGCAGTTAAGACATCACAGATGTGTGTGACGGACTGCCTCATTCACATATAGCTAAAGAAATACCTAAATGAAAAATAATAAAAATAATTAACCCATAAGACATGAAAATGTGAATGCGTCTATTGTTCTGAGAAGAGCCTCAGCCTGGTATGGCATTTAAGACTAGATGTACTTCGGTGGTAACTTATTTCACATCAACAATAACTGCAAATAACATTGGTCTTGTCGATGGACCCATCTGACAGTTTTGAAGCTGATCCTGCCATTCAAAATACCTTTTTCTTTGTTCATTATTTTTCCCAAGCATCCATCCGACTCAACACGCTTTAATGGCATCAAAAAAATTAGTCACCTTATAATGAATTCCCATTGACATGCTATTATCTCGTTAACTTTGACAGCCCTATTATTATTATTGTTATTAGGTGATGCTTTACATTATCTGCAACTTCATAATGCGTTCATAGAACATTCATAAGCAGCATGTCAGTATACCTTAACATGTCTTAAAGCATTGCATTTATAACACTTTAAATGAACAAGATATTAGGCCAGGTCAAGTTGGGGAGCATGCACTGGTGCAGCGCATTGCCACATCCACCACACAACAAAACACCTTGGTATCCCAGCTGGCGACCCCCCAGGCAGACCCGCGGTCCAGTCCCACCCTCCAGAAATCCATCTGCCACAGCCAGGTGTTAAATGGACGTCCCCTTAGCCTGGTCCAGCCACTTGGGTCCTCAGCAATGAGAAGGTGGATCGCCCTCAGGGAATCATGCCATTTGGCCATAGTGCCATAACTGATGCTCCCTCACAATGCAGGTAATGTCCCTTATTTGGGACTCCCCTAGCAACGGCTCATTCAACAAGTCAAACCAGGGGTTTCCACGGATTTTCAGAATAGACACAGTACCAAACGAGTCCAGTCTTCTTCTTAGCACACTAGATAGCGTCCATGTTTCGCAGCCATACAACAAGACAGGGAGCACCAGGACTCTAAAGACTTGGATTTTCATCCCCTTGCAAAGATATGAGAAGCACCACACACCCCTTTCTTCATAGGAAGAGTCACCGGAGACATGAATGTCACTGTCAAGGCAAGTGAACCCCTCAACAAGGTTGACATTCTCCCTACACACTGACACACTACTGACGGCTGTGCCCAAGTAGTCATTAATGGCATGGATTTTAGTTTTTATCCAGGACACTTGCAAGCTCAGACAACTCCTCACTCAGTCTCTCGAGAGGCCCAATCAGAGCCTCCATTGACTCTGCGAAGATCACAGCATCATCAGTAACGTCAAGATAAGTGGATCTTTCTTCACCAAGAGATGTTCCACAGCTGTTGGACCCCACGACCCTACACAACACCCAGTCCATGCAAGCATTGAACAGAGCAGGAGCAAGAATACACCCCTGGCGAATCCCAGAATCAACTGGGAAGAATGCAGAGGTTCTCCCTTCACTCTGCACAGCACTCGCAATACCAGTGTACAGGCCAGCCATGACGTCCAGCAAGTTTAGGGGGATCCCGCGAAGTCTCAGGATGTCCCACAGGGCAACTTGTTCAACTGAGTCAAAAGCTTTATGAAATCAACAACAACTGTAAAGAACCTCTGCTAATGTTTGCACTTGCGATCGATGAGAGTCCTCAATGCCAAGGTGCAGTCAATGATACACTTTTTAGGCGTAAAACCAGACTGTTCCGGTCACTGGTAGGTAAGCAAGTGATCACGGATCCTACAGAGCACGAAGCACACCCAAGTCTGCAAGTTCCTCACACCTACTGCATACAAATTTGTCAGAAACAGCCTGATCTTGGAGACTGGTCAAGTCCAGCCTCATTCTATTAGTAGGTGGTAACCTACTGGACCTAAGCTGAATCTTCAGCTTAGCAACAAGTCTGTGGTCAGAATTCACAAAATGAGCACTTCTGTAGAACCTGCAGTTCTGCAGGAGCCTCCAGTGCCTGCCTGCGAGGATGTGATTGATCTCTTTCATCACTGCACCAATATTAGCATACAAATTCCAACAATGTGGCTCAGGGCGTTGGAACCAAAGACCAACAATCCACAGCCCCTGACCTTTCATAAAGTCAAGGAACATGGGGACCAATACAATCCTCACAACAAGCCCTGTCAGTGCCAGTGGTCGCACTGAAGTCACCCATGACAAGGAGAATGTCACCTCGTGGGCACCTATCTACCACCAAGCAAAGCAAGTAAAATGTCTCTCTTAACAAGTCACAACGGTTGAAACATACAGTGAAACAACAGACAAGACACCCATAGAGTTCCTTAGCCTGAGTCTTATAATATACTCCTTGAAAGGAGTGACATTGGACACCAATGGGAGGAGCCAATCCGCTACAGCAACAGCTACTCCCTGAGTATGGCAGTCATCAGAATGACCAGACCAATAATAAGTGTACCCACCTACAGAGATCTGGCTAATCCCCAGTTTGCATACCTCTAAGAGTGCTGCCACTGAAATTTACAAAGCTCCTAATTATTAGGCCTGTCACGATAACAAATTTTGCTGGACGATAAATTGTCCCAGGAATTATTGCGATAAACAATAACATCGCAGTGACGTCAAATCCGCCAGTGCGAAATACGGCTCACCTGCTTCCGGTTTGAGTAACTATGAGCACAAGAAAGGATAAATTTGTGTTTCAGAAGCTAAAAAAACCAATAATAATATCCTAAGTGCACCACGTCCTCAAAATACAATCGAGTTTTAAGTTTCCACGCAAACCTCTGGGAAATTCGGCAAATCCAACATATTTATAGTCACGTTTCATATAATTTATTACCACATTTTACTTTAGCGCTTATATTGAACACGTCTGTCTGGGCGAAATTGATAATTATAATCAGATGATCATCATAACCAATTTTTTCTTCTTCATGTCTAACTGACACGTGTATATTTCTTACATGAATAATAGGTAATAAAACGGACAGTGTTGTGAATTCTTTCGATTTGGGACTCTTGCTCTGTTAATTGTATTGTTTCCGTATGGGGCTTTTATTGCAGCATATATTAGTTTAGAGGCTGCCGAGTAAAAGTGGAGGTTGCCATTTTTCTATCTCTCTCCTTAAAGCGCCGAGCTGAAGCAGAAGTCAATGCTGATGTAAGCATTTAATGTTGGAATTATATGAGTGTTACACGATTGCCTATGTAATGTTAATATGGGTTAGCGGAGATTATAAGTTGTATAAGCCCTTGCCGCGAGTTCGCTTAGTGACAACACCTGTTAGACGCATTGTGTTAGTTACGCCGATATTCTAATGAACGAGTCTGTTAATGATTGTATAAGTTAATGGATATAGGCTGTTCGTGTAGGTAATGTGTACAGTCGAACACGGTTATTACGATTCGGCTTATAACGAAAACACGCTTGTAACGCTTCGATTCCAAATCCCCGACCTTCAGTAA
>JAODLC010000001.1:32904210-32958120 GCA_026781145.1 Hippopotamyrus pictus
GGCGGGTTCTGACACCCATATATATACTGGGGAACATAAATCGTTTTTTTTTGGTCTTCCTTTTTTTGTGAGTTTGGCGTGGGCTCCGGCCGAACTGGGTCCATTAAAGTGTTCGCTTGTGATTCGCCTGTTGCGTGGTCATTACATTATTATTTTCCCGTAAATCTCCCGTATTATAATATCATTTAAAAAAAATTCCTCTGCCTCTCCAAACTGAACTGTCAGTAGCCTCACGAGAACCTGCAGTAGTCTGCAGGTCATTTACAACATTAACCAGGTCATAAATAACCAGGTTAAAATGGCAATACTGTGTGCCAAAAACAACGTTACTTCACCTTCTCTGACGACTTCAACAAGGATACAAAGTCTGCAACAAATCTGTCTAATAAGTCATTAGTGAATGCCAGAAAGCCACATGAGTGAACATGAGAAATTAAAAGAAAATGTGTCATGAAAATAAAATGTAAATGACAAGTGGTTATTTTAGATTTATTGTACACCTGTCTTAAAATGTAAGGGATACTGGAGCTTGGTTGGGGTGGTGGGGTGGCTCGCGGTGGGTGCTGGAAAATTTCCCTTATTTTCAAATCCAAAACTTGACAGGTATGCTGTCGAGACGTGCTATCGAGCCTTTCTGCGCATGTGCACCGTCTTGGGGGGGAGGTAGGGTTAGAGTAAGAGTTAGGGTTAGGGCTATCGATTAGCACTATGGTATGATGTTTTGATAAATTATGACGTTTTGTCAGAACACCGGGACCAGCGGACCTCGTCCATTATAGACGGTATTCCGTTAAAAGCGAGTCCACTATAACAGGATTTTACTGTATAAATGTTTTCCTAACCATTTATTTACTTTACATGTGTAGTATACCCCATGCTATGGTTTAATTTATGAATATATTTTTAAATACATGTAACAATCTATGCACACAATCATGAGTATCAACTCATTCACATGTTCTGTTTTCCAAACAAAGAATACTATGGCAGCCAGTGGTGAACTAAAAAAAAAAAAGTGAAGAGGAGAATGGTTTTTGAGGGATGGCTTTTTGTCTGTTTGCCACACAGCTGATTCTTTTTTAAACTCCCACAATGCCTCCTGCTGCTTGCCCATCTGCCCTGGCGCTCACAACATGATGGCTGGCATCAGAGAGCCCCCCTTAGAAGCTTGCATAGTAGACTCAAACATGCATTGCTGGGAGTGTGAAAGATTATCAGTGCTACTCTTACCGCTTCTCTCTCAGTTCATGGCATCTATCCTTGACAGTCTTTTTTCACATGACTTTAATATGTTCCACTCATATCTGCTTTGTTCTCTGTCTCATATTCTATATCTTTATTATTATTAGCCTTCCATCCATCTTTGCACCAGTCCAAGGTCACAGAGAGCCTGCAGCCTAACCCAGGAACCCCTTTCACCCATATTCACAGGTAAGCTTTGTGCCCTTAAATCTTTGTGCTGGGTACCTCTACACCTGGCAAGCAGCTAATCGTTTGTCAGGGCTGTCAGCCCTGCATGTGCACTAGTACTCATGACACCGAACAGAGATTTTATAAACAAAATAAAATTACAGTGCATTACAGTGCACAGACAGCCGGAGAGATGTTACAGTACCTACTGAGCTGTCAGGTGCTGAGTCACTTTCTCTCAAAGAGTTTAACTAACCTTTTGTAGAAATGAGAGACAACAGTGTTTTTTCTCCCTGAGGTGATGTGTATCTCCCCAGGACTTTTAAATTTTAAACTTGTTACCATGGTGGTAGTCTCCACTATGGGGACAGGCAACCCTTTATAATGCTTTCAACATTCCCAGTGGTGTAGTGCAATGTTAATGGGGACAACTTTCACCTCTTTGTTTTTAATAAGTCTTATTTATACACTCCCTTTGTATGGGAGGTATTTTCTGCAAAAAATAAAATGAAAATGAAAATGATAGAAAGAAAATACAATTTCCACATTGCCATTTAGTTTCCAAAGTCTGTGCGCAAAAATCCTGCAAAAATTAAAATTAAGTAGCACCATTTGCATTTTAATTTTTCACTCATGTATGAGTCAGATGTGAAAAATTAAGAAATAAAATGAAAAACCCTTTTTGTCTTTTCATTTTCCAATTTGACTTTTCATTTCCTACTTTGACTTTTCATTTTCAAGTTCACTACATGCAAATATATGTTAATTGGAGCAGGGCAGTGGGCAGAGCTATGGATCACTGCTGCGCTTCCTCAGTGCGTTTGCCGATTTCGTTGTCTTCGTGTGTCTTGGCTATGGTCAACCTTGTTGCCAAAACTAATGGCAAAGTCACACAGGCCTTAAGTTAGCTACTTATCTGCAGCTTCCAATTCGTTTAGTTAAAATTGTGTAACATGAACAAAGGTTTATGTATACAACCCTACACATTTTTTTCTTATAACAAGACCGATACTGGATTGTAATTACCCTTATTAGTTACAAATGACTGTAGATAGTCCTGGTAAATCAATATGATTCAATTTTTCACTTCAAAGCACCTAGGTGTCTTGTACACAGAATTATAAATGCCCTGTGATTACAAATAAGTGCTTTTCCGAATAGGTCATTATCCATGTATCCATCCAACCATGTTTTCTCACTGTGTATTCTCATCAGGGTAACCAGGGACTAGGTACTGTACTTATGTTCAAATTAACAACATTACATTATTATTAACAAATGTGTTTTTGAGGAAAGGACATTTACAAATAAAAAAAAAATCTTAATTTTGAGCAACACAACAAGTTATCCAGCTAAGCAAGAAATTCTGGTTTATGATGCAGGGGCACCCAGTTGCATTTTCTGGGTTCTGATTGACAGAGCTATAGACCAATAAAGAGCTGAGACCCTCCTTCCTAGTTCTGCGCAAACAGTTCCACGTTTGTAGTTCCCAAGCAGCTTCACAAGGCAAAATATCAGCATGGGCCCATTATGAAATAGGGCTTCTCCCGCAAAAATGTTTGTATCTCACAAATGGAATATCATAGAAAGAAAGTCGTGACAGATTTATTTCAGAGACTCTACAGAATCCAATGATACCCAATTGCGTAAGTCCTAAACTTTTTTTGGTGATCAGCGTTGACACCCCACAGTGAAATGTAACCTCTGCATTTAAACCATATGTGGTATAGCAGAAGGCAACTAATTCAGCACCCAGGTATCAGTCCTTGGGGGCAGTACCTTGCTCAAGGTACCTCAGTGGTGCCTTGCTAATCAGGAATTCAAACAAGCAATCTTTGAATTACAATTAAGTGCACTTCCCTAACCATTAAGCCACCGCTGCCCTATCCCCTGGCAATTACTCTGGCCCAACAGATGATATTTAAGTGTTAAACAGGTAAAAATGTTTGCTATTTATGTTTTTAAGGGTTTCAGAGCCAAATACCAAACTGAAGCTAAATTCATATTAGAAAGCTTTGCAGTTATTATTAGTTTCCATCATTTGTTTGTGGCTTATCAGTTTAGCGTTATCAAATTAAACTTTGGAGTTAGTGGATTTAGCAGTTATTAAAGCTAACTTTTCAGTTAGCTGTGCCCACCACTGCATATTAGTAATGTAAATGTGATGTATTAAGTATTTATAATGGTTATGTGTCTCTTCAAGTGTTTTATTTATTTATTGGTTTGTTTGTTTGTTTACAGTTGTAGCACTAGAATTGTAAGCTTCACATTTGTGCAGCTGTCAAAATCACCATGATTCATAGAAACATAATCTCCATCACTGTCTCTAGAGGATATGCTGTATAGGTGGGGGTTTTGTTAAAGTGTCCAGTACATGTGTAATGCAGACTGCACAGACTTAATAGGCTATTGTCATAAATTATATCCTAAATAGTTATGCATTTAGGATCAGGTTATCTCTGACCTATCACAAGGAGCCTAAACCCAGTGACATATTAACAGTTTATTGCAGGGTGCTTACATACACATATTTACAAAATAAGGACAATTTAGAATCCCCAGTTCATTAGAACAGTGTAACTAGTTTGTAAATAGTTCCCAGTAGAAACCTTGGTGAACACAATATTTTATGGAAAACTCTAATCAGAGTTGATTCAAACCCCAAATTTATTTTGAGGCATCTATACTGTGCCACTGTTTCCTAAAAAAAAATGTTTGCACTGGAGTCCTTCTGCAGTCTGAAAAAAGTGATATGAATTGTCATCCCTGAACTACCTGTAATGTGTGAATGTTTTCCCTGGCTCTGCCTGTGCTTCCTGAAATATGAATTATTGAAGATGTGTGGTACTGAACAGCCCTGGGAAAGAATATGTAGTATTTCTGTTTTTGTATGTTGTGTTTTATATTCAGTTTTTTTCCATTAGGAGCAGTTGACAGTCGAGGTGTATTTCCTGGGTTGGTCTGCAGAGCTGGAAACTTCCAGAAGACTATTGCTCAATGGTGCCCTCTGATGGTTGGATGAAGTCCTTGACATTGGGAGTTGAAGGTATTATATTGCTCTATACAAACCTAAAGGTCTCTGAATGCAGGAAAATGGTGAAGAAATACTCCCCAGACCATATTATTTTTTCTATTACTCTGATTCAGTTATGTTGTACTTTTTGAGTCATACTTTCATCGTGTTTAGAAAATATTCCACTAATTGTCTGTCTAACTCTGTCAGTGAGCTTCAACATGCAATCAGAGTTCCTCTTTCCCAGTGCACTTTGTCAGTATTTGGTATATGCTGTAAAATTTCTTAGACAATTCCCCCTGACATATGAAAAAATAGCATTTTTGTGAGTGATGCACTGATTTTTTTAATCCAGGTACTGGCCTGTTCGGAACTCATTGTCTCATGCTGCTTTGCCAATTCGCATATCAAAGTGATTGTCAGACCTCTTTTATAGGTGAAACATGTTTTGGGTTTGACCCAAATAGCTGTGTGATGTAGTTACTTCAGAGCTAAATTCCTTTTCTTGTGATGTTTGTATTATTTTGTGGACACTTTCCATAAACATATATAGAGTACGTATCAACCAAGAACTCTTGCCATTGGCAAAGATATAACAAGATCATTAAAAAGCAATCTCATTGGCTTGCTGTCTGTTAGACTTTTGTGTTTTGGATTTAGCTTTAGGCCAGTAACATCTAAGGCCTCGTTTTTGGCAATAGAAAATCAGATTGTTTGTGCATGAGGGTCCTAATATCAGCCCATGTGAATCATGTGTGTGTGCTTTTGGACTTTATTTATCAAGGTCAGCCCAGGTGGGTGACTGACAGTGTCATCCTCTCTCAGCGGATGTTTAAATAGTACCTGCAAGTCCCACTGGAGACAATTAAATTGAGATGAGTTGGGAGGGCAGGACTGTGAGGAAATGTCACATAAGGGAGAAATAGCCCTACTCCTGTAAAATGTGCAGTGATGGACAGAATGTCATACTTGGATGAGGGCACAGTTCAAAACCCATACATTTACATGTATTTGTATGCAAAACGTTATAAGGAAGGTAAATTTATTCTAGCGAAACAATGACCATTATAAGTGGTATGTGATTCATGGACATTGAGTATCATGCATAGCAACTTCTTCAGTATTGTATACTGTATATTGTATACCGCTCTGTTTTTTTTTGTATTTTGTCTCCTATTCAGTATTCCTTTAAAAGCCTTTCTGTTTGGAAAAATATATACCTTTAATATCGTCACAATTCTGTTATTCATTTTTTTTCCTTCAAATTGTACAGTAGGTGTCAACGATGAAATCTTGCCACTGGCAAAAATATAACAAGAGAATTTCTAATGTAAATATACTGTAATATGATTTCTGACATTGTTTTGCTTACCTAGTTTATCTGTCACTAAACTGATAGTATTTTTTACTCGCACTTAAGCTTTATAATTGGTAATTTTGTCTTTTGTCTTAATTTACAAAATACCACGACTCTCTATACTATGCCAAAAAAGCATCATACAGTTTTTCAGCTTGTGTAAGTGCCAAGTTTAGATTTTTTTGGCTTTATTTTATCTTTGGTTCTAGTCCTTCTTGTTCTGCGTAAATGAGTTATATATGCATTATACTGTGTTTTTGAATCCCAATAGTTTAGCACAGTTTGTTTAAAATAATCCATAAAATCATATAAAATTCTAGCTTTATTGCTATAAAGTGACAGATGCAGTCCTGTAAAACATTACATTATGCTGTTAAAGTAGCAGGCTTTTTAGGAAATAATACCACCAAAAACCTTACCAAACAAACATTCAAACATGTTACTGTGCTACACTAAACATAAACATGTTGGTGATGAAACCACCTATAAGCCAATGAGAGATCCTCATCATACACACACTCAATTGTTTACCATTTACCTATGAGCCAGTTCTCATTTTGGTACCACATGTAATAGCAGAATTGCTTGTACATAAATGTAGCAAACATTTGTTGTCATGGGGCGTTGGTCTCTGATTTTTAAGGGTACCCTGATCTCTAAATATTTGTGTATAATAAACAGAATTACCACCGTCTGAAATCTATATTTTTAAATGTATTATATGTATTAATTATAGCTAATGAAGTGAATTGCACAGTGATTTCCCTACAATATCTTATTACAATATGATAGGACTGTTCCCGTTCTGCTCTACATTTAGAGGAAAAGTCATATTAGGAGGGAAAATGAGACAGAAAGCTACTGAACTGAGTACACAGAGTGAATTCTGGGACAGCACAGTGGCACTGTGGTTAGCACGGTTGCCTCTCACCTTTGTTGACCAGGCTTCAGTTCTTGCGTGTGTGCAGTTTGCATGTTCTCCCTGCCATTGTGAGGTTTCCTCTGGGTTCTCCAGTTTCCTCTGTACAGTCCAAAAGCATGCTAAGGTAGGTGGTGTGTGTGCCCAGCACTGGGTTGGCACCCTATCTTGGGTTAGTCCCTGCCTTGTGCCTGTTGTTTCTGGGATAGCCTCCAGACCGCTGTGACCCTGCACTGTGTATGGAAAATGAAAAAACCATACTCTTTTCTTTGTATACTACGTCCAGTTCATCCAAGCATACATCGATTGTGAGGCAACAGTGTTTGCTTCTAGTTCAGAGATATAATTAGTTAGTGTCATTCAGAGCATAAAGCCAAAATAACTGAAGTTGTGCAAATTGTCATTGTGCTTTTCTTGGCCTTTCAGAGTAAGCACTGCACACACACCGAGCTAGGGGATACAGAATAGTGACAGTGAATGGGACAGACCCGGGAGCAGTAGAGCCGATTAGGCCATCCCACCAGCACACTGCATTGGTTTACAAATAAAAGGAAAAACTTTGATGGGAATCTCTCTGCATCCATTCTTCATGACCTGCGTCAGTTGCATCTGGGAGAGAAAAGTGATGAGGGGTAGCAGTTATGAATCCCCAAAGCTGACTAGTGGGCTTTGAGAACATTAGTGTACTCCATCTATGTCTGACTCTTATGTAGGCGGAAACAAACCTCAGTGAGTTTGTAGACGTGTTTTTAGCGTAGCTTCATGCACTATAAGCTCTTCAACAGCTTCCCATCTTGCCTTGGAAATGAGTCTTTTCAGCTGAATTTGAATTTTTTTGGGGGGTTACAGGCTACTTTTGCAAATATAAAAAAATTATTTTTGCAAATTAATTTAAACTTTTCTGTACTTGTTTTTCTCGCCCATTTCATTGTCAAAGTGATGACTTAAGTTTTAATTATTTGGGCTGCAAAGATGCTGCTGATGGTATTATTCACTGTGTGGTTCACAGTATTTTCTAACCCTTACATATCAGTCATTCAGTTGGCAGAGATATACTGACAGTCATATGTATCTGATATGCAGGGTGACAACCTGAATACTACTATAAGAAATAAAAATATACTCGTAACTTCAGTAGACCTGCTCAAGTGGTGATTCTATGATTTTTTTAAGGTAGCAGAGATAAGAGCTGTAATTTGCACAGAGCTTATCATTAGCAGTGATTAGGCCACTAGAGATTTTGGCCCCATGAAAGCCTATGATATTGAACCCCCAAGCAAGACGAATCCCATTATATTACAACTTTTATAGGTCCCCTCTCACTCAGAGGCCTTTGGAATTATCTTAATGTTGACAGATAATAAACAGTAAAAGCACAATATATACATCACTTCATGTACTATTCAGTGCTAACATCATTTGCATTATGTTGCTCATTAATTAATTATCAATTTATTAATTTCAGCTAGGGGCACTGGTAAATTCAGTTTTTCCACACGTGTGTGTGTGTGTGTATATATATATATATATATATAATCTCATATGTGTGTGTGCGTTAGGACATTTAACAAAAAATTACCCAAGTACAAAAAAGTCTGTTTGTAAAAGAGAAGGATCTCCGTTCCATGTCTGTTTTCTCCTTGATCATCTGAACTATTGTTAATCTGGCCCTTGAATCAAACTCGATCATTGGGCTCTGTTTCGACGATCTAACGCAAACTGTAAAGCACTAAGCAGAACTAACCGTTACGTGTCCAAATTCATTTGACTATTTATATGGCGGAAAAACCAGACTCTGCTGTGGATCGCCATTACAATGGCGCGTTTGCCTGGCAAGCCAGAACTTTTCGGCTGGGGAAACCAATGTGCTCATGCGCGAGCTGAAAAGGCATGAGCACGTCATCTATGGGAGCACCACTGTTCCACCGAAATCTTTGGAGGTGAAGCAGGTACGGGATGAGGTAACGGCAAACGTGTCCTCATTTACTGGCATCACCAGATCATCCACGTAGTGCCGAAATCGGTATGATGTTTAAGGACGGGGAAGCTAGCTGCTGAACAAGAGCAGCAGTTGTGAACGGGGACTTAATTATGCTTGTATGTGTGTGTTTTATTTTAATTTTGGGTCCACTGTTCGCAAAACATAAATAAAGTGCAAATAAAATGGAATAGGGCTGTTATTTTTCTACAACTCATACCTTAGATTCCTTACAGACCATGCTGTTTTCTCCTTGTCCACGCTGCTGCCGCTCCTTCGCTGGCATCCGCACATGCAGTTCAGCATCACGCATTCTGAAGTCCTCTAATGCGCTCTCAATTATGTCCAACGGCCTTCCATCATTTATTGCAATGTTACGCAACATATAACATGCGACAAAGAATGCTGCGACCTTCTGGGGGCAGTACTGTAATGTTCCACCTGACTTATCTAAATATCTGAAAGGCATTTTCAGCAGTCCAAATATCCTCTCAATGACAGTATGTAAATTAACAGTGCAAAATGCGCCTCTGACTTTAGACGTGTTTTTTATTTATTTATTTTTTTTTTTGGTCAAAAGCACAATTACCTTGCGCTGTATTAAAATGGCAATGCGCCAATGATGCGCCCGGCCACGCCTCATTTAAAAAAATATCGCTCCTACTGGCGGAAAGAGGACGCAAAATCATTTACTATTTTAACGGCATATGTGCATGGCGTGAAAATCATCAATTTGGCTGGTATGAAACTTGCAAAACCACTTTGCGTCGTGCTTTATGGAGGTGGAAAATAGAGCCTCGTATTCTCCACACATGCAGTGTAACAACACACCTGCTCCCTGATTTTAATTTTTCACTGTCATGTAATTCTTGAGAGTGCAAACAAGTAATAATGAAATTATGACTGCAAGCAATTTGCATATATTTCAAATTAAGTTTGTTTTTTTTCCTGTGAAAATTATTCCATAGTTATCCCTGGAACTGAAAAAGGTCATGTGTAAGAAGAAAGGTGTTGGCTGCGTATTGCTCTATCCTTCATTTGATTTTCAAAATGCAACACATACTCATTACTGAAATCTTCTGGATGGATCCTTAGGGCTTGGCAGCGTGCATTCAGTCAGACACATTAGATGCAGGAACAAACAGCAAATGATTTAAACACATTGTTTTTTGGGGAATCTCTTTTACATTTGATTTTGAAGAATAAACTTCACTTATTAAAATTCAGCCATTTTTCTCTGGACATGTTTTTGATCTTTCATAAACTTTAAACTCTCAAACTGTATAATAAAGAGTGCTCCTTAAAATCATATTGCGCAACCTCAAACATCACAATGTTCACATGCACTCTAAGTCCACAGGAAAATTAGTCATGTGGCCTTTATACCACGCAAAGATATGTTAGTGAACCATAACAAGCTTGCATTTGCATTTCTGTAAATATTGCATTATGCTTTATTTGTATTAAATTAAAAATATATTTTTGACAGTCAAGTAGCAAAAACTTTAGAAAATTATTTAAATGCTGCTGGTTGGGAAGGTGGGAGTAGATGGGTGTGGGAAGTACTGAGGGGTGTTAGAGAAAGTAGCATGGGGACTGGAAACAGTACCCCTAAAAAATTAATTCTGCTGGGAGCTATGAACCTTCCCCTAGTTAGTCAGTTCCCTTAAACAGTGCTAAGCATAACATATCCACACAAAAGTACTCAAGAAAAATGATCTGTAGTTGTCAGCAATGTCAGTTTGCTAACAGACTAGATGTCGTGGGATAGAGATATTATTTATGATAATGCACATAATTATAAATTAGAAGTTGCTTGAATGGCCCAGTTTACTGATGAGGAGTGTCTAATTTCGAGCTTATGTAAAAATAAAAATGAAGATATTTATTCATGTAGCTGGAAAAATGTAATGGGAGACAAATTTAAATTTAACAATATGATGCCTATCACTAACCAAAAGCCAGATTGATAACATAGGCGTTGGCTACCAGTACCTACATAAAGTCTTGTATATGTACTTCACTGCATTCAAGGCATGAATCAAAGCTCAGGTGCTACCAGTACAGAGGGAAGAGGAATAGAAACAAGCAAAGCACAAAGTGAAACAGCTTTTAAAAACAGACAGGAAAGAATCTATAAGCAAACAGCTAAAATTATAGGGACACACAGGATGTGTCATTTGTGTTTGTGTAGCTGATGGGTAGGAAACTACTACTGAAATTACAGATATATACAGAAACAAGAGTTATGTTAAACTTAATTGCATAAAGGTAAAAAAAATTGAACAATACAGGAATATAAAAGCAACATTTTTTTTCATATTTACAAATTCCCTTGGCCAATTCTTCACTCTATGAAAATATTATTCACATTTGTTTACATACAGCAATGTCATTCATAACAACCATTGCAAATATCTGTATAAAAAAGAAAAAAATCCCAGGATCATAAACAACGGCGTAAACAATATTCAGTTATTTCTCCAGGATGTACATGTTTGCAGATTTGATCATTTTCTTATTTATCGAGTAAACACAAAAAGCCAATTTTAATTTACACTCAAAAAAGCATTCAAAAATAAATCACTGTAAAATCATTAAAGTATCATTTTCATTTATGCCTTAAATATAAATTTGTCTGATACTTGATTATTACTTATAAATTAAAAACTTAAGTACAAAATTAAACCACTAATATGCAAGAATCGATTTTGGGAAAAAGACTATAAGCAAAGACCCTATTGCCATTCCACAACATTACTGAAAGAAATAAGTATTATAAACTGTAGTTATGATTAAGACAAATCACAATCTGTTCTTACTAACAATCCAAATATTTCTACAATATAAAGTGAATATCAATGGTCAAAATGATTTTGACAGAATAACAGGAGCCAGATCCCATTAGGCAATCGTTACTGTGAACGTTTGATGTGGAATAATGTAATTTACAACTAAAGTTATCTTTTCTTTATTCCTACATTTATCTTACTTTTTCATGAATCTGAATTGCTGGGATGTTGGTCCTTGATCAATATTTTCTATTGAAACCAACAAAATTCCTAGTGCATGACATAGTATGCTACATACATTTTCTGTATGCTTGTGAATTCTCATTGAAAATGTTAGTGTTAAGATTCTCTGACAGTTCAACATGGTCAACTTGGTGACAAGGCTCACTAAATATCTCCCTGCTACACAGCAAAACTAAATCCATAGTTGTTTAGCTGCCAAGTATAAATGAAGAGGGAGCATGTGTTTGTATGTTTAACCTGAGGAACCTTCTTGGGGCTCTGGTGACAAACACTACAGTATATTGCTTTTTTGGACTAAGTCTGCAACAATGTGATGAAACATGAACTCTTAAAGCATTTCTTAAATACAATAACAAATAATAACAATTCCAAAAATCAACATCAACCATAGAGTACAGGCTTGGGACAGCCAGACAATTTTTCTTAATATTTAGTATATCCAATTACCATCCACTTAGGCTGTTACTTTTAATTGCATTTATTAACTCCACATAAAGACAGAAGACATCTGACCTGGTCATTAAGCCACCATCCTGGGCTGTTCGGCACCCAATGATAAGTTGGAAAAAGTGAAGGTGCTTATACCGAGTTCCAGCCAGAAGGTCCTACCTGGAATGTCTGTCTGTGTGTAGTATCTTCCCATTGGTAAACACTTAGTAAAGTAAATGTGTACATTTGTCAATCAGTTCCCTGATTTCACAGCTTTTTGTGCTATGGATCATTCTTATCTCTGAAAATAAAACCAGCTTGAAATCATAATGCTTAACATTCTGAGATCTGGTGCTCTCTTCCTCAGGCCTCATTATGCACACAGACACTATTTACCAAAACGTGCTTCCCCTGAAACAAAATATGCCATTGATATCTCTACTTTAAAATAATTTTCAACCTTTTCAGTAGTCTCTTATTCTTTATACATTTTTTATTGATGAAGCCAGTATATCATAAATAAGTGGAATAAGATTAGTTTTCTGTTGCTTCTTTTTGTGTAACATGGTTAAATATAAATATAATGACACATTATGTGGTGGTAATATGGTGGTGATTAAATGATTTGTCAATATCAAACACTAGTAAATCTAATAAATCTAATTGCCTACAACATGAGTTATTTTTTCCTTTAGAGTTTATAAAAAGTGTACATATGACTGCATTAATATTTCTTGTTTTATCAATGGTATTTTATTTAAAAGCTGTGGTCATATGTATCGATACATTATTACTCTCATTGTTTATAATTAGAATAAAATAGTCGTCCGTGTTGAATTAAATCTACTGAATTAGGACAAAGAATACTGAACTTTGGGATTGTCCTGGATTACATCCAGATTAAGTTAAAAACTGTGGGCTAAATCTTTTATTGCACTGTAAAATTACTGCATTTCTCATATTTCATATTGCATATTTCTCATATCCACTGAAGAGCTCAGATTTTCCATATATGGGAAGTTCTAATTTATACATTTATTTATTTAATGATGATTAGCCAAAGGCATTAGTATGAACTACTGCTGCAACTCTTCTAGGGCAGAATAGTTTCGACTTCCTGCACACTCAGAAAAAGACTTATTGTATTTCAAAACAGTGTGCGTCTTATGGTCAGAAGCTCTCCTGAAAGCAGTTCAATAATCTTTTTTTAAAGTAGGGAAAAATTAAATTCAAATACTATATGAATGCAGCTGCTCTTGTGTCTGTGTACTTTTTAATTTCAGTGAACCATGTAAGTCTGTTGTTGTATTGCTTTAATAAGACAAAACCAATTTCAAAAAGCAAGCCTCTATTTGTTGATTAAATGATAAGAATAATATGAAACTACCAGGATCCACTGAAAATATGACCTACATGTGTTCTTTCATCAGTTTTTGCTGAATCATTGCTTTTTTTTTTTTTTTTTTTATATACCTAAAATCAAAAGAAATTGCTACTGCTATGTCAGTGTCAAGCCCAAGTGTAAAACCTGTGTTTTCAAATTTTGGAAAGTTTTTATGATACAAAGCAAGGAACAATACTGCAGGTGACAATGTATAACAAGTAGGTTTACAACAGGATATATAAAAATTTAGCCATACTGCATGAACAGGCATTATATCCACTGTGATTAAGCATGTTGACTATAATGGTAGATACACATAAATAAAATTATTTGCATTTAAAACAAACAGTAACATTAAATAAGATTCAAATGAAAGCATATTTGATTACATCAGAAAAAATAGAAACACCAATGTGGATATGTTTAAAATATATTGATGCTAAATGGCATGAGGCTGAATATTTTCTCAGTGTAATCCATCACAGCTGACAGGATCCACAAACCTGTCTAGGTTATCAGAAAGTTCCCTTGAACCTTCCATATGTAATAATACATGCGTCTTATATCAAATCACCACCCTCACAACTGTCACATTGCTTTGATTTTTATCCCTTTTATACCAATATAATATTAAATGAGGAAATTGCAAATGGTATGTGACAGAACAATTTGACAAGTGCCCATTTCACAAAAGAGTATTGAAAGGAGGGAGTAGTTGACTGATGTATGAAGGGTGTTTTCTGTATGGGAAAAGAGGGATTGAGGTGGAAGTGCCTGACCCATAGTTACGATAGCACTCTGTAGAGAATACTTTCTTATAGTGTGTTTCCAGTTGAGTTGGGTGGAGATTCATAATGTTCACTGTCACTCCAGTTTTGAGGAGGCAGGATTTTTAAAGTGTCAAGTGTTTTTGGAAGAAAAAGTGAAGAAGAGAGCGTGAGGTCAAATCTCCTACCCAGACTCTTACACCACAGTGTTCCGTTGTCGGTAGGGCGGTGGTGGCAACATTGGCCCAGGCTTGACAGAGAACTCTGTCAGGTATTCTGCATTCTCAGCTACTGCAGGCCTAATCAGACCATTCTGTTTGTATAAGAACTTGGTGTTGCATTCCTGCAGATACTCTGGGTTGTGCAGGCTGGCCTTGGGAGGAAGGCTGTGTTGCCAGTATTCAGGATTGTCAAAGGTCTTCTTAGGCTTCTTGTCTACCATTATGGTGCCAGTGTGGGTAGGGTGGGCGGTATAATTTGGCTGTAAGGTATATCCAAGGTGGTCTGGGTAGAAACCGTGACTTCGATGACTGGGGTTGCCATTGTGGATGGAATGGTTAGGCAGAGCTTTGTAACTGGGTTGGGTGGGGTGGTGAGCATGGCCTGACTGTGGTTGGAGATTAGGGTGACTAGCCTGACCAGGCTGTGGTGCTTGGCTAGTAGCCAAAGTGGATGCTGCAGTACGAGGAAGCACCCTACTTTTATTCACAGTCTCTTGGCTCTGCTGTCCCAGGTTATGGAAAGTATTGAGGTAGAGGGGCTCATTGACATACTCGTCCTCTACATTAGTCTGCCCATTGGCGGCCCCATGGTACCTAATGTTATCCAGTACATGTATATCTTCATTTTTACAGCGTGTCACAAAGGGATTCTCCTCAACTGGATTGATATAATCTGCTGTTTAGAAAACAGAAAACAGAAAAACCATTAGTGTGGACATTATCAATGTCTGCAGTACCTCGGCAGTTATCAAACCCCTGCTGTGAATGTTAAGAAAGACTTTCATTTTCCTGGAATGAAAGAGAGTCACATAGCCCATTGATTACTTCATTGTTACACAGGAAGTTCAATTAAATGTTATAGAAGAGTTGATATTTAGAATTTCATTATCAGTAAAAAAAAGTGCTGATTAAAAAAAGACCACTGTAGGACACAAAATGCTATTTATAGGCAGTAAAACACAAAAGTCATGTAAAACACAAAAAATTGTTGATTAATTTAGACAACAGATGAAGGTGAGGCTGTGATGTATTTTTGCTACCTGAGGAAACCTTGTCTTGCTTTGAAGTCATGTAGCCATCCATATCTGCATCCCTCCGTGGCCCCCGTTCTGGCAGGAATACTGTGGGATCAGCACTGTAGCGCTGGAGGCTGCTGTCTTCCCCAGGCTGAGGTGAAGTCTGTTTGAGTAAGGAACCATTACAGCGTGAGTCCTCCTGGATCAAGCTCTGGGCCCCTGGATGCTGCTGAGTAAAGGCTCTGTATGGAGCAGGTCCCTCTTGAGGTTGGGCTATCATCTCCTCAGTACCAAAGGTCCCATCTTGGTACACAAACTGGTTCTGCAAGAATGTAGACACATATAATTAGTAAAAAATCGTATGTGAACTCCTGGTAAAGTAGGAATAAAACTGGAATTGTATGTCTCCATTTGCAAAACCATGTTGAAGAAGAAAAATAATCCTTGTTAGTCATTTGGTATTTGATTTTGTTAAAATAGGTTAGTTGAGTCCCCTTTTTAGCGCAAGCCCCTGAGCTTTAGTCCAGCTAACCCCGTACAACAAAGCAGTCCTGACATATGCAGAAATACAGCAAATACAATACTCAGACATACACACAAATACTGTTAACAGGACTTGCAGAGTCTTTCATATAATAATATAATTTAATGCTTAAAAAAAAAAATCAGAATGATGACTGGAGGTCAGAGATAGGTGAGATGTGTCAGAATATTATGATGTGCCTGGAGCTTTTTGTGACTTGGTGGGCCTACCCGATTTGTGTCGACTTGAGGTCGGGATGTACAAGATGGTGGGAGCACGTTAAAGGTATGTGGTACCAAGTACTCATCAGCATCCATCAGGTCATCAAGCTCGCCTTCAACCAGTAGACTTTGGAAAAACTTACTGTCATTGGGGCTAGGCAACTTCATGCGGTCATCACCCTAAAGGATTTAAGCATTACTAGTTACAAACTTCCTGTTAATGATTGAAATATAACAATATCACAGAGACAGCACAATGGGCAGGTTCTCACCTGAATAACCAGGTAGCGTTGTGGGTCTCGAGCCATTCTACAAAATTCTGCTGCCAGTTCCTTGAACTTAGGTCTACTGTCTGCATCAATCA
This sequence comes from Hippopotamyrus pictus, assembly GCA_026781145.1. NCBI lineage: Eukaryota > Metazoa > Chordata > Actinopteri > Osteoglossiformes > Mormyridae > Hippopotamyrus > Hippopotamyrus pictus. The sequence goes on from JAODLC010000001.1 coordinate 32,920,848, forward strand.
TCCAGCCTTGAGAATATGAACAAAAAGAAAAAAATGATATATATTTTCGCTCCCACTATAGCCTAAACATCTGGCCATTAAAAACAAATATTCCTTCTCCAATCTACTGCCTTTCTGAAACTGACACTGACCAACCCTGCACTGTGAACCCCTAAACATTCTCTCACCTGTATATGTGTCTGTGTGTCACATGGAGAGCAAGATGGGACAGGTGAAACACAGTCTCCTCATAGGGATGGAAAAAGTACCACTACTTCATTCTATTGTATACTATATAATTTTCCGTGTCCTCATGTTTTCACACAGTAAACAAATAATCAATCTAACATGCAAAGGCGCATAATCTAAATGAAGAGTAATTGTTCAAGTAATACATTTCACTTCATGTAAATTAATAACAAGCACAAAGAAGGGCATAAATATACTGTTGCAGAATGATAAACAACAATAAGCACCAGAGTAATTAGACTGAATGTCATACAGTACTATTCAATTTAGTTAATACTGATTTTTATGCCAGGAAAAAAATGTGCACATACTGTACCGCCAAAGACAAAATGCAAAAGTGGAGGAGATCATTAACTTATGATAAGGCAAAAATGTCTCACATTTGACCATGACCATGTAGACATCAATGGTGCAGATTGGCGGTTGAGGTAGCCGCTCCCCTTTCTCTAGGATGTCTGGGATTTCACGGGTGGGAATCCCTTCATAGGGCTTCCCCCCAAATGTCATCAGTTCCCATATAGTCACTCCTGTGGAACAGGACAAAGTACTGTTTACTGTAATACTATTTAGAAAACTGTTGCTAGTTAAATAATGTGATGTGGCCTATAAACAGTTCCATATATACTCTACCAGTCAAAAGTTTTTTTGCACACCACAGGTTTTTACCACTTTTCCATTTATTTCATAAACTTCAGATTTTTTATTCATAAGCATTATAAAGTTGAGTGACCAACTAACAACTACATAAAAATATGAGCTGAATAAATGAAGCTTCCTTTATAGCATAGAAAGAGTATCTAACTGTATGTCTGACATCACGGTGATGGCATAGTCAAATTACAGGCTGTCCTTTAACTTTAAATGTACTAGTTAACTGTTTCATCCCATGAAACAGAGCAGTATTTAAGGTCCCTTGTAGAAAGAATGCCTAGACTTTTCTCTACTGTAATAACTCCTAGAGGAGGTTACTTTGATTAATCAGAGATATTACATGAATAGAGATATTACACAAGTGGTGAGCATACTGTAAATTTATTTGTTAGCAAAGAATATTGAGTATATGTTTACTAAATGTTAAGTGAGTAACATGCAAATGTAGAAAATCTGTGTGTGTGCAAAAACCTTTGACTGGTAGTGTATCTATGAATATTACAGGAGCTTTGAAGATAAACCATTGTCTTGTTGCCAGAAACCAAATGGCCTGACTGTATATCTCACCATAGCTCCACACATCACTCTGGTGAGTGAACTTCCTGTAGTGGATGCATTCCAAAGCCATCCACTTTATGGGCATCTGTGGAAGGAATAAATAAGGAGAGAAATGGAATTTGTAAGGCATTGTACTGTAAATTTCACTGAAATAAACATCAGATTTGTGACAGTTCTTTTGATCATTTCTGATAATTTCCTCAAGAATAAAATTTCTGGTCCCTTGGTTTGTATATTTATAAACACTGAGTTCCTAAGGATGAAAATTAGGATCATACAGCTGGATGCTTAACCAGTGTTCTAAAACTAAAATACGCAATTCTCCCGCTATTGCCCCACAAACCTTGCCCCCATCTGCGTTGTACTCCTTTTCATTAGCATCCAGCAGCCGAGCAAGCCCAAAGTCAGTTATCTTGATGTGGCTGGGCGACTTCACCAGCACGTTGCGGGCAGCCAGGTCTCTGTGCACCAGCCTACGCTCTTCCAGGTACATCATTCCCTGCCAGTCACATCACCAGTGCTATTAAGAACCTCACCACTTACTTATACACTTCTGTTCAAACAGTGGTCATCAAAAATTACAACTTTTTCCACAAGTCCAGTTTTATGAACCTTACATCAGGTTTTCATAAAAACTGAACAACACTTATATAAGCCATTAAACATTAGAGAGGTAGTCTTGCCTCTGGGAGAGAAAGTTGAAATGGGAGCACTTTTGATGTTATCATAAACCTGGTGGCCAATGCTGTTATAAAGAAAGTTATATATAAACACTTGTTTGCAATGTTGGACTATTTAACTCCGTGAAGTGGAATCTAGGCTCAGTTTCAATGATGACAGCTGTTCCAGCTGCCCACAGCATAGAGTTTAAAGCATTCATTTTCATGAAATTGCCTCAGTTTTAATCTGGCAATTTACATTTGCCCCAGTGCACACAAGTTGCTCTGGGCAAAGTGAATGAATGAAACACTCACAAATCATGTAGAACAAAAGAATGAGAAGCCAGGCTAATTTACGCTGTAACAAATTGAAATTGGATATAAAGTAAGTTATAAAAGAATAGATTACAATGGTTAAACCACAATAACATTGGTTTGTTTCTCAGTTCTTCAGAAGGGTACACTGTTGGTCCAATACCGGGGATGCAAATTACCCAAGGAATAAGATATTGAAGGCATTTATTTCTATAAAATACAGATGCTCCTCTACTTATGAACTTTCAACTTACGAACTTTCAGACATATGAACGAAGAGGACTGTAATTCCAAATTGACTTCCTTGGGCTCCCGTTTCCTGTCCGCAACATCAATTTTTTTTTCTGTGTGCCAATCCCGCCTAGTACGACTTCTGGCCGCTACTCCCGCGGCGCAGCAGCGTAGTGTGCCTACTCCCAACATCCTACTTCTTTGTACTTGCTTATACCCTTAAAATGATGTTGAATAACGACTTACGAACATTTCAAGTTACGAACGGCCATTCAGAACGTAATTCATACGCAAGTAGAGGAGCGTCTGTAATTGGTATTGGAACTGCGAATCTGTGCCAATAAATGAATACATTTTCATTTCATTAATGTGACTTAATTAATTGGACTCAGGGCTTGTATGTTACATGTATTTCTTAGGAATCATGTATTTCATTGATTATATACTACCTTACTATTTCTGCTGTTATGATGAGACCCACAAAAGTATAAGCATAAAAGCTTTTGATTTCCTGAGAAACTGGTGACTATTCATCTGAACTGATGACATGGATTACAATGACACTCAATTTGCTTCTCAATTCTCTCACATGCCAGAACTATGCTACATGTAGCTCCTGATTTTCAAAACTATTAAGAATAGAGCAAATCAATGGCTGAAGTGTGACTGATGGTTGTCAAAGAATGTGTAAGACAGGATGGATCATTGAACAGAATCATATGACACAGGGATGGGAAAAAGAAATGCGGAATTTACTTGAGGATGGGAGTATATCATTGCTGTCAAATGGACATGTATCAACAGCAAGAAAAAAACTATTTTTTAGGAGCAGGAAAAAAAAATTTTTCTTCTGAAACTACTTTACAAAATAAACCTAAAACAACGTAATGAGATGCCCATAGCACCACAAATAGAAACCTATCCTGACACGGCTGCTAGTGAACAGTTTAATGTTTTAAATGCACTGACACAAATTGTTGTTAGTGAGGCAATTATGTTAGTGTCAACAAGATGCAAACTAACCTTGCTTTAGCTATCTGTCTAGCTTTCAGTGTTAGGTAGATAAAATTAGAGACATGAAGTAATTCATACTAATAACATCATGAATACAAATGTTAATCAGTACAAACGTAAATACTAGTAAAACAGACTTCATAAAACCTCTTTTCATTGGTCAATTAGGTGTCAAATACTAGGAGACAGACAAATACCAGACAGAGGAGAATGGGTGTATTCCAAGTAAAAAGTCACTTATCAAAAAGTGCAGTTTTGTCAGTGACCATATGCAAATTCAGAGGAACTAAAATCAAATTGCAGCTATTTTGACTTCAACACAAAGAAAAACATCACAGGAATTGGGTCATAGGATGCACTATAATCTGACTATAATTGCCAGGATTCGAGTATGTATGCTTGGGGACAACAAAAACAAAGAGAAGCCAATTATTAGCAATAAAGCAAAGGAGAAAAGAATGAACGGGCATTACACTTGACTTTCGTACAACCATGGGCGGTCCAAATAGGTACAGTAAACAGTTTTAAGCAGCCCAGGATTTTCAGAAATTTTTCATAGTTACCGTTTTGTTAACCAATGAGTTGACCACAAAGTTAAGGCTTGATATCTTCAAATACATTCTGGTACCTAATGGAACAGCTTTCCCTCAAAGTGTTAGCCATTTCAGTTTGCACAAATTACATAAACAGTCAACACCTGAGTCAATTGGATGTGCTAATAGGTATTTAACCAAAAACAACTGGCAGCTGTAAACCCGTACCATCGCACGGTGCCAAGGCATATTACTGGCTCTTCTGTGATTGTAGAACATGCCTTTTTTGAGTTGTACTTTGAACATGTGAGAACCACTTATCTGTAGCTCTAGAGAGCAGTCTCTATGGGCCAGCAAACCCCAGCCAAGATCATCATTGATGCTTCTGGCATCCCTCAAGCCCCCTCCTTCTGGGAGATGGCAAGCAGTATGTTTAGTGGATGTGTTTCGGTTTCCAACAGATTGGCTTTTTTTCCCATCCAAAATATTGTAAAGTGTAGTCACTGAGTATAAATGAGATATCTAGCATTTAACTGGATTTAAAAAGATTGCATCGTTTCACTTTCTGTATTCTGTAATAGGGGTGTGACTGGACTTGATACAGCGCATGTCCTGTCACTGTCATGCTTTAGAATTTTTTCCATGACTTTTTATTATCTGCGGTACAAAACAGCAATGAAAATGGTGCACCGTGATACATGAAGGCCTTCACATCTTGGAATCATATTCATGAGAAAAAATTATCTTAGAATATCTCTGCAAATAAGTCCTCTGTTATACATAGGCCTTCCCTCCTGAGAAAATGAGCATGGACAGAAATCCAGGAGGGCACTGGGAGACAGTTTTACCAGTTACCTGCTAGTGGTAAACAAACTGAGAAGATAAGCATGGATGACATAAGTGTCCAGTAGTGTCCAGCAAATCTTGATCCACTATTGTAGCCAGTAATACTGACAAATTATAACATATTGCTTGCTATGCAGAACACAGTATTTCCTGATTCAACTTAAGAAATCCTCTGAATAAGCTTTAAAGTATATGCCCAAGCATGTGCAAACCATTAGTGAGTTATAGCAAAAACCTTGTCAGCTCCCTGGGGTCAGTACCTGAGTGTGAGTTTCTATATCCATTATTTAAATTCATACTGGAGGGTCTGGTCCCATATTTTCAAGCAATTTGTCAATTGTGTGCTTACGTCTATTTATGAAGAGTCTGATCACTGCATTATTGAAGGTTAAGGTAATGTCTCCATATGACTCTCTTGTGGGACAAAGTTGGCAAAAGACCAACTTCATTTGATATGGAAGCTGAATGCTGAAACAGAAAAAGAGGAGCTATTTAAATGTGCACCTATGATAACAAACTACTTACAATAATAGGCATTTATTAGTTTATCTGAACTTTTCCAAGTTCATTTTTAAGCACATAATTGTAGTACTACAAAAAAGCCTGTAGTACTCAAGAAGTCTTAGAGGCAGATGAATATGTCATCTTTACCTAAGCTACAGCAACATCATCAATTAAATACTTGCATGACTGCCGCAGTAAGTATCCTCAATGACATCGGGAAATCAGTTCTGGTAATTTTGTTGCCTGATGGGAAGGCGTTCTTGATAATTAAATAGCCCTTTTAATCAGTTACAGCAAGGTTGTAAATTCTAATGTCTGACCTCCCATCTCATGAACCTGCCACAGCACACTTTGGTATCTAGTTACCAGCTAGTACAGAAATCCACTGCAGCTCCAGATGTGGACAGTTTTCCAGAAAATATTTCAGATTTGTCAGGGTATGTCAACCTTTTAGTAAGTATTTGACCTGACTACCTTACAATCCCCAAAATTTGTAAATTCAAAATATACAACTGAATTTATCTTCAAGCATCACTGTTTAACAAGGTTTTCCTAATGGAGAAGCCGCAGAAGAAAAGACAAACACTTATCCCACTGTTCACCTGCGTGCACTTCCAGAAAAAAAAGCATATCAGAATACCCAGACATTCACTGTAAAAGAAGCTGAAATTGGTAAAGCAGCAGTCACTGATTTGTGTCACAAATTCCAGGGCAGATAGCAGTGAGAGATTTTTTTTGGAATATAATACTGTTGCAGGCCTTTTGTTTGATATGACAGCCCTGCTGTAAGAAAACTGGCTTGACAGTCAATAAAACTGATACAAACAGGCCCATCAAGTACAAATATTCTGCAGGCTAGGTTTAGCTTGTCTGTAACATACCTTGACCAAATGGATGTGGGCACCATATTACTCACAGGCGATAAACTTATATCAGTATTAATAGGTCCTACTATTCTCCTCTCCAGCTCACTGGCATCCAGTACTGGTCCTAATCGATGTGGTGCTCCAGGCGAGCATCACCCCCCCACCCCCCGGCCACTTATGTTGCCTATGGGATTGACCAGCCCCCACTGGGATCAGTCACTCCCTGGAAAATGGATGGATGAACTGATATCACTCTGAAACCACAAATGTTATTCTACACTGATAAGTGGCCTGCCATCACTAATACAGCAGAACAATATACATATTTAATCACAACTATGCATTGAAAAATATCATTAGCTGCTCAACTTATAATTTTTATATGGTTCTATTTCATAATTATTAATATCTAGTGTTATTTCTCGCTTAAGGGTAGCTGATGCTCAAACATTTTAAGCATTTTAACAGGTTGTTGAGATAAAACAGCATGCCAGGCTGAATATATTGATGTAGTCATTTATCTTTCTTATATTGTATATATGACACTGAAGCAGACCACAATTTCTTTTGAAGTCTATCAGTTGTGCCACAGGATAGCTACTTTGGCCAGCATGCTAATATAATTATTGAAAGATGTGCTGAAAACTAGACAAAGTAAATTAATACTTTTTAACAACATACTTTACAGGCTTGAGCACCAGAATAAAAGTTCTACCTTCAGCTCATTTTTCTCCTCAGTTTGGTCCTCTTCAGCACATTGAGAACCTGTTCTTCTCAGATCCTATGTGTACGCCCTACAATGGACATGTGTCCTGTAGAGTGTCTCTGGCCTTGTGTCCTGTACTTCCTGGGACATGCCCTAGGCTGACCACTGGAGTGGTATAAAATAGGAGCGATGGGTGTCATCCATTTTCTAACTGTTTATTCTGTTCAGGGTCACAGGAGGGCCTGGAGCCAATTTCTGGCAGCAAAGGGCACCAGGAAGGGGTACGGTCCGGATGGGATGCCTGTCCACGCATCCACTCTCACCACAGGCAATTTAGAGCCCAATTAGCTCGACTGCGTGTCTCTGGACTGCAGGATGAAACATACATGACACAAGAAAAATGTGGAAACTCCATAGAGAGCGGAAGCGGGATTCAAACCACCAGCGCCTGAGGTGTGATGCAAGACAGCTGCCCACTGTGCCACCATCACCCATGATGGATGGGTAAACAGACAATAATAACACTGGGGTGTAGAAGGTCATGGCAGTTACAGAAAAACATTCTTCCTTCTTTCACTAAATACATTTTTGAAATTAAATAAACATTAAAACAGCATGTGCATAGATTTCCAAAAGGGACATAGCCAACCAATAATATATACAAAGTGCTAACAGCAAGGGCCCAGTATATCTTCATTTCCATACATGAATGACAAATAGAGGGTTAGGATAGGAAGTTAAATGAAAACATCATTTAATAGATGCAACAAGAAACTTGGGAATTCTCTTCTATTTTTATATTCATCTTCATTCCCCAAAACACATGTACAAATAGGATATGAGAAAGCACAGCTCCTTAACTTACACTCTTCACTGATCAATATACTAACTATAGCTATCCCATACCACCCATTTGTCTGATTCATCCCATCAAACACATCTGACTGTGCAACAAGGGACTATCTAGGGGCTAGGGAACAGCTAATACAACATGATTGGAGTTTCTGCCCTCACTGTAGCACTTTAACATTGAGAAGAACAAGAAAGGTGTCTCATATTTTGTGTTCATTCTGTGAAGTCGGCTGCTACAGAACTGTGTTGACACATATTCATGGCAACATTTGACACAGACAAGTCATTAGGTTACATTCTGCATTGGCACCATTATAAAGCTGAGCAAAGAACTGCTCAGATCTCAAGTCCCCTTTTCAAAAAAAATCAAAGAAACCCAGAAGAGTAAAATTGTACGACATAGGCATTTTGCACTTTCATAAATATATATATTTTGGTGACACCATTCTGGGACACAATTTTAATGGAAACACCACAGGAAAATTGCAGGGACTCACGAGAGTCATGCGCCACATCTCTGTAGGTTGTGCCACCTGTGAGATATTGCCATTTTTCTGTCTTTAATTCAGTGTTTCTCAACCTGGTCTTCAGGGACTTTCATGTTTTTGCTCCCTCCCATCTCCCTGCCAGACAGTCCACATTTTTGCTTCCTCTCAACTCTCACAGAGCTGGGAGTAAGCAAAACCTGGACCGTCTGGGGGTCCTCAAGGACCAGTTTAGAAACATTGCTTTAATATAAATTTAAAAATTAAAAAAGTTTTTTTTTTAACTGAATGAAATTGTGGAAGATGTGCAGGATAAGGAGACATTTCAGGAATTTCAAATGAAGGGGCGACCTGCTCTCCAGTTAAGTTTAAAGCAGTACAAGATGCTCAGAAGCAGAAAGTTGTGAACAAAATACAAAAAAAACAAAGGAAAAAAGGAGGAAGGATGTAATGCTTTCTTGATTTACTGCCAAGCAGGTAAAGCTGGTAAGAGATAAGGAGAACTGGACCTGTTCCCATTATTTTTTCAGTTTTTAGAGATTTTCAAAAATGCTTCCTAAAGGCCAGCACTCTTCAAATTTGTCCCCTATTTGAGTTATGCCCTTCTGAATAGCAGTGAGAGGTTGTATGGATTTCAGATGGTTTGGGCAAAAATTGTGGAAAGCACAGTAGGGAGTGTCATACCAAAATAGGTGTGATTACTCAATTGTTCTTTAAATAATTTCCTAGAACTAATAGTGGGGGAAAATCAAGCATTTTATGAGCTTAAATTGTTAAAATCTACTTTAAGATTATTTAGATTTTGAGGCATCCACAGTAACCCTGAAGAAGATTTGTAGGTGCCCGATGACATTCCCTAAAATGAGCCCGGAAACCCAAAGGTTTACATCAGGACCTAATCGTCAACATGGGAGGGTTATGGATACACTGGTAGGTTCCGGGGGCACAGCACTTGACAAGGGCCTTTGAATCACTAAAATTATACGTAACATTGGGCGGGGAGACCCAAGGTTAAATTTAGTTAAATTTTGGTGGTGTTCAGAATTTATAGGATACCACAGATTGCAGCTTTAAAAGATGGATGACAGGTGTCATAAGCTTTTGCTGTCTTAAGCATGACAGCAAAATATTTACTTCATAACGCATCATGACATTTACCATATGTATAATGACTGCTGTCATAGATGTCAGGATGTATTATTGCATGCTTATGACAGTGTTATTAAGAATTTTTGGTTTGTCCTAGTACAACATTTAATGTTTATTTTCCATCTGCATAGAATAATTTTGCTAAGACTGTGTCAGATGCCGCTGTATTTATGCCACTCAAATTCATTCCAGGTAGCATCTAGAGCAGCAGACTACAAGGCAGTCCACCATTCTCAGAAACCAGAATATTGTTGCACTTTGCCTGCTGCATAGGAACACATATTTCAAAACAATGAATATAACTGGGATCAAGTGTTCTTTATTCTAAGGTTTGTCCCAGAAAGACCAGATTACTCATGTTTCTTCATTTTTTACCCTTTACTTCCAAATTCCCTGAGCGATGATTGTTCAGGGGGATAACAGATTTAACACATTAATCCCTTAATATGCCACCTGCAACAGCATGCTACATCCAGTTTAAGTAGGTACTTATTTTTGGGCCGCTCTAGACTCAGCAGTGTGCCATCAGGGAATGCTTTATTATGGCTATTTCAAATTAAGTGGGCCACAGAAATGTGGCTTCTATTTGTTTTCATTTATCCAGGTGACAAAATAAAATGCTTCCAGAAGTCATAATGGAAGTGACTTTCACTGAACTCCTTGGATAGAGGTAGACATGCAAGAGGCTTCAGTACTTCAGGTTTTATTTTATTTATTCATAATTTATCTTCCTACTAAGGGTGGTTCATTGGTTATACTGTGCTGTTTTGCCCCTTTTCGGCTGATGGTTCAAATCCCAGCTCGGCTCCGAGTTTATATGTTCTGAGATATAAATGTTTGTTTCCATGGTCACGTGACACCACCATGAAGTTGACCTTCATTTCATCTGATTTCAACCAAACTGGTCTCAATCTTCCGTGCTGCTTTTGTACGAGTTTGTACCATTGAAATTTTCACATGTGCTGCTTTGGTTTCTGAGATATCAATGTTTGTTTACATGGTGACATCACTGCCGTGTGTCCCCGTCCAAATTCCATCTCCTTGTAATGTGTTGCTCAGCTGTTTGGTTGATGATACAGTTTCAAGTTATCCCGTGAGTTTCAAGTTCACCCTTGTTGTGCAAGGGAGGGAACAACCCTGGATGGGGCACCAGCCCATCGCAGGGCACACTCACCTATGGGCTATTTGGTAATTCCAATTAGTCTCAGCATGTTTCTGGACTGTGGGAGGCAAACCAGAGTGCAAAGAAGAAACACCACGATGACACGGTGAGAACATGCAAACTCCACACGCATGGAACCCTGGCGGAGACTTGAACCTAAGTTACAAAGGGGTGAGGCATCACTGCTAACACTGCACCACCGTGCCACCCCTTCATAGCGACATGTTTTTCCATATATAAAATATATGTACAGATGTTTTTAAAAAAGCTTGTTTTAATTATTATTATAGAAAATCATTTGCTTTGTTAGTATATCTGACATGTTTTATTAGATTATTAATGTATATTCAGCTCCATAGTGGCAGCATGTGTTTACATTAATAAAATACGTTTACAAATTTTTGAAAAAGGTGCGTCTGGATTATGTGTAACATAATTAGGTCTGCAATAATATATATATATATATATGTTAAAGCTAAATCCCTAATATTGATTAATATTGATTAATAATTGTGATCAATAAAACATGTTACTATAGAGCAGGGCTTTTCAAATCTGGACCTCAATTCCAAATCCAGGCCCTGTTTTCAGTTCTCCCAGGTAGTTAGTTCAATAATTACTGATTCTGATTGGTCAGAGGCTTCAAACCTGGCTCACAGGTAAAGGAAGGCTAGAAAACCAGCAGTGCTCGGACCTCGAGGACCGTGATTTGAATAATAGGGCTATAGAGCATAAACTAAAGCAGCATAAATGAACATTTCAATGGCACAAACTGGCACAAATGCAGCACGAATGACTGAGATGGATTTGGTTCGAATTGTATGCAAATAGGGGGCCAACTCTATAATGGTGACATCACCATGTAAACAAGCATTTATATCTCAGAAACTAAAGTAGTGCAAATGAACATTTCAGTGGCACAGATTCAGCACAAAAAATTCAGATTGGTTTGGTTAAATTCTGAAATGTATGAGACCCCAACTTCATTCAGGTCCTAAAATAAGATCGCTGTACTTTTCCTGGCAAGTAATTCTTGAAGTTCAAGAAGAACGTGTCATATTCACTTGCGGCTGTGTTATCAAAAGTTACAGCATTTTATTAATAATTCTATTTCTGTCTAGGTCCTTCTCAATACATTTTATTGCGGTGTTCGACAATATTTCCAGAACAATCTTTGGCAAACATCATTAAAATTATTTGAAAGTAGAACATTTGAAGTCAGAAGTCATCAACATGTCTGTTCTTTTGTCTGGTGCTATTTTAGGTGTATGGACAAAGTGCAAGAAACAGCATCACTGACAGCTTACGTAAAGGTATTTTTGAAGGGCATTAAAATTAAGTAAACTTGCTGTCAGGCACTGTGATTTTCATCACTCCTACTTCAATTCCTTGTTTGTGTAGGGGTGGGAGGGAGAGGATACACTTGTTATTCTTTCTACTATGTTTTCTTTAAAAGTAGGACAGCTCCTGAATAATGTTAGGTTTTGTATTAAGAACACATCATTACAGTTTAATGTAGGGTGTCCTTCTTTTATTTTGCTTTAACTGGTAAAAATGTGGACATTATTATTCTTATCTATAAATATTTGCTTATATGTGCACTATCTTTGCACCTTGCCTTTTTGTCTGCGCACTGTTTCCTTGCTCCTGTATGCATCAGACCTCCTCCCTGTGATCTTAAGCTAAACCTTAAAATGTCATACCCTTAGCGTTATATGGTGTGGACGGATCTGAGGCCTACCTTGGCAATCTGGACACACCAGTTAAGTAGCAGCTGGGAGCCAATATGGTCCTTATGCTCATGCACATAGTCCAGTAGGCAACCATGGGGCATGAGCTGTGTTACCAGCTGGATCGTGGGACTCAGGCAGACACCCAGAAGTCGCACCAGGTGAGGATGGTCCATGCTGGCCATGATCAGGGCCTCCTGGGGGTGAGCAGAGACAAAATGATTTCATGTAAAACATGATGCTAACACTTTCCCGGCCAGTGCTGGTTGATGCCCATGTGGAGCCCAAGGCAGGCTTCACATCAGAATTAAGTTATTAGACCTGCTGCAAACAGAAATTTTGACACCTAGCACCCTGTTCCTCAATCAGAATCACATTAAACAAATACAGGAAGCTCCAAAGTGTTTTTAAGTGACATATCCTATTAGGTCTGGGAAAAAAACACCATATGTTACATTTAAGTTATATAATTAATTTCCCCTGGAACCAGCAAGGTATATCTATATCTGAATTATTGCGATATTACAGTATAATGATCTGAAACACACTGTAAGCTGGTATAGTCAACACTTAAACCTCATTTATGGCCAAATTGCACACAGCAGCTCATGTTTGCAAACCAGCAAATGGTTCTGGGTTCTCCTGTTTGAAGTGGAGGGCCAAAATTCCTTTGTTGCCAGAGATTGATCAATAGATACAGAAGGTGTTTATTTGCAGTAATTGCTTATAAAGTTACTTAGAGTAGTGTGGGGATTAATTTTTCACTGGGGCCAAATATTCTGACTAGAGTCTGATAATTTGTTTAAAAAAATAAAACGAAGAAATATGGAAGAAAAAAAAAAACAACTTTTTTTGTATCCAAATGGAATGCTTCCAGGACTGGTAAAGAGTGCCAGCGTTGATACTGCATGCAACCTAAAGTAACCTCTTCTCTCAGAGTGTAATAACAATGATCCCTTATACTAAGAAAAAACATGAGCATCGCCCCAAACAGCAGGCCAGGATAGAAGTAACTTCAGGAGTCAGTGTGTGACAGCTAATAATCATGCCTGCCCTTAAACCACTCCTAATAAACAGCAATTAAACCTTCCTTTGTGGAGATAATTGTCTTGCATGGCCAAATTCTGAATTAAACTGTTAATTTAATGATTTATTGGTATATGTTTGGGTTTGTTTATCAAGTCCATGACCTCTTTCATAAAATATAGTTTTATGCTTGAGTTTCTCTAATGCTGAGATAGAAGAGAAATAAATGGTGAGTATTGCTTGTGTGTCTTCTCCAGTATGTGTGTGTCAATCTGTCAATCTACCCATGAGGAGTGAGCTTTGGCTTTCTCTATGTACGCCACTTTGGGTTGGGATGTGTGGTAACACTTTACTTGATGGGGCACGAATTCTTAGTAATAACTCAGTTGCTACTGAAGTGCAAATTATGAACAAACACAGTTGCTACTTGAGATAAATGCGTCACGATTCATTAATGATGAACAAATATGAGATCAGTATTTATCTTGTGTTATTCATTACTTTTTCCTTTGGTAGTCCCTTCAGTTATTCACAAAGGTTTGCAGAATTAACAGATAGTAACAAATACAGTAACTGCTTGAGATATAACATGCATCACAATTCATTAATGATGAATTAGCATGTGATCAGTATGTAACCAAGACTTAGTGTGTAGTTAATTAATATACAAGGAATAGTGTAATGTTATATTATTTGTGCCCTATCAAGTAAAGTGTTACCAGATATGTATTTGTAGGTGCCCTTGTGTGTGAGCCTATAGCAGGAGATGCTGATGCCTCCAGAATATACTGTGACTGTCAGCACTGAGATCATGTCTCCAGAAAAGAAGAGATATTTTAAGAGACTACCTCAGAAATAGACGAAGTACCTTTAAATTTAGATATAGAGAGGCAGGAACCTCACCAATGCTGTGCAATGTAGATGAATAAAGTCTTATCAGAGATATTTCACAAATTTAAAAAATGGTAAAATAAATTAAGGAGTTTTTATAAAAAGAATTTAAAATTTGGTGATCAGTGGTTATTGTTGACACACCACAGCATAAAGTGCACAACAATGAAATGCATCCTCTGCATTCAGCGCAGATGTGACATCGGTATACAGCAGGTTAAACTACATTATTTAAGTAGTGTTAAATTCATTGTGGCTTTTATGGATTATGCAGAGAGGGGCAGTTAGGGTTAGGTTTTAGTGTGCTATGCCAGTGTATAACACAATGGTAAAAAAAATTCTGGCCACAAAAAAAAAGCCAAATACATTGACCAAAAATATCTGTTTTTATGTACAGCCTGTGATGGCATAAAATAAGCAGGCTGTGTGTGGCTCTTTGGGTTAGGGCTCCTGTGCCTGGCCGAGTGATGATACTGTTGGGCCACTGAGGAAGGCCTGTATCCCCAGTTTGTTCAGGGGCCTAGATGACGCTGATCCACACTTGCATGTTGCTTTAGAGAAAAGTAACTTTCAGTTTTTTATAGTGGATACATTTCAAATGTGGTGGCTTAGATGTGTTTGTATATGTGTGTGTGTGTGTGTGCATGCACATAGAAAAATAAGAATAAAAATAAGAATTAAAACTGTCAGTGTATGCAGTGGTGATTGTGTTACAGTATGCACAACATACATATGATAACATACATATAGTCTCTCATATTACTTGAGATACCACAAAACCATCAAAAAACTAAGTACTGGCTGAAATATTAAAAACTCTCAAAACAATTTTGCTAATACGACTAATGCGAATGAAATGGTGCCCTGTGTTTCATAGAAACACAATTATTTCAATAGTGATTTACAATAAAGGACATTTTTGTTCTATGCTGAAGTCTTCAACAGGAGCATCCCTTATATGTGGGGACATAAAACAGCAGCATGACTAGAAATGAGGAAACATTACATGCAATAAAAATGCAGATGACACTGCTGAAATGTATGTTAATGAGCAGTAGGACCCTTTCTTTTGACAGGCACTACAAGGCAGTCTGTATCCAATTAGTGCAAGCCAACCCAGAAGCCTCTGTTCTAAAATGGTAACATAGAATCACGGTACATTTTGCTTTCACTAAATAGAGGACCAGTTACGGAGGCCCTTCTTTCTCATCTGCATATAACCCTTCCCTTCACTAATTGTGGCTCAGAAAATCTGACAGGGAGATTGCTCATCAGGCCTACTAGCTTCCTCTTTCTCCCCTAAACAGGTACAATGACACAAACCTCTGCACTTGTGTGACGCAAAGATGAGCTAAAAATGGCTCAGTCGTAATTTCTGTACTGTCGTAAAAAGGGACACCAGACTTGGAATGTCAGTCGTGTCTTTAATTGGAATCAGACACCTTGAACAAAACTTATAAAGCCAATGAAAAACCATATAAATTCATGCATATACCTTAAAATATACACTGTTTCACTCAATTTTCTGTTTATTAAACACTTTTTATAACTGAAAAAAACTGTCCTTTCGTGGTCATACTTACGTCCATGAACTCCACATTGGCCTTGGGTCCCGTAGTCTCATTCAGTATCTTTATTGCAACAGGAATCTTTACTGTTTCCCCCTCTGGCACCCAGATACCCTGTGTGTGACACAAGCAGTGAGCAAAAGCAAAACGTATACCTTAAACTTGATCAAGAACAAACTCATGCATA
This sequence comes from Hippopotamyrus pictus, assembly GCA_026781145.1. Classification (NCBI taxonomy): domain Eukaryota; kingdom Metazoa; phylum Chordata; class Actinopteri; order Osteoglossiformes; family Mormyridae; genus Hippopotamyrus; species Hippopotamyrus pictus. The sequence continues at coordinate 32,937,009 of JAODLC010000001.1, forward strand.
CACAGAATGTATCTGAGTGGAATGATATTTTTTGCGTAATAAAGCAAAATATCTAAATGGTCAAGACAAACAAGATCGTGTTTGAGGCTGTCCTTCTCTTTGCTTTCTCTGTGTTGCACTGCTTTAATTTTAATGTCTAAAGTTGGTCACTTCCAGATCTTCCCCTATGCAATGTATCTGCAAGTTTGAAAAAGATCCATAAAATACATTTAGATTTACTTTGTTCACAAGACCAAGTGTCTTCTACACTCCCCCTTTTAACTTTGCTACCACACAACACTGATGCTTCATTTCTGGGGCAATTTGTCGCAAAATGAAATCAGATGTATATCTTCATCCGTGCAGCATTTTTGTGAAGCAGTAATAAAATCCATGAAACTTTTTGACTTATTACAATCACAATGTCAAATGTCATCTGCTTTCACCCTTCCCTTTGCTGCTACTAAGCAGTGTTGTTTCAGTTAATTTAATTTGTCTAAAACTTAGATCAGTCCCAGTTGTTCACCCAAACATTGTGTCCACAAAGTTTGATAAAGATCGGTCAAATAGTTTTTGCGTTATCACGTCAAAGAGAAGGCGTTTTCAGTGGACCAGTCCCAAAGCCGTGGCCCCTGCGCATGGATGACACGCAAATATATATTATTATAAGTGTCAAAGCAAATATGACCAACAGCTATAGGATCTTTTTATTTTTTCCTCAGTCTTCCAGAAACTCCCAAGTGAAAAAAAGTTGAACTTTTATTTTTTAGTTAAATGGGAAATAAGGTTACCTTATAGACAATGCCGAAGGCCCCTGACCCCAACACTTTCAGCCGCTTTAGCTCTGTCTCCTTCAGTATGCGTAGTTGAGCTTGGTTTGGGGCTGTTCCGCTGGGTGTGAGGGGCTCCACCAGCTGTGTGAGAAATTGGAAAACAATCCTATTGATCAGTCACACAACTGACCAGTAATGCATGCCATATCAAAATATATTGCAGAATTATTAAGCAAAGCATGGCAAAGTAATACAACAGTATTATAAAACAATAGTGTACAAACATATTTATAGATTGAAGCTTCCTAGTACTCATGAACGGCAAGTAGAGTTTTCCACAAAACTGTTCCTTTCCTTATGAAACAATACTTTCTTCATATTCCGTGCACCTATATTCAGTGAATGAGTGAGGGGTATTGCATGTAATTGAAACTTTAGCTTGTAAACACCACAGGTCACACCAGTGAATAACTGGTGATTCTCACACAGCAGAACAGCCAGAGAGAAGATAATGGCAGCAGATCAAGTAAAGTGCTTGCTCATTTTCTTTCATTGTGAGTCAAGAGGTAATAAGCAGGGCTAAAACACAAACTGGGACTGTTGCCACGTCTCTATTTAACTACAATTTTAAATGAGAAACTGTAAAAGATGAAACTGTAAAAGACACTGATTGTGGCTGATTGAGTAACCAATCCTGACCAAGAGCTATCCACAGCTGAGGTGCTAAGTAACAGTCCAAGGACTGCAGATGGTATATTATCAACAAAAAATTCTGAATGGCTATGCAATAAAGTGGATTGTGATTTTAATAGCAAATGACGACAGCAGGAGTATCACTGAAAACCATATGAATTATGCCTTGACATCTGCAATGTGTACAGTATGTGCCTGTGTATGTGTTGATATGCAGCTGTGTTTCTGGACCACAATGTCCCACAATAAGTTAAAAATACATTCAGACAGGCAGTTCAGCTACAATGCCAAACCTGCTGGCGCAGACAGGTCTGGAACAGAGACGGGGTCTCTGGTTTGTCGATGTGGGGGTGCAGAAAGACAGATAATAGTGAAACGCCTGGCCTGCTAAACTGTATGCTGTTAGAAGCACAGGTTTACCTATGAGCTGTGACTCACACTTCACTTTTTTAATCTCATCCATGAATAGATATAGATGCGAGGTTAAAACCATTTTCATTAAATGTATCCCAGAGTGGGGAAGTCAGAAGGGAGAAGTGAGAGCGTGTAAATTGTATTATGACAGATTGTCCATTCTGATCGAATATGGTTGTTACATCAGGGTATGAGAATGAGGAGTGGAACAGAATGAGCCGCCCATTCCACCCATTTACCAAAAGAAAAAACAGACTGAACTAACCCAAGCAGCAATCCTTACAAATAGAATTTTATTCAGGAGATATTAATTTTATGTTTTTATTGTTTCACTTACCTCTGCATGACTCTACATGCAGCTGATTAGGCTCAGAAAAGTATCAATTACAAAAAATAATGGAATTTATTTTATTTACTTATTGCATTTTTATTTATGTACACAACCAGTTATAATTACTCCCGGTATATTGTCTAAACTCTGTTTAGATTGCAATGGTGACGAGTCTGTACCCTTCATATATATGTCTACACGTGATCTACCTGTGCATGCTGATATCAGCCTTGGGCCCACACATACATTAATCCACCCCTGGTCCAGGTAAATTAGAAACATCAATTTGCCTAATCGGCAAACTCCACATGCACAGGGCAGAGGTGGAACACACTATAGCTGCAATACAGTAGCGCTACTCACAGAGCCACTGGGGTATGTGAGGTATAGAATTTTGCCATAGAAAAACTGTTGGTGCTTTTCCAATGCCACCAAAAATGGAGCCGAACCCCATTTGTACCTGTGCTGATATGGTCCTGCTTACTAGTATGTGTGAAAGCATGACTAAACAGAGCTGGTTCTGTCACCACCATCTGATTGGTTAAGATGCATGGCGATACCATTGATCTGCATTGATATGCGTGGATTATCTGAGGGAAAACATGGCATATTCTACTGTATATAGCATTAATTTTTAGTAGTATCACACATTGCAATGTATTGATGCATTCTCAATAACTTGGAATTTGAAAATTTCCCCCTACTTAAAAAAGTACTATAGTACAGCTGAACAGAATGGATTTGTAATGCAAATGCACTCTATCAGTGATGGGATTTAAACCGGTTACCCTTCCTGTCGTGGACACACGAGCATGAGGACCGTACACTACCCCACATAAAGTGGTTAAAGTTCCTTGACACAATCCCTTACCCCGAACCCAAAAAATAAAAAAGTTTCCCTTTTTTGACCTTCTTTTGCTTTGAGAATTCATTTTGCAGTGTATTATCATGGCAATGAAGTTACTGGGGGGGAAGGTTACAGTTGGGAGGAAGGTTATTGTGCAAATCAATTTTGTGGGTCGGCACCTTTTCAAAACCTCACACAAGACAGAAAAAATACACATGCACAGATATTACTGTGCCTGAAACGGCATGTTACTATCATACATTCAAACATGTCCGGCAAATGACAACCACTACTTATCTCCTATCTGCTAATGCCCAAAAAGCATAGCTAATGTCAGCCAGAAAATAGTTTGTTAGTTGCATTCAAAATATGTGATATGGAGATTCAGTTGCCTTCTTTTTCCTTCACTAGCACATTTACTTGGTTTGCAGATGTAAAAAGCTAAGGACAGATAGCCTTGCTGCTGAGATTGTGAATGTCTGAAAGAAAAGTGAATGTCATGACATGACTACTCATTGATGATATGTAGAGTTATTGGTAGAAGATGGGAATGGGGGAGGGTATTATGGGATGCAATCTGACAGGGGAAGTTTGCTCATTGGTCAGATTACCCTGACTGCAAGTTTAACAACATGTTATTCACAGTCAAAGTAACATGTTATTGATTCACTGAATAATTGATTTATAAGGTACGTTACATTTTCACAAAATATTCAATAGGCACATACCTACCTAAATTGATTGGCACAACACCAGTGGTGGGTAGCACTATTTGCAGGGTCAAGGGTTTGAACCCTGGCTATGATGTGTTTGTGTAGTTTGCATGTTTTGTCTGCGTCATGTGGGTTTAATACTGCAGACTAAAACATACAGTTAAGGTGTCGGTACGCCCTGGTATTACGTTCTTGGTGCCCCCTTGCCTTGTGTCCTATGCTGCCTGGGACAGGGTCCCCCCCATTGACCCTAACTAGGATAAGTGCTTGGAAGATGGATGGCTGAAGTTCTTACTCTTTTATGATCTTATTTGAACTTTTTTAAACAAATCCTTCACACAATGATAATACCTATCCCTTTTTAAAGCAACTCTTTCATTATCTTGGGTGAAGGATCACTCTTAATGCTCAGTCTAGCATTCTCTTCCTAACCACTACACCCCATTAATAGAATGCTCACTAATGATGTACTCCAGTAATAGGAGACCTTCTACTATTACACCCCAGCAACATGCTGCTCTCAGGTGTCACTCTCATCTAATGTTACACCATCCACCTCCATGAAAATAACATTCCAAGTAAAGCTCAAATGTATGTATATGTATTTTTTCTGCTACAACTTAACAGTATGCTTCCATCACCTCCTCAGGCTAATGGTGTTCCCACCACTTTCAGGAACACATAATGAGTTCTCTCCATTGTTTTAATGAAAACTCACAATGATGTATTCGATAGAATTTGTTGTGACAAGTGACTGAGAATGTACTTGTGTGATGATCGTTTTAGATTCTAATCACATTCCCTATAGGCGAGGCATTGTCCACTAAGCACTGACATGAGTTTCTGACCTCTGTCTCAAGAAAGCGTCTCAGGGCCCTCTTCTTCTTGATGCTCTTGCGCCGAACGTAGACGGCCATACTCAGGGCTAATATTACTACCACAAATAAACCCCCGATCACCCCAGCTGCAATAAGGGGGGTCCTGCAATGAAGAGAGGCAGTGTAAGAGAGTAAAAGTACATATCCTCCTGAGATCCAAGGCAAAAAAAAGGTTTTTCAATTTAAATTTTTATTTTTACATAAATTAAGTGTTGGGATGGTGAAAGGCATACCCCCACATATGTGATGTCATCTCAAAGCCCTAACTGTCCTCTTTAAGGAACAACAGGAGTAGCATGTATAGTATGAAAGATATGAGCAAAAATGTAATGTCCTCTACAGAGGACAAAAATGAATTGCTGGATCTCAGGAGGATACTGTCTTTATAGATATTTCTAAACCAAAATAAAAACCAGGCAACACTTTGGATATAGTTATCATAACTCAAATTTAAAGAATTGCAAAAGCAAAGCATTTATCTTTAAGCCCCAGAAGCCCAGAAAATAACAAACCATACATTAATTTGTAAATACAGATGTCATCATAACAGGACAGGAAAAGATTATAGTTTGGATAAACAAAATACTATAAAAAGAGATGGGACACAATTTATAGCTTAAGTATAAATGGTAGCTGGGACAAATGTGTATATATTATCCATTTAAATTTGGGTAGAATCATTGGTGGAATCTATGTTGATATTTCAAGCGTCCTTGCATGCTGACTTCGGAGAGTGCATAATCGTGTCTATGCCCATTAAGGTTTTGCAATCAGTCATCCAATGAATGTAGGCTGATACTTGCTACACCGTTGTACAAAGGCAAAATACCATAACTGCAAAATTGAGTTATAACAAAAATTGGGTGTCTTAAGCTCTGTTTTATCTTGTAACAAAATATCTTAGCTCAGGTATACTCATTTTTGAAGAAAACACAATCATTTACCTACATACTAGGCATATGGATGGACAGTCAAAAAATTTGAAGCCATTTTTCTCAGAATAGGCTTCGGGTGACTGCATAGTTATTGTGATTTGCCTTTATAGGACAGGACAGTACATTAATGTATCCATACAATAAAAACATTTGAGCTCAATATTAAAAATATAAGCAAGCACTGTTTTCAAAGTGTAATATTTGCGAGATTAGACTTACCGCTTCAACAATATATTCTTCTATTCAAATGCATTAGTATCAAACACAGAAAAACTCTCATTCAGCTGGTTCCCTGCTATTTGTGGTATGCAATACATTTTTTGAGACAAAGGCTGATGCAGGCAAAAATTACCAGATATGTGGATAATGCAAAATTAGAAGATATACAGAAATAAATTATAGAGGGAGGCAGAATGAAAGTTTATAAAAGAGATGCACAGACAAATGTCTATAATGAACTCCCCTTTGTCACCATGAACATCTTTCAAATGATACCATAGACTGAAACAATCATCTGGGCCCCTCACTACCTGTCTGGACCAATAATCTATAAAACATTGCGAGAAAAGAAAAACAGTGCCACAGTGTTACCCTAAGCCATGTTAGTTGGTCAGTAAGCAACGCTCAACTGTTTGCAGAACTGAGTTACATGGAATTTATAATCTCAAGTTGTCTATGTGAGTTACTGTTAGTAGAAAAACAAGCACCCATTGTGAACAGCCCTTCAAAATGCACAAAATGAAGTTCACTATTCCAGTGATGTTTATAGTCCATAAAATAAAATGTGAAGCAAAGCAGAAAAACACAGACACTGTTAAAAACCAGCAATGACAGTAATGTACCAGGGGAAAGGATAACAAGATGGTCAAATAATGACAAGTACCTGTCCATCATCCCCACACAGTCTTGGATCCGTGGCCCAAGGCACCTGACAGTGAAAAAAGAGACACTTTTTGATTGAAACCAACTGCATCTGTGTACCTTCTATCAACAAAGACATCAATAAGTTCACAGTTTGTGGAGAGACCCAGAAGGCCACCAGAGAAAGTACAATGACAATGAAGTTTGGATTGAAGTAGATTCAGCACTAATGATCTTGCTTGGAGGTACATTGGATCTTTCTACTCATTAGAATTTGAACATTTAGAGGGATAATCCTAAACAAAGAGAGAGAAAACCACAAAATATATGTGAAGCAGATAAAAATTAAATGAAGCATGAATCTATCTAACGGTATGATTTGACGTTCAGTCCTTATACAGTCGGGGGGGGAACGTCCAGAAAGTTCCAAAAACCGAATCTTGAATTTGCCACATGCGAAACAGTATGCTAAATCCACGTGAATGTAGTGATAGAGTGTAAAGAGAATGAATAAATTTTCTCTATTTATGTTTTTTATAAGCACTACGATGGTTGCGTATTGATTTTCTTGTCATTATTTCCTAAACAATACAGTATAAGAATAATTTATATTGCATTTACATTGTATTAGATATTATACACAATCCAGATATGAAGTATAGGGAGGATGTGCGTAGGTTATATGAAAATATTATGGCATTTTATATAAGGGACCTGAGCATCCATGGATTTTGGTATCTGTGGGGGTTCTTGGAACCAATCCCCCGCGGATACAGAGGGCTTACAGTACTTGCAAAAAGATCCCACTATTTCACATATTCAGAAATTCAGCAACTCTTGTAATATCCCAATTCTTGTGACATTACAATGGGACTGGTAAGTAATGAGAAATAACAGCCTAAAATGGTGTATGTGAAACATGAATTGCATGCATGACACGATTATGTGTGATGGGGATCGGAACATAGAATTATCTTTTTTTTATTTTTTATTTAAATGGGCCTGAGATGGGACCAGTACAATAAATACCATTGACTGTAAAAGAGAAAATGAGACTTTGAGCATAACTCAGAAAAGCAAAAACTAGCTTGTGGGTGGCAGAGCAGATGTCATGATAAGTTAACTTAGGGGGCCATATGAAAAAAGAGAAAAATGTTATTTTAAAAAGTATGTTGCAATAATGACACACACCCAGTCACCTGACATCCCTGCAGCCTTGGCCCTAATACATAACTTCTTAGTTTATATAAATAAAATAAAATCAACCTGCTTTTCACCTGAGTTGTAAAAGATTACAAACAGGGGGTGTTTTGCTCAGTTCCAAAAAAGAAAAAAAAAAGCAATTTCATTAAAATGACCTCCACATTATACAGCCTCAAAGTGTAATATAAAGTGTCTACCCTTTTGTTGATGATAGTTTGTTTACCTATAATATTGCACACGTGCAACTCTCTGTTTAATTGATTTATTAAATGGGGATGAACAATATCAGTCTCCATTTTCTATGTAAAGTATTTGCCAAGACTCTTTGTATACTATTGATTTACCATAAAACAATTTTGGTTCTGTCATTATGAAAGTGAATCGCAGTGAGATCCTTAGAGCTGCATTATAAAATTGGTATTATTATCATATCCCTCAAATGCAAGAACATAAAACATATATACAGTAGACCTGCCAATATTAGTAGAGCAATTGTTTTAATTTGCCTGATCTGAGTCTGCTAGATATGAGCTATTTAAATTTTAATTTACTTTGAAATTGATTCATGCATCAAAGGATGTAATTAAATAGTATAGTCATAGTTGGACTGTCAGCCACAAATCTACATGGATTTTACTGTATCAATTTGTTATGCTGGCCTTTTGACAGAGTGAATAAATGAACAGAAAGAGAAGAGCAATTTCCTTGTAAATAGATTGGCTAAATAAAATAATTTATATTTGACTGATGTGATTGTGACCTATTGATCAATTTCAGGATTAGAACCTGTTGGAAAAAGCCCTGAGAAAAATTGGTTATCACAATCCTCCATTACATGCCTTCCCTTCAGGATGCCTAGTCATCCTCCCGCTCACAAAAGAAGAAAGGATTCTTTCCTAGTCCACGTTTCAATTTCAGGTCAGCAGATACAGATTTGCAATGCAGCACCCTGGATTGGTAGTTCAGCTGATTAGAGGGCCACTTCACTCCAGTGATCAGATATAGTCACTGGCAAAGAGATGGATGCATCAAAGGTGAGTCCTGTGTGTCACTTTGATTTTGGCACAGATGTGGTTTAGGAGAGTGTGATGTCAGCAGTTTGATCTTGCACTTTGAGGTTACTCTGCCCAACAGCAATGTCCCTGTCTTGTTCCAGTCCGAGGATTTCAATGCAATATAAGAAAACCAGTTGATTTAGTCTCCAAGATACAGATTACTGAACTCTATTAAAATTGTGAATTAGACTGTGTGAATAAAAGGTGGAACTTTGGTAATCCTCAGTAAGGAATACTTTGTATAATTAATATGTCTTTTAACAGTTCTTTTCATTTTTATATATATATATATATATATATATATATAGAGAGAGAGAGAGAGAGAGAGAGAGAGAGAGAAATTCAGGTGGATTGTTGCACATTAACGTTCTTCATAATTCATGATTTCATGAATTCATGATTTCGAACCACACGAGTACAAACCACGCACGGTCATTAAAGCCTGTCACATGCAGAGTCCCTTACCCCTGGGTACAGTTGGAGTGACAGGGGCGGCACTCTTTGTTGGCTTCAGCGTACTTGAAGATGAAGCTGCTTGCACCCTGTAGACCATCTGGGCATTTCTCTACGCAGTTGGGACCATCTTTGAAGTGCGCACATTTTACACACTGGTCAGGGCCCTGTAACGTGGGTGGGCAGAGAAAGCAGTAGGAAGTGAATGTACAGAAGAATAAAGGAAGTGAGTTGCCACTTACTAAAAACATTTGATTTTTTTTTCAGCATATTATTGTGCAAGACTGAAGTGAATCTAGATAAGCATTTCGAACAGTCAGCTGATATCACTAAAGCATTTTGCTATGTAAGGCCTTGAGATTTCAGAAGTAGGTTGATGTCTCTCACATGAATGCAGGAGAATCTATAGCCTGTTCTTGGAAAACTCCATAAAACCCTGAACTGTTGAGCTGCTGTAGTGGTTATTTATATAGGTGTCAGCTTCCACAGACAGGACTTTAACTGCCTCTCGAAATAAAAAAGAAAGAATAAAAAAACTCCAGGCCAGGCCTGGCTGAGGCATCACTGGCTTATTCAGAAATATACCACTGTCCCAAAAGTTTTGTCATTTCTATTCAGTCTGGCATAACCTTGGAGCTCTCATGCCAAAAAATGGAAAGTATATCTTTAAATGCATGCCATTTGTTTCTATTTCCCCAGACTGGGTGACTTTCAGGATTACTTTGTAAACACATCACTAAAATTCTAAAGATTTATATAAATGCAGTTCCACCAATACCATTAAAGACACCTGATAGCACAAAACTATATCATAGGAATGCCATAAAAAAGAATAAATCTGTAAAAGAATAACAAAATAAATGTTGAATAAGAACAAATATAAATAAAAATAAAATAATAGAGAAAAGAAATTTTTAAAAATTAATTAGAAAATTATTAATTATCAATTATTAATTAATGTTTTTCTTTATTGATTTTGCTTTTTCCCTATTGCTTTTACTTTAACTGTTTTGCCGTATTGCTTTTGCCATTTACCTTTTGATTTTACCAGATTGCTTTTACTGTGCTGCTTTTAGTTTTGTGGTATTGCTTTTAATAAAGGGACAAGCTGTCTATCAACTGGCTTTAGACATGCCTCCATACCCAGGCTGAGTAGTCAATTCCAGTCAGGGGCCTTGCTAGAGATTTTGGGCCCCATGAAAGCATATCATATTGGGCCCTCAGTCCAGACCAATCCAGTTATTTTCCAAATTTTTTAGGGCCCCTGTCACTCAGGGCCCTTGGAATCATCCTAACTCCCTTCCCCTCTTATGGCGCCCCCTAATTCCAGCACACATGAATCCTGCTTTTGACCTGTTTTCCAATTTCCAATCTTGTGCTCAAAACAAAAATGGAAAAAATGGATAACAAGTGCACACATTCTGTTTTTTTTTTTTCATCTGGCACAAGAGGTGTTACCCTCGTATGTGACAAGTTACTTGTGGAAAACCCTTTACTTAAATTGTGGTCACGTTTTTATCAATTCCATCCCACGATATGTTGAAACTTGGGCACGTTGTACTAAAGGCGCTTTCACACCACAGAAACTTTTTCTGGAACCAGAATCTTTTTCTGGAACCAGGGACTTTTGTCATGTTCACACCATAGGAACTCGGCACAATTGTAGTTCCTTGGCGGCAGTTCCGGAACCCTTTTAAGTACCTACTCCAGGCTAGGTAGTTTTCCTTCAAATACAAACTACTGGGGAGGCGCAAGGCAATGGGGAAAAAGCAAAAGCAACACGGTAAAAGTAAAAGCAGTTTGGCAAAATGTAAAGCAATATGATAAAAGTAAAGTAAAAACAGTATAGCAAAAGCAGTATGCTAAAATTAAAAGCAATACGGCAAAAGCAATATGCCAAAATTAAAAGTAATATGGTAAATGTAAAAGCAATATGGGAAAAGCAAAACAGTAAAATTAAAAGCAAAGAAAAAAAGCAAACAATAAATAAAATAATTTTCTTATTCCTTTATCTTTAATTGATTTTCCTTATTATCTTATTTTTATTTGTACTTATCTTTTTTATGGAACTCCTATGATTCCATACAAAACATGTAAGCCAAAAAAATACTAGTAATATGTATTAAAGAACACATATTAAATAAATAAAAAATATATATTTTCAGTGTTTGCCACCTTTTTTGCATTAATGCTTCTCTCATGTATCTTGGATATGTTTTTCAGAAGTCCAGATTTCTGTAAATCACTATTACAAGTCATGAGCTGCCTGTATTATACAATTGTGTATATTTTGTTTGTTTGTGTGTTTCTTTATATTTATTAAAGTGGGGGGTCTATTCTGTAATGTGTTTAATATCCATAATAGCCATATTTTGCATCATAATCCAATGTGAGTACAGTATTAGAGATTCAGAATAATCTGCAAATAATATTTCTGTCACAATGAGACTAAAGAAAAAATGTTTTTAATAGGACATCGAAATAATGACCATTTTCAACCAATGCTGCATACATGATGATAAAGCAAGAGTGGTTCAGAAATGATACATTGCTTTTCTCAGGGGCTCAGTAGTTAACACTGTAGCCTCACATCTGCTATGTTTCTGCAGGGTTACCACTGGGTACATATAAGGTACTGTGAACAGGTTTGACTAAACTGCGCAAAGTAGTGAATGTGTGTGCCTTGTGATGGACTGGCATCCCATCCTGGGTGTATTCTGCCCCACACCCTGTGTATTCTGGGATAGACTTCAGGCTCAATGGGACCCTGTACTGTACTGGATCAGAGATTATTGGAAATGGATGGATTTCTTGAAATGATGAATAGTATATAAATAGGCATGGGCAGAATGATGTTTCATTATCCTAAAGCAGGATGTGATGGATAATTGATATGAATAATTTGTAATGGCCAGTAAAGACAACATGACCACCTTCAGTTAGGTTGAGATGTTGGTTCAAACGTGGTGATTTTTACCGGGCCGTGGCAGGTCAATGCGTTGTCCTCAGCCTTTTCGCATTGGCTGTCACACTCCACACACACAGAACCGTTGGCAAACTCACGGACATCCCTGGTAACAGAGAGAGTGAAAAGAATCATACTACTTTTTCTGCTGTGGGATCCTATGCAGATTAATAATGATGAACTCACTGGTGTATTATACTAAATAGTGTAGGACCAGTTGCCCCTTGGCTCTCTTTCTCAGTTGAAAGTGTTCTGACTGACTAACTTCACAAAATAAATTATTTTTTTCAACGATCAATGTGCTTTAAATTAAACCAATCAGTGAAGTAGTTTATTCAAGTGGCACAAGTATTTAAGCCATGCCTATCATCCTATCTTCCCGTCTTCTCTGGGGTGTTACATTTTCCCTGATATTTTATAACAAGAAACATTCCCATCTGACAAAAATAAATTAAACTATAAAAAGCTGAACAACAACAGCAACAGGAAGCCTGTAAATAAAACCTGCACCTTGGTCAATACTGCAACAAGGACACGCACAAACTAAGTCCTATAATTAATTGACAATTAAACTATAAATATTGTTGGTTTTGTACTGGATTGGGGATAAGAATAAAAGAATTATTGAAATGGATTATCCATAAAAACAAAGTGTAACAATTAAGGTAAAGTAGTAAAAATAGTTTATGCATTGCTGAATGGGTCCTATTGTTCGAGCTTCTCAAAGAAGCCAGCGATCTTTGCCAGCAGGAAAATTAGACTTTTTTTTTGACTATGTACTGAGTGACAAAGGAAAAAATAATAACAATGTATTCCATGTAATGGAATTACTGTAGCACTCTTTTTATAGCAGTCTTTTGTTTTTTTATGCTGAAAGAAGAAATTGAAATTGTTGAAACGTTAGCTATTTGAAATAAATGAGATATTTTAATTTTTGTAACTAAGATATTGTAGAAGCTACATTAAGGACATCCCGTGGTAAGGTTCATAGTAGGGCTATACATGTATGACCGTGTTTGCTGTGCCCCACCCCCCAGGCTCAGCTGGCTGGACTGTGATAACACCCCCACATGCCTGGCTCCAACATCACGATTATCATCCAAGCTCACACAAGGGCACACTGCGCTTGTGATGTTGTCCCCTTTTTAATTAAAAAGGATCACTTTGGAAGCCAAGAAATGAAATCATTTTTTGCCCTTTTTTCCTGTTCTGCTGGTTACCTTCTTCCTCTTGAAGAGTATTAGAGCATGTTGAAAACAGCGGAAAAAAAAAAAAACATTGCCACAGATACACAAGACTAGACTTGCTCAGTCTGGCATTTAACGATACAATGCACAATACCAGTTCCTTTGAGCGGTATTTCACCTCAACAATATTACAGTATTATGATCAGTTTTGTAACATTTAGATGAGTTTGTTTTACATATATTTGCATGGCTTCTGTTCTAAGGAGTATTTGCTGCCTTTGATTTGTGCTCCCCCTTAAATAAAATTATAATTTTGATTTTTTTTTCTTAAATAGCTCCTCCTTCAACATGTTCTCCACCCAAGCTGAGCCTGTTTGAGAGGGCTTATAGTTAATTAGTAATTTCATGACCATGCGACTACCGCATTACAAATAAAGGAGATTTCTGGTTAATTTGCTGTACATTCTTGTCTGTTTTATAACATAAATCTCTTCTCTTCTGTTGTCCCAGTGTTTTGGTGTTGAAGGTTTAAGTAAACCCAAGTATTTTTCTGTGTATTGTTCGTAGGACTTTGTACCCCATTGGCATATCTGTTTCAATTATGGTCGAAGCATTTTCATAATATTAATTGGCTTATTAACAGGATTTATTGTCATTAGTCAGCTGCCACTATGACCAACATCACTTTTGCTTTAATATATGTTGTGCAACATTCAGATAATGAAATACACTGCTGCTGATGTTTCTGCTCCTGATGGTTATGTGTTGTATAATGTAGCATGCTCACCCCTCATACAGATTGCAGAATTCCACACATTGGCGACCCCTCTTGAAAAATCGGCAGGACAGGCACTGGGCTGGCCCAGGACCCCAGCAGCCGGCATCAGAGCACAGTGGGTCACAAACCATCTGGTCCTGGGCTGTATGAAAAGGAAGACCTTTCCAGTTAGAACACACCAAAAACCAGAATTTATCAGTAGTTATGAAATTACAGTAGGCTAAAGCTGGTATACTTACTACATTCCTTTGGGTCACGGTTGTTGCGTATCAAGGCCTTCTGGCTGCCAGTTCGAAACAGGCGGGTCCAATTTACTGTGTTGTAATAGCAGAGCTGGCTATTGTTGGTAATGTAGACATTTCCCGCACTGATCTCACTCAGGGACTGTAGCTGGAGGGAGGAGATCCACTGCTGCTTGAGGATCAACAGGGAGATTCCACTGAAGGGGGGCAAGAGGGCAACAAGAGTAAGATAAGGGTAGGGGAACAAGGTAGGGGGTTGGAAAGGTGCATAAAATATGAGGGAAGTGAGAAGTAGGATGTATGAAAATATGGGGAGAGTGGAATAATATGGGGGATGGTTGAAAAGGGCGGAATGGGTGAACAATGTAGAGGGAAGGAGAAAATAAGTGCGAACATAGAGAGAAAGATAGAAAAGGGGGGACGTAAAGTGAGGATGGCGATGCAAAAATAATCAGAAAAAGGTAGGAGCCACAAAATACAATAGTGGAAAAATATAATAAAAGGCAAAGTATGCGATAGTATGTGAGAGCAAGAGATGAGGTTATTCAGTCTGTCTGTCGGCAATTATACTATATCAAACGATTTTTTTGCAAAGGGCATAATGAAGTCTGGGGTAGTAATGTGGGTAACAACTATGTAAGGATCATGAGTGAAGATAGATATCCTTCATAAAGAAATGGATATTAACTAAAGCTGCCAGCCATTCATTTGCTTCTAAGTATGCTTTATGGGAGAGAGGCAGTGTGAACCAGACTGTGCCAAACTGTAGCTTAATACCCTGACCTAACATTAAATTATGGTAAATTATTTCTTATGTCTGAGGACACATAATGATATTATGATGTGTAGTGATTTTTTTCCCGTAAGACCTTGGTAATCTATTGTTTCTTTCATATTTCTCACAATGATCATACCAATAGTTGTTGCATTCCTTGGCCTACTAATTGAGGGAATATATGATGGTACATTAATGTTGTACCTATAGACAGCCCTTCCTCCTATGATGGCCAGGTTGGAGAACACACTGAGATCTGTCATGTTCTCTGGCCAGGACTGGATATTCAGAAAACCTGGGAAAGGGGACAGGTGGAAGCTCACTGGTTTGTTATTGCAGTCCATCCAAGATCCATGGCAACCAACACAAACACATAATAAGTTATGGTTTCAATGTATTATGTACAGGATTACATTTAATAATAACAGAAATATAATTAATATAAATGAATAGAAATGACTTTTGCCTTGTCATGTAAATGGAAGCTATTAATCATCTTTATACATGCCATTATACACCTGGAAAAAAGTAATTTACTTGAAATGACTGAGTGAGTCCTTTGAGCTGCAACCATGGTTACAATCATGAAAACCCTTTTCTAATTCATTTAACTTACATCTGTCATAGGGTATGTTGGACCAGGCAGGTCAGCTGTACAAGCCAAAGGACACTGAGCACTGAAACTAACACGATTAATATGCTTGCAATAACTACAAAGATCAGTCATAGCAATGCATGATTAATACTACACGACTAAATCGTAAGTCATAATTAATGTCATAAGCTGAAAAGCTGATTACTTCCTAATATGGTCATTCAGTATCAGGAGTTCATTGTAATCCAGGCATTAGGAAAAGAAGTATTGTACAGAGATTTTTATAGTTTATAGTTTTTTATAGGTATTTAAGTGTGTACAGAAATTTTATAGCTCTCATAGGTATTTAAGTGTGTAATCTCTGTTTATATTTTTCTATATTTTATATTCTACGCACCATGGGGAGGGCTAGGTGAAACGGCATTTCAATACACTGTATACTATGTATATTAATGTATTGACAATAAATCTCTCTTGAATCTTGAATCTCTTGAACGTCTGTAGCAGAATGACATACATTTCACAGCAAATGTGATTCAAGGGTTATATTTGTCACATGCGAGGTATACAGTCAGACTATCTCCTGCAGTGAAATGCATGGTGGTCGACTGCCATGGATGCTGGTTCACTCAGAGTTGTATACAACAATAACATTAGAACCACCGTGATTAGTGTTTGTTAGAAAGTATAATGTAACTTAGTGATGAAGGTCAGATTCAGTAATTTCTGTATACTCCACTGCCCACAAAAGTCACTCAAAGGTTAAATGCAGTTTTGCCTCTCTGCCACAATTCCAACTACGACTAGGGGGTCCATTTCCTTTTTCAAAGATGGCAAGAGAAAATTTTAGATCATCTCTCACCTGTGATCTCCCTGACTGTGCGGAACACATTGAGCTTTTCTGGATCCAGTGCCTCAATGCCATGGTACACATCCCTGGGAATTAAAAAAAGAGGTGACACATGGAAGATAACAACAGCATGTTCACGCACGTTATTTCACTGCTATTGATGCTGGGCCTTAATCGTAAAAATAGTGTACAGATTTAGTATACAGAGTTGTGGTGGAGTAGCTAGTGGTCTGGTGCAAAATCCCTGAATGTGTATGATATATGATTTTCGATTTCAGGAAGTGCAATGCTAATGACTCTCCATAAATGGCTCCTCTGTACAGTGTGGCTGTCCCCCCATGTTTACATATACAGGCAACCCCCAGGTATTGAACAAGATGCATTCGGTAAGTCTAAGTTGAATTTGTAGGTAAGTCAGAACAACAATAATACAGTACATAATACTAATAATAATACAGTAATAATTAAAGTAACTATATATATATATATATATATATGGTACTGTACTGTACCTCGAGCCGACTGACCACTGAAGCCACATAATGTTTTCAAGAGTATCATTGTGTATGATCTGTTTTGTATGTATTTTGAACCGTGGTCCTGAAGGAACACTGCTTTGCTGTGCTTTACACTATATAATGAATACTATATACTACTGTATACTATATACTACTTGAACATGGAATGAAGTTCACTTTCTTTCACTCTGAAGGAGCAATTCAAATGAGAATTTATATCATGTTTACAAGAACTCATCTGTACAACTTGTTACAGTTCTACTATTTAATCAGAGAGAGGCCTGGTTTTCTGCCTATACATAACATTTTTCAATTTGACTGCCCCAAATACAAACTCAAGACTAAATAAATGCCACCATTAAAAGATCTATGAGTAAGTTAATTAAGGTCTACAAAGTGCATTGTGTCAAGCAAGGAAATCAAGGCCAACCCAACTGCAGCAACCGAGTGGTCGGAAGGTGAAATTAATTCTCAGAATCTCACACATTTCAAACCCAACGAAAACCTCCTATCCCCTGTGTGGAGACAGTGCAGCTAGAAATGAGTCCCTCGTCAGATTAACTGACTCTCATTGGGGCAAGATGCTGGAATTAACCAACAGTAAAAGGTATATGTGCATAGGGGCTGGGGAAACTGTGATATCCTGCTCGCAGCAGTCAAGATTGTGTTTAGCACAATCTTGTGTGTCCCTATAACATCGCTGCCACACATATTAATGTGGAGGCATTGTAATGAGAGTGGGGCTCCTTGGAAGCTCAGAAGCTCCCATAAAGAGTTCAGAGGGAAGGATTCTCACCCTTTGATGCCAGTGATGAGGAAGACTAGGTTGCCGTTGATCTTAGTGCAGTTGAGAAACTTATCGATGTTGCTTGAATCCACAGTCTGTGCTGTCTGTAGGCTGGCAGTTCCTATGCCATCACATGCTAGAATACAGACAAAAATAATGTTTTCATACAGTTTGATAGCTGTAAAGCAATAAGGTCATGTAAGAAACCGTGCATTACACTTGCCTGATAAAAACGTCCAGAAGTTGTGTGACATGCAATCATGTTTCATAATGTACAGTAGGGTAGGGTGAAAAAAATCAAAATTTCCAATAGCAATTTCCCATAGTGCGGAAAAGTTGTCACTGGACCTCGTTATTAAACGTGCAAAATATCTTTGAAATAGGTTAATATTTTCAGGTTCCGCAATGCGATTGAAGTTTTCACCTGTCACATCAATGGGCGATATACACTATCCATTATCTATACTCATCGGTGTTGTGTTTGTGCACTTTCACAGCATGATAATCAATACAAAATACCAACATTTAGGTAACGCAGATTTTTACTGGGTATCAGTCATACACATACATTACATCGCTCTACGGACCTACGTGCATTACAATTAATCACCTAACATATTTTTTTGTAATGTTGTTCCTGTATTGCCATTTTATTGTTTTTTATTATGTGATGTTTTAGTTTGCTATTGTACTGTGTTTTGAGATCGACAGAAGTTACATGTGCATGTGAGTGCTTTCTCTTGCCAGTGAACTTTACATACTGGAATGCAGAACCTTGCAGTGTTGAAACTGGTGTGTTTGACATGAATATTTTGGCATTCATCGGTGTTGTGTTTGTGCACTTTCACAGCATGATAATCACTAAAAAATACCAATGTTCAGGTAATGCAGATTTTTACTGGGTATCAGCCATACACATACATTACATCGCTCTGCGGCTCTACGTGCATTACGATTAATCACCTGTCACTTAAATGCGCAGGTCCACGCTATGTATCATCCATATCATAACGCAGTGTAAAACTGTTCCTCAGTGCCACCAAAATGAAAAGTATAAAGCATGACCGTCAAAATGGTTAGATACACTATATTACCAAAAATATTGGGACACCTGAATTCAATGATTTGGAAGGGTGTCCCAATATTTTTGGTAAGACCCAGATGGATAAAGCGGTATAGATAATGGATAGTGTATATTGCCAGTATGTCAGTGTAAGCTTGCTCCTGAGCGCCACATTTCTGAAAGAGTCGTTTCCCACTTACTCATTGTCACTGACCGATTGTTAGGTTCTTGTGTTAAATTGGAACAATTTTACATTGCGTTATGATGATTTGGATGATACGTAGCGTGGATCTGCGCATTGATGTTACAGGTGAAAACTTTGATCGCGTTGCGGAACCTGAAAATATTAACCTTTTTCAAAGATATCTTGCACGTTTAATAACAAGGTTCAGTGACAACTTTTCCACACTATTGGAAATTGCAGTTGGAAATTTTGATTTTTTTCACCCCACCCAAATGTACAGTTAACTAAATAAAAGCCATTTTCAATTAAGATTCATAAAAAATTCTTACAATCAATCAAACGTAGACAAACAGTCTTTATTGATAAGTTCCCGACACACATTTGAGGTGTGCTCAGCATTTGCCAACCTTTGTAAGATCCACTAACCAATTCTAATTTAAAATACAACCTACATAGTTGTATAAATATATCCACCTCTCTGAAAGCGGCACTCAAAAAATAGCATGATTCACATAGTATATACTGAATGAAAACCACTCAAACTGAGGCAGAATGGGTACCTTTTGGGCATATATCAGTGCAGGGAATGCACATTTTGATGCGGTTTTCTTCCACCTCCATTTTATTGCTGGGACAGGCACGCACACAGGAACTGTGGTCTACAACAAAGTTATCTGTAACACAGCAAAAGCAGGATGCATCCATAGACCAACATGACGCATGTTAAATAAAGAAAAACCTGGTTACTTTCATTTGAATGCTTGTTAATAGTGGATAAACCAGGTTAATCTCCAGATATCAGTTCTTACATTGTAATGTAACTTACTCCGGCTTTAATTTTTATTTTGCCAAAAAATGGTTCAGGCATGCTTTAAAAGAAAGGTGCAAAAGATAGATAGCAGGCACTCAGGCAGTGTAAACATTGTTCCCCAGGTGTACTAAGTGCAAGAAGCATCTTGCTGTGTGTCCTCTAGTCACTGCTTGGCATGTGTGCCAGTAAACCTTATTATCATTACCATGTTCATAACTGCAGGTTAGACTTTGGACCAGGGGTCATCAACATGGTGCACGCGGGCACCAGGGCGCCCCCAAGGACCACACGAGTTGCTTGCGTATCTGTTCTAAAAATAGCACAGCTCAATAGTGAGCAGTGTCTAAAATTTAATGTTATCGTCTTACTATTCTTCTTTAATCACATTTGCATTTATATGGATTTGAAAGTGACAATATCTAAAAAAAGCATTTAAAACATGTTTATTATACATGATTTAAGAAGAGTGTAAAACTGGTAGCCCATCGCATGGCTCAGTACCCGTGACGTAGCTCTCAGTTTCAAAAAGGTTGGTGACCCCTGCTTTAGACAGTGCACTCAAAAAATAATCAAAATGCAGTTTTCCAATTTGGATAGTGAAGTTCACTTTCCTCCAGGGCAGTAAAATTTGAAACAGGAGTGGCAGCACTCACGCGGACATTTTTTGACACAGAATGCCCCGTAGGTGTATTTTGCCTTGGGGTTGTGCTCCAGTTGGAAGGTTGTGGGGTTGTAGACAAAAGGCTGGGGGCACTGGGTGACACAGGCACCGCTGTCATTGAAGTTTGTGCAGGCCTGCGGACATAGGATGATGGTGCTTAGACAAATGGCAAATAGTGAAATGCTCCTTTAAGAGATTTTAGCAAAGATAAATGGTGGAGGTACTGTGGGTATATATAAACCATGCATTTCATGCATGTTTTGCCAGTAACTGTAACATTTATCACCACCTGCATTGTGTATTTTCTATATCTCACTGCATGTGTGTGATTAAAATGGGGATTAAAAAAGATGCCTAAATTCAGAAGATACGGAAGTCTGTAGAGGACATGCATAAACTTTTTTTTCTTTTCGTTATCTCGAGATCACGACTTATTTTTCTTGTGATCTTGACATAACCAAAGTCGTTATCTCGAGATCACGAATTATTTTTCTCGTGATCTCGACATAACCAAAGTCGTTATCTCGAGATCACGACTTACTTTTTCTCGTGATCTCGACA
>JAODLC010000001.1:32958220-33023903 GCA_026781145.1 Hippopotamyrus pictus
TTAGACTTCAAGTTCAAACTGTGGGAAAAAAGTCGAGATATATTGCACTGAATCATGGATACGAGGAAATAACAGTCCGTCGGTGCTAGAAAATTGTCATATTAGTGTTCGTCATTTGAGAAGGAGGATCAGAAATTTGCAGCTATACTGTTGGAGAAATTATAGTGAGCCTGAACGAGTCAGTTTCATTACCAACCAACTGGAGAGTCCGGAGCGTCTCCATGGTTACCGGATTATGTTTGAAAGATGTCGGTTTAAAAAAAAGGAAAAAAATAAGTCGTGATCTTGAGATAACGACTTTGGTTATGTCGAGATCACGAGAAAAATAAGTCATGATCTCGAGATAATGACTTTGGTTATGTCGAGATCACGAGAAAAATAAGTCGTGATCTCAAGATAACGAAAAGAAAAAAAAAGTTTATGTATGTCCTCTACAGACTTCCGTAAGAAGATGCATTTGTAATGCTTGTAATATCAATTCCAGTAAGTTTAGTTAGGTTAATAAGAAAAAAAATATATATATACATGAAATGAACTTAAGAACACCCATTTTAGTTTAGAATATAAAAAAAATTTAAGTGTGCTATTAAAGTGCCATTTATTGTACAACCTAATATTTTTGTGAAAAAAATCCTTGCTGCACATATAACTGAGTTCTACAGTATGTTAAAGTATTATAAGACACTATGTCAATCAGCAATACAACAGTATGAATCTGGAGAGGACACTGACTGTGCATGGGCACTGAAGCTGCACTGATTGACTGTACATGTGCTATTACTGGGGATCTGCTGACAGTGTGCTAACAGTGTGAGAGCTGTCACTTACCCAGCAGTGAATAATCAGTCACTGTACTGACTGTTGGTGAGCTATAACTGAGTTGGCTTTGAATATGGCATAGGATGCAGTCTTTACTCACAAAGCAGTCAGTGTCTTTGGGGCCAGAACAGCCACCAGCACACTCCCTGTGGCAGCAATCACTGACGTAAGGACCAAAGCAGCGGCCATCACACTGCTCAGCACATATCATCTTCGTCACTGTGGAGAAAGACTAGTTGTCAGGATCTGCCATATATGACAGTGAAAATAAAACCGGAAACTTGATTTGTTGCCATTTTCTAATCTTTCCAGTGTATCATGTCTCATCACACCTGCTTCGCCTGTCTGAGTCCAAATGGTAGGTGTGACTATGGAGAAGCAAAAGCCCTATAAAGCACTTACACCTGGGGCCTGTGTCATAAAGCTGGATTTCTTGCTTAGCCGATAATTTGTTTAAGGTAGTCTGGGCTAAATGTAAGTCAGTGTTTCTCAAACTGGTCCTCAGGGATAGTCTGGTAGGAAGCTGGGAGGGAGCAAAATGTGGACTGTCTGGGGGTCCTTGAGGACTGGATTGAGAAACAGTAGTGATGTCAGTGAACAAAGATAAAGTCCATTTAAACTGGGGTACCTTAAATCCAACAAGTTTTTTTGGCTAAGCAAGAAATCCTGCTTTGTGATACAGGCCACTGACCTTTCATCTGCAACTGCACCAAATGTAGCTCGGCAATGAACTAAAATGTTTCTTTGGAATCCCATCCTCTCAATCAGCACCCTTTTAAGAGTTTAAAACCCTGCCCAAATATACACTATGTGGACAAAAATATTGGGATGCCTGGTCATTACACCCACAGGAAGTTTTATGACATCATTATAGAGTTGGTCCTCCTTTGCAGCTATAACAGCTGCCACTCTTCTTGGAAGGCTTTCCACAAGACTTTGGGGTGTGTCTGTGGGAAATTTTGCCCAGTCATTCAGAAGAACATTTGTTAGGACAGGTGGTGAAGGCCTGGCTCGCAATCTCCATTCTAGTCATGGTAGAACAGAAAAGGACCTTCCTCAAACTGTTCCTACAAAGTTGGAAGCATAGAATTGTCCAAAATGTCTTGGTATGCATTTTCTTTCTGTTCTAGCATGACTGTGCCCCAGTGCACAAAGTAAGGTGTGGAAGAACTTGATTGGCCCTCATAGAACCCTGATCTCAATCCCATCAAACACCTTTCGGATGAACTAGAATTCAGATTGCGAGCCAGGCTTTCACATCCAACATCAGTACCTGTATGTATAGGCAGTATTTTGGTTTGTTTTGATCATTTGTTGTAATAGATAGAAAAACAGACAGATGGATGGACTTATAGATTCATGTATGACCTGGGGAAAACCTGGGAAGCATTTCAGCTAGTTGGTTTTTGTCATTGTTTTCAAATCTAGGCAGGGAAAAAATTCTGTTCTACTAGCAGCAATAGGTCAGAACCATCAAGGATGATCAATCACCACAGTGCTCAGACTGCAGTGTGGGCCCGTCATCTCAGCTGACAGAACATCAATGAATTCCATCATTGTGCATAGAAATGAAATGGACCACTTAAAAAGAAATGACATGTCATCAAACAAATTACCAGGAAACTGCAGCAGTCAGATCTATTTACTATTTGACATTTACTTAAATATCCAAACTAGCAGGGTGGAAAAAAATCAGTGCCATAAAGTATGCTGGACACCTTAGATTTGCATCGGAAAATTCATAACCTGATACAGTTTAAAGAAAAGATGATTCTAGTGTACATTACAATGAAAAATAAAAACATTCTTTGCTAGATTCTTTGAATTAAAAAACATTCAATAGAGCAATTTATATTGTGTTAAAACATCTAATTGTATGTCTTGATGCCTCACGGTCTGATTTAAATGCTTGTAGGGTATAAGGATAGAGCCTTTAAAAATATCTGATCATTTTAGTAAATTATTTAAAAGATCAGATCAATCTTTACATGAAGAGGCCTTTGTTAAAGCAGTGACATTTGTATAAACTGTATAAAAGTGAAAGAAAAAGTATAAAATTTTATAAGTTTTATAAGCTTTGAAATTAGGGTGAGGGAGAATATTAAAAAGAAGACAACAAATAAGGCATATAAAACGCCCCTACAGCCCTGCAGGGAGACCACAGTAGGAGACACACTACTTAGGGAGCAACTAATTCCCTAGAAAACACAGAAATTCCAGCTGAGCTTGAATTAATCATATGTACAATTTAATTCACTATTTCAAAAATAAATTTGCTGGTCATTGGTTATGCAGTAATGCGAATACACTGCTTTTGAGAATGCACAATTATGTACCATTTAAAAATTAAAAAAAAAAATCATTGTAGGCTACAGGGTAAAGATTGTGTGTCCTTTGCATGTACTGTAGCAGTGATGCCCCTTAGAGGTGTAAAGACTTTTATAAGAGAAAATTATTTTTTTCTCTTCCTAAACTCCTACAAGGAATCCTGGTCAGCACCATTACTGGGTGGATTTAAAGGGAGAGAACCTAAAAATATCAGAATAGCTTTCCACATGGTAAGTGATCCTTCTGTTCATATATTTTCAATATCCACAAATAGAGTAATCAAAGTAAGTTGGATTGCGTGGATGTGTTTGTGTATACATGCATTATTTTTATAGTATACATGTATTATTTTTATAGTATACATGCATTATTTTTATAGTATACATGTATTATTTTTATAGTATACATGCATTATTTTTATAGTATACATGTATTATTTTTATAGTATACATGCATTATTTTTATAATATACATGTATTATTTTTATAGCATGACATAGTGTCTTAACAGCGGCTTGGCAGCTTCATACTGTGAAATCACATTTCCAGAGCTGCAGGTCATGGCTGCGCATGGCTAATGCATATTCTCCTAATGTTCACATTGGCTTTCTCCAGGTACCGCCTCTCACAGTCAAAAGACATGTGGTTTAGGTGAATTGGTGTCTCTTAGTTGTCCAGTGTGTGCGGGCGTGTGCCATGTTATGGGCGAATATCCTATCCAAGGTGCTTTCCTGGCTTGCGTGCTTTGTTTCCTTGGAAAGGTTGTAGGTCCATCCAGGATATGTAAGATGGATAAATGTAAATGTAAAGTAATATGTCAAAATGGAAATAAGTCACAAAGCAATGGATTGTAATCAACAAAAACTCTAATGATAGTTATAATAGAAAGCATGTGTCTTTGATCGACAAAGGCCTCCTATCTGCCAAACCCCCAAACTTGGGCATTATGCAACCTAATAAAAGTCATTAAAAATTGTGCAGGTGTTGTCTTGACTCAATTGTCAATGGTACAACAGCTCACCTTCCATTAAGGAGGTTCTGAACTCAAGAGACTTGAGTTACACCTGCCTCTTCCTTGTTCCTGTACGTCTTCTCCTCTACAATGTCCTTCCCAGGTGCTTTAAGTGTATTTAATGTCCAAGCATGAGTAACTAGAGTGTAGTGTATCAGTGAATTACTGCTAAAGTGGAGTGTATGGATAGATCTGGAATGGTATCCCATGCATAACACTCACAGGTCTGGCAGTGGTCCTCCCGGGGGCCCCAGCAGCGACCGTTACATGTTCTGTGGCACCGTCCACCTATGGATACATCAAGCAGCCTGGTAAACTATATTATGTATTAGTCAGAGATAGGGAACCTAAACATAATAATTCTCAAATATGAGTTAATAAAAGTCACACATATACATTTATAATATCATTTGTCTTCCCTACTTCAGCATTTGCTGTATACGACAATGAGTGGATGCTTTTCATTGATTATTCAACAATGTAGTGCCCTCAAAGCTTGTGATAAAGATCTGGAATCTGCGAATGAATCTTGGACCTTCCTACCTGCCTGATCCTCAACACAGGAACCCTTCAGAGGTGTGTGCTCATCAACACAACACTAAAAATGAATGAAACTCCCTACAGATCATAATCAATATTTGCAAAATTAAGAGGATGATCATGGAATACAGGCAGAAATTAGGGGCTACTAGTATCCAGGGAGCTGAGTTGGAGATGGTCATCAAGTTCATCAGAGTGCATGCACACCACTGACAGATTGGACTGGTCACTATACACTGACATTTTGATAAAAAGGGCACACCTTTCCTTCCTCAAGAGGCTTAAAAAGTTTGTCATTGCTTCTGAGATTCTCACTAGCTTTCACAGGTACACTGACCATCTGGTATAGCAGCTGTACCACCAGGGACCATAAGGTGGTGAAAGAACCTCAGACTATCACTGGGGGCAGGCTCCCAGCTCTAGAGGACATTTAAAAAAGAGAAGTCTTTGCTGAAAGCCCACAGAGTCATCAAAGAACCCAGTCATCCCAGGCATGGACTATTTACCTTCAAGACTGGCAGCCGATATTGCAGCTTCCAGTCTACAACCGGAAACCTGGACAGAAGCTTCTGTGCCTGTGCTATCAGACTGTTAAAAAACCTAAAGTTCCAGATGGACTCCATCCCTTAACACTGATCTACACACCACTCACTCTCATTTGCAATTCCATTTTGCACCATTGGCAAATGTTTACTACACTATTTATTTGCTATTCAGTATTATTTATTTAATAATTATTACTGTCTCTGTCCTTCCTTCCTCTTCCTCATCTTCAGTACCTCACCAATAAAGCTACTGTTCATGCAAGGAAACACAGAAAAAGTTGGATCAGCTGTGTTTCCTAAAACAATCCTTCCTTTATCCTTTATCCATTCATGCTTCCGCCTATCTTTCCATCCACCCATCTTAAGACTGCTTCTTAGGTTAAGTGTCACAGTGACAGCAAGTCAAGAAGGTCAAACCTGACCTCTCTTTGCAAAGCCATAGATTCCGGGACCTTCTGGGTATCCCCAGGCATTCCCAAGGTAGCTAGGAGACATATTGTCCCTCCAGTATGTCATGGATCTACCCTGGGGCCTGCCAGTGGGCCATAAGTCAGAACTGCTCCCTTAGAAGCTGACCAGGTGGAAATCCAGAGAAGATGAGCAGTATCATGGTCTAGAACTATCTATATTTACCAGAAGTGTTATTTACCAAATTCATCTCCACCCGATTATCATAGCATACTGTATGTCAAAGGCTTGCCCAGCTGAAGACTGATTTGGTGGTTCTTCATTCTTCAGCAAGATAACAACCCAAAACACACCTCACACACACCTGACTGGTCCTGTATTTTAAATTTACATCTGCAGATTGTTGTCTACAGATTGCAATATATTGGCACCATTATTAGGGATACTTTTATAAGCCAACATACTAAGCTACTTAGGAGGAACATCGGATATTTCAGACTTATTATTTTAGTTTTCATGCATGAGGTGTTTATAAAACACAGAAATTAAAAAAATAGAAGACAACTTAATATGAATGTCTAGTAAATGAATTGGCAATAATAATGTAACTTAATTACAATAGACAAAGTAGGTATTTTACAAACCTTCCATGACTATTTCTCCCAGTAAGGGTCATAGTAAGTTACCACAGTAATATCATTTAGACATATTTTTACCTCTCGATAGTGAGTGAGGAGACAGATCAAAGCTTTCCTGCTGACTGAAACACATCAAAGGACCTTCACTAACATCCCTGAAATATGGTATCAGTTGGCAGTTATCTGGACACCAAAGAATATTCTGCAACCATCATAATGAACTGCAGAAAACATCTATAACATTGGGAAAGAAAGATTCATATACACTAGACTATATATAAAGGATTATATGGTAAAGCTAGTTTGACCTTATACTTATATTGCCATGAGCACTTTCTCAACACTACGTAGCTGTAATCCAGCCAGTAAACCTGTTTAATAATGTTATTTTCCTATTACTAACCTCTAAAACAGTAATGCAGTAGGCATATTTTTTCATTTACAGTAAGGGAATGAAGTGGCTGTCTGGCTATTTTGATGTTCATGGTTCTTATATAAAGATCAGTTAAGAGGCACCTGTCCTTGCTATGGTTGCCCAATTAAATTTTAGTTCTCAGGTGCCAATAATTTTGTAAAAATATTTTTTGTTTTATTTTTATGAAAAAAATAATGAACTTTGCATTTTATTTTGTGACCTTGTTAAATGAATAAAAATAAAATGCCACTGATAAAGTGCACATTCCTTTCTGTTTATTAACTAGTAAATACAAGCTAAAGTATTTGCTGTAACCTGAGGCTAATTAAATCATCCAGAGTGGTTAAATTGATGGGCAGCTCTTGAGTGAAGCACAAGGGTTACTCACATCCTGCACTGCTGTTTGTGGGCAGCACCAGCAGCTCAGAGCGGTAGTTCTTGACGATGTCTTGCCAGTGAATTGTGTCAGCATGGCACAGGAACTTGTTTTGGTCCACATAGATGCCACCGTTAAGGATCTCTGTGGGATGAAAAAGGCCTTTTAGTTTGTGAAACCAGGGGAGAGGCCGCTATTACAATTTTTAAAGTGTTCTTGTTCTCATGTCAAGGTGATATTGAATCCATTCAGGCATTAGTCATCTTGAATTTGACTCTTGGCCTGCATTTGTAGACATTTATCAGTGATAGGCTGCAGAAAATTAATTAATATAGAACTGGCATTAACCTGACCCAAGTAATGGCTGGATAAAAGATAAAAACCAACACACAGACCTGTCATTCATTTGATTTTTCAGATGTTTAAATCTAAAAATATAAATAGCTTCCTAATTCTAATCCTTGCTGCATCTAAATTCTGGATTTGAGCTCTGGCTGCATTATTATCAATAATGAGATAATCCTTCTGTTTTTAAATTTGTAAAATGTAAATGATTTACGCTGCATTATTTAAATCAGTATTTGTTCATTCTTTCTGTCTTAACTGTAGTATGAAATACTACAATCTCTCAATCCTTTAAGTACAGCCCCTGTGATTATAACATCAATAAAAAAACAAGGAATTACAATTAATTTATTTATTTATTCAGATCTATACCACATGTCCTACACAGGGTCATGTGGTTCTGGAGCCTATCCCCTGGAAACAACGTTACAGTTTGTATGCTGGGGTCAGGTTTGCTATTATGATACAAATGTTCTTAGAAAGTCATACTGTATTACATCATGGCAAAATCCAAATAGAAGCTTATAGTAGGTTTGGATAAATTACATGCCTGTCAGCCAAGAAAAGCTGTATTTTAAAAAGAAATGTTTTACTGTGAGTCTATATCCATGATCCTGCTACTAATTTTGAACAGTCATCCTAAGGGTCCAGCTTTGAGCCTTTAACCTGTTGCTTTAGTCATGGTTGCTGCCCTTGTTGTGGGAGATCAGAGAGTGCCCCTGGTGAGAATGGTACTGTATGCGTGTGAAAGCACTCCTCCCACGCACCAAATATACAGATAATAATATTTACGAATATACAGTACTGCACAGGCTTAGACTGTCAAAGACAATTGTTGAAACAATCTTTATGTTGGTGTTAAACTATGATTATATGTCTGCTAAAGTGTGCAAGCCTAGCCATTTCAAAACGTCTTCTGAAGCCATAGTAGAATTTGCAGTTACCATTCAATATACCCATGTATTATTGGATTCGACATTAGCACACCTTGTTTGGCCAATCAATACCTCATTGAGTTATTTAACTAAATAAGTTAATTGATTAATTGAGCTGGTACATGGAATGGTTGGGGTGCCCTTGAGGAGAGGATCTGGTGTTCATGTAATATCGAACAAGATATCTTTAGAGAATGGAAGAAATTCTTGTTACTTATTATTGTGTCACTGTTCATCAAATAATTTTCTTAACCAAATTTATACACTTACTTCTCACTACCAGAGCAACAACTACAGTCAACAATATTACATTTGTGATTGACAGATTCCAATATAGACCCATTTTTCTCCGTTTATTGCCAAAGAGACAAGTGGAAAAATTAATAATGGTTTTCCAGAGGCATAATAAGCAGGTTGTTAAAGGGATGAATTACCGTTCTGTTTAAATTTGTGAAATGTTATGTTTGTGCAATGATTTATATTGTATATTTAGAATCCATATATTTATTATTATTATTATTATTATTATTATTATTATTAATAAATTAATAATATAATTTATTATTGACTGTTATAAAAAATAAGTTATGCTTCTTATCGTCTCAAACTGTCATTGACTTTATGAAAGTTACACTCTCAGATCTATTGGCAATTTTCTAAAAAATCCCCATGTCCCTGAAACCCTAAGCAATAAGCAAGAGCAGGAACAAAGAGATACAGTGTTTGCCACTACATCTTTAATATGATTTTTACAATATTTTATTTATCACAGTAAATAAAGTAGAATGTATGGTACAGTAAGTCTTCGGTGATGCTGTAGAAAGCAAAACTACAGCAAACAGCTGCATTAAGCTTTTTTTTATTACCTCTAAAATATGCAAAGACTAAATATATGACAGGCCATTCTGTTTTCATTAACTTTTTGCACAGTATATTACTGAAACAAAGGATTTTGGATAGGCCAATTTGGAATCTCTTACAGTGAAACCTGAACAGTTTGTAGAAGACAATGTATTTAGTTTCTTCTTCTAACAGAGAGAAATGAGTGGGATTAGCACTCCCACTCACCAGCAGGTGTCTGTCTGCCAGGTCTGTGTGCATGGTCCCTATCCCATAACTACTCTCTACATCTAGCTCAGCATGCTGGGATCTGGATCGGCATTTGGCACCACACAGGCAGCCTGACCCACTTCCCTACTAGCAGAATTGGCAGCCAGCATGCCAGTATCTGGAGCAGGTGTCGCCATGTTGGCAAGAATGAGGAGTCAGGGGGGTGGGTGTGACCTTATCATCGAGGCTCCAGATGTGACCTGGGCAGCCACTGGTGGTGGGGGGCACCGTTATCCTAAGTCTTCCTACAGCAGTCTTATCACTAACAAACATATGCGTGGGGATCTAGTAAAACATTACTTACTTTTACAGCAAAACAATATATAATAGTTGTTTAGTAGAACTTAAAACTAGTTAACTACCTGGATATTTTACTTTAGCAAGTCTGGTTAAGTACTTTTCTCAAAGGCTACAAAATAGCAACATTCAAAGTTAAAAGGCGGGTATTTTAATCATTCTTAATATAGACAGAGATTGAACCTGAGCCCTAACCACAGACGTTTGTCCCTTTTTCTAGTACTTCTGGATCTTGCATTGCTAATCATTGCTGATTCACGGTTTGTTTAGGTACTCTGGCTTTGATTGTTGATTTTGTACTATACCCTGTGTCTGAATACCCGTAAAACTCAATTTCCCATAACACATCGTGGACTTCTTACTTCAGAAAGAACCCCCACTTACAGTTACACACTAATGTTTTCTATCACTTCCTCACTTTCATTCTCTAGTTCTGCTCAAACCCAACCAACCATGCCTGACTGGCACACAACATAGATACAGGTTTCACTGCAGGAGTGTCGAAGAGGCAGCCTGGCATTGGAGCAGTATAGATTGATTTGCTGTAGGTTTTCATTTCCCTTCCTCAGAAATTGTTCTCTGTGCCTAAAAATGCATGTTCAGGATCTGACCTTAAAGCTTATCCATTGTATTTTTTAAGGTCATTGAGCAGAATGGGACCATATATATAGTTCAATTCACTTGACTAGTCCAAAAACTCTAATAACTAGAGGTGGTGTGTGGTTCAGCTGTGCTTGCGATCAGATTGTCGCTAGTTCAAATCCTGGGGGCAGCAGAGTGATTCCATCACTGGGCCTTTGAGTAAGGCCCTTAATTGCGGCAGGGACTGGTTATCCTTGATTTCTCAAAAAAGAGGAATTAAAAGTAAAACATAAATGTGAATGTAAGTAAAACATAAAATCAGGGAACAATAACAGGTAACATTCTGCAGGTGGACTTCTTACACAAATAGATTGTTGGTTTTCTAAAGGAACTTTAAGAATCACAAGCATTTTGGAATGCATTCTGTACTAGCATTGTCTATGAGTTTCTAACAGTCGGTGTACTAGCTTCTGTGATAGCAAAGTTTCTATAAGATGCCACTCTTGGACCAGGCAAAATGTATTGGTCTGGTTACAGGGGATGTCCAGAAGGCTGAAGGCTACAGATTGTGCTCCACTCCTGTTCTTCCTGGTTCCTGCCAGCAGCTTTGGCAGTTCTAAGACCTTCAGCCCGATGGCTCTGGTACCTGTGGTGCTGTCGGCTCTAGCAGAACACCTGCAGAGTGAGGCAAGGACCCTTCCAGTAAGCTGCCACTTCCTAAATAAGAGCCGTCCTCTACCAAGTTATGAGGACTTGCTTTACACCCTGGGTTTTATCAATGGGTTCCCAATAAGACAACATCTCTTCTCAAAGCTGGAAGAGTACAGTGCAAAAGAAAAGAAAAAATGCATGAAGATCAAATTTCTGTACAATGAATTTAGACTTTTATAACTGAATATAATTACTAGACTGTGATCATGACCTATACGTTATAATTGTAATTCTACAATCTCAGAATTGGCATTTCATTAAGTAACATTTGTCTCTGAATTCCCAATATTATACAGAATTTCATTGGGATTATTGGAAGATCCAGGTCACCCAAGCACATTCTTCCACAAAATATGAGGAACACACGCAGGCTCTTACTAAAATTCAATGACTACCAGTTTAAAAAATAATTAGTTTAATTTTTTGTCATACAATGACAAATTAATTCATCAAGGAATCCAGGTGACCAATCACAGACAATAAGAAGCCATTACCACACATCAGGTCTGTTAGATGATACATGTAATATCATACACGATGGATTGTGTTAGAGTTAGAAATAACATAGAAAGTTAGTGTGATTCCTCATTGAAAGCAGAATCAGAACTCCACATTTACTGAAGAATTTTTACTGCACGAGTACTGCTTGACGTTTATACCGACTAAATACACCTTCAATATAGGGTCAGGGTGATCCTTATGAGAGAAAGCACAGAGCATGTATGAGACACACCAGGCAAAATTCCAGTCCATTCCAAGACACACACAACTTGTATACACCAAATCAAACCAACGTTTGTACTTTACCCAGAACACCCATCAAGCAGGGATTGGGAATTCAACCCAAAAGTCTTAAGCTGTGAGGTTATGCTTGTTCCCACTCTGCTACTTGCAGCCTTTATACTTCCTGAACTGATTCACTTTTTGGGTGACATGCAATATAACCATGAACCTAAACCAATAATTTTATTATTTTTATAACAATATCACAAACTTGTGTGTGTCGCCAAGAGCACTAGCCTTGTTCACTACGTTTGTCAGTGTACCTGTAGAAAACAGGAATTTCCAAACCAACGGAAAGAACCATGAC
Source organism: Hippopotamyrus pictus (assembly GCA_026781145.1). Classification (NCBI taxonomy): domain Eukaryota; kingdom Metazoa; phylum Chordata; class Actinopteri; order Osteoglossiformes; family Mormyridae; genus Hippopotamyrus; species Hippopotamyrus pictus. Next base: position 32,970,371 of record JAODLC010000001.1, read on the forward strand.
TCAGGAGCAAGCACAGCAGAGGGGCCTGTTGCTGACATGTCATCACCAATTTACCACAGATACCATTATCAAAAGCATACGATAGGTTGCCAGCTTTGTTTTCTAAGCATTTCCTGTAAAAAATTTCACAATGATTTGTAGACATGCAAGCTACATCCCTGCCAATAAAAAGATATTAGGTAACACTTTATTTGACGGGGCACAATAAATAGCATTATATATACAATTATTGTTAATGTATGAATTAACCACAAACTAAGTCTTAGTTTCATACTTATCGCATGTTAATTCATCACTAATGAATTGTGACGCATCTTTTATCTCAGCAGTTACTATAGTTGTTAGTATATCTGTTAATTCTGTAAACCTTTGTGACCTACTGAAGGAAAAGGTAATGAATAACACACGTTAAGTACTGATCTTATATGTGACTCAGCTAGATTTATTCATGATTCTTTGTAATTTGTCCTTCAGTAGTAACTGAGTTATTACTAAGTATTTGTGCCCAGTCAAGTATTGTGCTACAAGAAGGGATTATCTTTTATATATCTTATAATCATATAGAATTATTATTATTCTCAAAATAATATGTATATAAAAAAATAATTCATTTTCTTTTCCTTTTCCAAGCAGAATGTGTCAGTTTTCTGCAGTTAACATTGGTTTTAAATTTCTAAACTTCTACAGTTCTCCAGGATATTAAAGTTAAGCTAAATGCCAACTAAATTAAGTTAAAAATTTAGACATCAGACCTAAGTCTCAGGGTGAAATAAACAGTACCTCTTTAATATTTTTATATCTTAACTGGTTAAATACCATATTTGGCCACATAAATGTATAAAGTGTAATGGTGTGACTGATGTAAGTATTTGGTAAGAAAACATGCAAGTAAATATAATAACATCTAAGTTACAGGCACTTCCTTAAATGCAGTACCTCTGTAATGACACTGAGGCCTTTTTACAATGAACATGAGCTATGTTGCTTTGTGAAACAGATCCCATTCAGTTGTGCCTTTTAACAGTAAACCTTTGCTACCAAGCATAAAACTTAGATAAGAAGCCCATTCATTGAAAACTTTTACTTTCACATAGGAATATTGAGATTTAACAAATATTAAGTTTAGAAAATCTAACAAACGTTTCATATAAAATAAAATAATAATAATTGCAGGTGCAAGTAAAAGACTATGCTTAATTTCTTGCCTTAGAAGGTTCACAGGGCAGAACAAGTGGTGATTTCATTTGTCTTATTTCATCCTCAAAAGGATCTCAAAGGCTGATTTTATATACCCATGCAAATTGGTGACTGGGGGCACAAGAATTGTGAAAGTGGAATGGAAGGATCTCCACCATAAAGGCAATTGTGCTGAAGGCAAATTGATTAAGTTCTTTATCTTCATGATGAAATTAGTTGCAATGAATGTTTATGAAAAATGGCTCAGATTAAAGGATTATGGAATTCTTCGAAACATAGAACATCTTCTTAACTAGGAATAAAATAAAATTAAATCAAAATTAGGCATTAAGAAGGGAATTTTATCTATCTTTTTATCTTGTTTTTATCTAAACCATGTTAATGTCTACCTCATGACTTTTATCGTAGACTGTTAGAGGATATTAAAAAGTCTGTAAGATGGAGAGGGACTAATGTGCAACCTCCTTAAGCCCCTCTCTCTCTCTCTCACCATAAACAACTGGCACTTTTTTACTTGGATACACACTGCAACCCCTTCACCTATGGCACGCTGCCTAACATTTATGCAATTAATTGGTAATAATATAATATATGCTTCTGCCTTATACTCTATGTCTGACAAAACCCAAATGATATGTAATTGTACATGTGTCAGGGTCAGCTCCTGTTGTCCCACTCTGTTTCCCTTCCCTGTTTGGCCACAGGCGTTGCTGGTCATCTTGTCCCTCATGTTGTCAATCTTTGTGTTTTCCCCAGCTCCCTATCAGCTGTATGGTTCAACTTGCTGAGCATGTGAATACCTGTGAACCCCTCTGTCTTGTGTTTGAATCCCACCTCCCCTGTTTTTGTATTTTGTTCCCTAGTGTTTCATTTGTATGAGTTTTCTTGTTCCTGTGTCTTGTGATTTGTATTTGGTTTTGGTTTCATGCTTTGTGCCCGTGTTTGTGTTTTTACCTGTCTGTCATTCCCCTAGTGTAGATTCTGTTTCTTAGTTTTTTTGTTAGTTTGAGTTCCCTGAGTTTAATTATTAGTTTCAGCTGTTGCCTGTTTTTGTGCCTGCCCGTCTGTGTTTACCTGATTGCTTGTCCTCGCACCCGAACCACCCGAGTTCGTGACAACATGGAAATCCCAAATTTTGGTTTATTTCCAGTGGATACATTTTTGGAACTCAACCTATGAAGCACCCTTAACAGCTCCAACCGTTCTTGTTTAGAGGCCATGGTGTATAACATGTCTTAAGATCCATTCATACATACATTTTCTATACCCTTTTGTCCAATGCAGGCTTGTGAATGTTGTACAGTAAGATATATCTAAATAAGTAAGATGAATGCTTTTCATAACAAACCATTTAAATATGTTGTACATTCATAGACATTCCTTTTTGTCTGGAATTAAAGTTAAAATATGGAAAAAAATACACACCTTTTGGCTAAATCAAACTTTTGTTGAAAGTTGCCATCCATCCATTGTCCAACCGGTTTATCCGACTGGGTCGTGGGGGGTCTGGAGCCTATCCCAGAAGCAATGGGCACAAGGCGGGGAACAACCCTGGATGGGGGGCCAGCCCATTGCAGGGCACACTCACACACCATTCACTCACACATGCACACCTATGGGCAATATAGTAACTGCAATTAGCCTCAGCATGTCTTTGGACTGTGGGGGGAAACTGGAGGAAACCCCATGGGGAGAATGTGTAAACTCCACACACATATAACCCAGGTGGAGATTTGAACCGGGGTCCCAAAGGTGTAAGGCAACAGTGCTAACCACCGCACCACCATGCCGCCCCTGAAAGTTGCCATATTAACTCAAATTTGATGTGAAAAGACTGCATCCCACAGTGTGTTTTTGTAAAGAAAAGCTGAAGCCGGTACAAACTGAAAAAGAACCAAAGGGAATGAATATGGCTGTTTGAATACAGCACGTCCACAGTCTCAGGCTCGTACTCTCACAAGGCACCTTTCCTTGCTCTACCCTGGCAGAATTATGAATCAGCCCTCTCGGATAGACTGCAATAAATAAACAAATAAATCAACAAAATCTAACTATTTTGAATATACAGACAAAGTTACTGAATACCTACTATTCTACATTTTAAAGACAGGGAATCAAACTCCTATTTGTAAAATCATAATCCATAATGGTCAGGGCCATGCAGGGAGGTACAGGTAGATGCTGAACCAAGGAGGGTGGGGGCTTCCCCTTTGTAAAATTTACCATGATAGAGCTGGGGGTGGGGTGAGGTGGGGTGGGGGTGGATAACTTTGTGTGAACGCTGGTGGTCAAAAAAGGGCAATCAGGACCTATAAAAGGGGAGCACTTTCAATTGTTCGGGCAAAAGGGGCAGGTGCACCACGCAGGTCCCCGATGAAAGTGCTGAATAACAAATTGGATGGGACAATGACCTTTGCACTGTATAATCTATTCATCAAATTTAGTGGTAATATCTACCTATGTTCCTGTAATCATCCAAGACATTTTTGTGAAACAGTACAGGCTTTTCTTGGCACGTTGGCTCAGCTGTGTTAAAGAAATATAAATCACTTTATAATTTACTAAATCCAGGAGTCTGATAGCTTGACACCACAGTGTTTACAGGACAACAAAGCTACACTTAACAAGTGAAAAGTTCATTGGAAGCATGTTGAATACCACAATGAAGGTGTGCATCACATGATATTGCCACAAAGCTAAAAAAAACAGTATGTGTTACAATGGATATATACTGTTGTTTCCATTTAGGGCACAATGCCCCAAAGTTTAGAAGAATGGGATGACTGAACTAACACTAGCCATATGGGAATCCAATTGACGTCAAGTAGGAAAGGTGTGGTTAGACTAAGTTCTGCAATAACATTGGCAAAGCATTTACTGTATCATCACTAGATTATGGGATTTTTGATTCTTATAAAACAGAACATAGCTATCTTTCATTAGGTGTATTATGGATTCATAACAGTACTGTACATCAATAAGATAAGAAGACAGATAAAACCAAAGATCAATAGAGGATATCAGGCAAGCCTGAAGTTGAAAGAAAAAAGGCAATCAGCCACAACACTGCTGAAGGCACCTTCACTTTTTTTGACTGACAACTAAGCAAGTTAGTTACTTGACATTCTCATATATCATTTATATTGAATTAAAACTGATAAAAACAATGTTTTGATATTAAAATAATCATGTGGTGTTAAAGATAATTATCCAACACAGCACACAGTTGGACAGCATGGTGTCTCAGGTGAAAGCACTGTAACCTCAGATGTCCTGGGTTGTAAATTTAAGTCCTGTCCTGGTTCTTCGTGGGTAGAGTTTGTGGCTTCTCGGATAATTAATTCTGGCAATTTGGAGTTGAATTTGGAGTTAGTAATTCATGCGCTCGAGTTAGTAATTTGTTCCCTCGAATTAACCACCAATCGGACAGCACGAATTATTAACTGGAGCGCACAAATTACCAACCCAAGAGCGCAAATTAGTAACTTTATTAACTCAAGAGCATGAATTACTAATTCAATAGCACAAACTGCTGAGAATATTTTTTTCTACCATGACACCTAAGGGGTTCCGTACACCTCTGAATAATTAAGCGTTAGGACAACCTTTTTGCAACTTTCGCTGGCACTAAGTCTGATTTTTCCGGCATCAAAAGAGCAAAATTGATTTGGACACGCCCATAAATGTTAGTTTCACCTTGCGCTTTACACTTTGCGTTGGATCATCAAAATAGAGCCTTAGAGCAATTTCAGGTTATGCAAAATACTTTAAGACTGAAGGGCTGTCATGCTCGGCTAAACTGTTTGGCTTGTCTTGTACTTTTACTGGTTTGTTTCCTTGATTGAAAGACTCATCCAGCTGTTTCACATTAACATTAATAACATATGCATGTTTATAGGAAACTGACTGTTAAGCACACTGCAAGAACTCAGTGCTTAAGTGATATCCAGGTGTTTTTAATTGTAATCGTTGAAATGGTAGCTTACAAACCCTGTCATAGCTCATAGTGTGGATTAGGTGGTCACTCTACACTGGGGTGAACATGTGAATTAAAGTTTTACAATGAAATTGGTAGTTGTGAATTACAGAACTACCCACTGCCGAAACACCACCAGAATTCATTTAGGCAGCTAAATGCTCTTTCAGGGTGTTTTTGAAAGTTACACTTTAAATCAAGCTGTTTTTCATCAAACTCCATCAGACAAATACATTAGCAATTTAATTTAATGTAGGGGCTGTTTGGAAGACGTTATTTATAGTATCTAGATATATTTAGGGTTATTCTAATTACTTATACACTTCTCTTATTCTTGCTCTTACTTTTGGCTAAACCCACTCATCCCAAACTATAATGTTGCACAGGGTAAACTTTTGGCTGATTCAGCGATACTCAGTGCAGGATTGTCAGCTCTCACACATCTGGCACACACACACGCGTCTCACTGCTCTGACTGGCAAATTGTCGGATTTAAGGTACCACAGTTTAAATGGACTTCATATTCCTTCACTTCCATTTTGCCCAGACTACCTTAAATCCGCCAAGTTACCCTGATAAGCCAGTAACCCCGCTTCGTAGTACAGGCCCCAGGTTCACAGATTCCTGTGCAGCAAGCAGCCGTACACAGACAACTACAAAACATGGCTGTTACTATAAAATAAAATGGAAATTCCATGTAACTTATTTATTGATAAGACATGACTTTGTTTTCTTCAGGAATCCTTAAGAGTTTTTAAAACAATATTCCTTGCCAGTGTCACCGAAATTTTGTCCTCCTGTGTTTACTTATGCATGCAAGAGCATTATCATATATGGAAAGTGAAACTTATTTTTGGTTTCATATTATTTATCTGTTTTTCTGTTAAAGGCATAAAAATCAGTTTTAGACCACTGTCCCATCACCTTTACTATTTGACTTAATAGTAATCTTTATGTGAAATACATATAGTAATACATTAAATGTATTAATGGTTTATTAATATTAAAATAATTAATAAGAAATTTTTATTTTTAAATGTATTATATAATAATAATAATTATTGTTACTGTCTTTCATTGTCTAAATGTATTTTTACTGTCGAAATATATATATTTAGCTAGTGTAAACATGCACGATGCTATCACAGTGAATGCGAGGCTGAGACTGAAGCGTTACCCTTTGTTTCCGCTGAGAGACGTGCTGCGTGACTCATTTCCCTGCGCGTACAAGTTATCTTAGGTCGGCGTTCACTATTTGACTTCTGAGATTCAGATCGAGTTCTAGGTAGTTTTTTTTTCGAACTGGTTGGTTCGACTTTAAAGAAATTCGAGTTCTAATGAGTTCGAGAACTGAGGTACCACTGTATAATGTTTATTGTGTGCACTTAGCAGAAAGAAGTCAATGACAGCCTTCTTTTTTCCTCCTTGGATGCTCCCCCCCAACTTTACCATTACCCCACATGCCTTTCCCCTGAACATAACCTAAATGTTCATGTTCTTACTCTTACTCCATCATGGTTCATTCACAGATACTGTATCAATGAAGTTATCTAGTAAAGAATTGGAGGAAGAGGACAATGCTTTGCCTGTAAAGCATTTTACCTGAATGCTGATGGAAGCACCACAGTTGGGAGAATGAAAAGCTTGAGGTTATATCCTACCAGTTATATCTTACCACCGTTTTATCAATTCCCTTTGCTTCTCAGTGCCTAACTCAGGCAGTATAGGCCATAGGTCAGGGGTACATTGGGACACACAGGCACATCCACATACTATACAATATTTATAGATGCAGTTTAGCTTACCTCCCTATCTTTGGGCTGTGTGAGAACTCAAGGGACATGGAGGGAACATGCAAACTGCACACAGACAGAAACTACAGTAGATTGAAATCTCTAGCCAAGGAGATATGAGACATCAGTGCTACCAGCACCAAAATAACAATCTCAATTCTAAATGTAGCAATTTTTATACTGTGCTGGCAAAGCTCATAGTTTAGTCTTGTGCAAGGACTTGTTCTAATAAAATTCAAAAAAACCAAATATTTTTTGAAGAATTAACTGGTCCTGTCAGTGTAGTCACAAGATGGTCAGGCAGCCATGTTACTTTTCTATTTTCAGAACATGGGTAGCATGCATGATTACACTTAAGTTATTTTTTTCTCCAAAATGAAAAAGAAAAGCAATGTTTGAAGCAGGAATACATGTTTTAATCATTTGGTCTCTTAATGATGACACCCTGTGCATTATTAATGGGTATTACTCCTGTAAGAGTCTCTAGGCTCAAGCCAGAAATTAGGTATTAGCATTAATGAAAGTCTTTCCATTTGATCTTTGTGTTATTACAGCAATGTTTGAAATTGTATCAACCAGCTTTATGTCAAATATTCCATCAATGTAGCATATTTTTTACTTTTAAATTCATTTCACCAAATGCCTCATTTTTATTCATTTCCCTTTTAAATAAAATCAGTAGAAATACTATGATTAAATTCCTTTTGTTCCTATATAGATAGACAGACAGACTGACTGATTTTGAAACCCCCATGCACAATGCAATGCAAAATAATTTCCAAAATGATGACATTAATGTTACTGGCTATATAGGTGGGGTGATTGTAGGTCAGTCTGCCAGGGTAAATTGGGGGGTGGGTGGCATCCCTTGTTTCTTCAGATTGTAAGTGGCAACCTTAGCATGGACATGGAGGAAATCTGTCTCATGAGTCCTTAATTCAATGTAAATAATATCATACCTATGACATATGTAGAGATTACAGAAATAATAATACATCCATAAGTACATACTTGTGTGTTTGTGTCAAATAAACAACTGTGCTTTAATTGTGAGTTTAATTTTAGAATTCATCTGGTGACCTTGCTCTGAACCAGGAGTAGCTGGCTCTGAACCTGAATTTAAATCAGAGAGCAGTGAGCACTATTGGAGGCTGTCTGTGTGTCAGGCTCGGTTTGATATGAAGTCTGGGTTCTGTTATCGTGGGATTAAATCCTCCAGGTTTCCGTCAGGGTTGCCAGAGTTTTGTCACCGCCTTGGTTCTCAGCACGTGGTTCTCAGCACTGGATTCTCATTTCCAGTGTTGCGGTTTGTTAACCAGCCACCTATTGAGGGTCTGAAGGTTTTGCTTAACTTTAGCTGGGTCTTGCTTATAGTTTTGTCAACTTATTTAGCTGAAATTTCAGTGTGTCAGTGTCTCATTTTTGCATTCCTCGTTTCCATGTCTGGGTTCCTGCATCTGGTTTCCCCGGTACTTCATACCTGAGACTGTTCCTCATATATCTCATCCTAAAGCTGCCCATCTAAGTCAGTAGCTCCAAGCCCCGACTGGTAGCCTGTTTCCTGTGGCATACTATCCAGTGCTCCCAGGAACCATCAGATAGAAAACTTGGCATTGAGAATAAATGGTCTGGTTTGAGGTACTCTTTTGTTGTGAAAGTGAATTAACTGTTTTTTAACTGAGTGCTTTGAGACCTGGTCACATAACAATGTCATTTATTTAATGTCATAACAGAAGAGAAATAAACAGAGCATACACCACATATACAGTATAGCAAACTTTCTTTCTAAAATTACGGTGCAGGATCCATCATGTACAGAAAGCATTTCTCCAGTGTCAAGATTACTGCGAGAGCAAATAAAAAAGATCAGTGCAATACAGATTTCATTCCCTTTCTTTTCTTACAAGCAAAAATAAAATGATCATTAATGTGTAGGTCCTAAAACCTGAATTTCTAACGCAGTAATCATTAACCCTTGTTCTGAACAGCTCCAGTCCATTTTATAGCTCAAGGAAGTGCTAGATCCCACATTCTGTTTAGTTCAATTTTCTCTTGATCTCCCTGTTTCCTTTCCCACCACCCTGCTCCCTTTTACTTGTATCATGTAGGTGTTTAGTAGCATAAATGTCTCAAGTGTACCTGTGTGCCCAACATGCATTTCATACACGGCACTAAATTTCCATGCTACTTCAACAGGAAAGTGAAATCAATATAAATCAGACAAAAAAAAGTGTAATCAATATAAATCAGGAACAAAAAAAATCAACACTATATACAGCCGTGGAAAAAATTGAGACTGCTCTATATTTTTAAACAAATCCGTTAAATCCTGGTTTAATCATGATTCTGCTGGCAGAAGGCTACACTGATCAGTTGGTTGCTTCCAGATTCAAAATTACCCAAGTAAAGGGCAGAAGTGACATTAATGCCAGAGATAACCATTAACTTATCCGACAATTTCTCATGAATCGGAGGATGACATCAAGCAACCTTCAAAAGGAATGGAAAACATTAAGTGCAGGTGTGACATGCTCTGCTTGGACAGTTCATTCAGGCTCCTAGAAGCAGGACTGAAGTCCCATAAAGCAAGGAAGAAGCCCTTCAATAATGCGAAACAGAGAATAACCAGCCTGCAGTTTGGAAAAAATGTGTATTGTGATGGCTACAGCCACACAGAAAGACCTTCAACATTTTCACATCCTTAGTTGATTACTTGTATGCTTTTTTAGATCAAACTGCTTTATTTACTATAACAATTCAGAGTTCTTAGTTGATGTGCTTTGCTCTTGTGTTAGGTGTAGTGTACATATTTTGATATTGTATGGTTGTGTGCAGTGTTTGCCTAATTAACCCTTTGATTTTGCAGTTATTTTGGTTGTGGGGGATGGTCTTTCCTAGTCAGAATAAAGGTATGGCTGAGGGCAGAGGACTTTTAAAAGGACAACCCCTGGAGCTGGAGTGAACCATGTGCTGCCACGGCAAGAGGGGGCAGTTTGGGTTTTGCGTTTTTTAAGTTATATATGATGTTCATTTGGTTTTCCCCTTTTTGTGTGTTCATTGGTTTGGCCAAAACACTATATATGTTCCTTCATGTCTCCTTATAGGAAGGTCAGTTTGTTTCAGTTAATATCTTGGTTTGTGATATTAAGTTTTGTTATTTTTTTGATCTCTTTTATGGGCCCTGTTATTAAGGTCTTGAGTTTTGTCAGTTTATTTTTTGGGGGTCAATAAAGCCCTATTCTTTAGTCAAGCTCCTGTATTTGTGTTGCCTTATCGCTTGGTCCCTCACATGTATATTCACAGATGCACACCCATATATTGAGAAATGAGTGAAACAAGAAGTTTCACTGAGGACTCAATTTTTTTTACGGTTTTGTGTGTGTGTATATTCTGTATTTTTAAATTGTTCACGCATTTTTGCCAAGAATAATTCAAATGAATTACCATTAAAGCAACTGGGTGCATGTCACATTAATTCTGTTTATTTTTGTATAAAATATTTTTTTACATTTTTTTTCCTTTATTATAAAAAGGCTATATCCTTTGTCACACCCTGTGTTTCTGCCCCCTCGTTCTTTTCCCAGTGTGGCTCTGAGCCACACCCTTTACTAATTTTGTCTTACCTCTCATTTCAGCCCTCGTGTGCCTCACTCCAGCTGTCCCTTGTCTGCTCCCTCATTAGTGATGTATAAAGTGCCTCCCAGTCTTGAGCCTCCCCAGTCCAGTCATTGATGTTACTACCTGCTCGTGTTCCTGAGGGTGTCCTGTGCCTTGGTTTCCTGGCTGATCCTCATTTCTCTGTGTTGACCCCTTGTGTACCTTTTGATTTTGCCTTGTCTGTGTTGTGATTTCTTTTAATAAAGCCCCTTTTTGCTTTCCTCTGATGTCTATCTTTGCTTCTGTCCTTGATCACGACATGTTTGAATGACTGGACTCCCCAAAAACCCCGGCAGCCTGCACCCGCACTTTGGCTTATGCCCATCCATTCGTCTGGCAAACCAGATACTCCGAGTGCCCTGGAGACTGAGGGGGTTGCAATATCCCAGGGAGAAGCCCTTTCTTCAGGAAAGGATTTCTTCACCCTCCTTAACCCTGAAGCTGAGGGGAAACCCAGTGGTATGGAGGATCCCTGAAGTGACAGTTTTTGTCCAGTAAGAGCTGTTCAGGCATCCGTGCTCAACCCTGGTTAGGACCCCCAAGAGGTGATGGAGATCTGCTGGATGAGCTACAGAAAATAATTGAGTGCAGGGTGTCCATGTCCTGCCCGTCTCTTGAGGTGTCTGAGGATGTGCCCACTGATTGTTCACAGCCAGCCACTGAGGTTTCTGTGGGAGGCTTGCATTTCTCCGTAGCTCTTCCTGCTGTAGCAGGGCACAGGGCCTCCATGCCCTACCCAGGAGACGTTGCCACCGTGCCCTGCCTGTGTCTAGAAGCGTTGGAGCTCCACCTGACTCCCGAATTTCCCTGCCCGTGTCCAGAGGGGAGACAGCCTCATCCATCTCCTGAGGTCCTGTCTGAGCCCCATCAGTCTTCCGAGACATCCACTGTGCCTGGCTCTCCACAGTTTGCTGCTGATCCGCCTGCTGGCTTCCCAAAGCCCCCTGTTAGTTCCCGCCGCAAAAAGCGGAGGCTGAAGGGTAGAGTGTAGTTGACATCCTGCCCCGGACACACCACTCAGTAGTTGGTGCCCAGCCCAAAGGAGGCTACTCAGTCACAAGCTCCTGGTCCCCGGTGAGGCCTTTGCCGCTCCATGGGTAACTGGCCCTAGTGAGGCCTCTGGAAGTGCCTGTCGAGTGCCTTCCCGCTGGTGCCCCCCAGCCCTGCAATCCCAGTGACACCCCCCTTTCCCTACCCTACAGCTCCCGCAGCGCTCTTGTTCCCCTGTCCCACTGGCTCATACCCAGACCCAGTCCCCTCCAGAGCATCTGCCAGTGAGGCCTCCGGTTCCTGCCTGATCGCCCCTGGAGGTTACATACACATTCTGTCCCATCAGTGCTCCCCGGCCCCTTTCACCCTGTGTAACCCAGCTTCCCGGGGTCCAGGGGAGTCTCCTGTCAAACCCTTTCCCCTTCAGGCATGTCTCAGTTCCTGCCCCAATTCCCTATCCTGCCTCTTCTCGCTCCAGGCCCATGGTTTCCCCTTCTCCATCTGTCCCTGGCCCTGATGACCCCCTTGTCTGCCCTATGTTAGTCTGTGTGTCAGTTGTGTCCTGTGTTCCCTGTCTTGTTCTGTTTCTTGCCTGTGCTTGGTTCCTGTTGGCACTATGCCCCGGTCTGAGTGTAATGTTTCCTTGGTGTGCACACTGTGTCCCTATGGTGTTTCATTGTGTTTTCATCCAAGTTCTCCCTTACCCTGTCATGGTCCATTTCTCTTCTCCTGTGTGGTCTTGTCCTGTCAGGTCTGCTGTCCATACAGTTCCTTGCCCTGCTCATGTTCTCTTCTTGGCCCCGGTAACAGCCTGTCTTGTCTTCCCTGGGTCAAGGCTACATGCCTTTTATCATGTTATCACTCATCTGTGGCCCTGCCCTGGTGTGTGTCATTTTGTACTGGTTGTCCCTGGTCCTGCCCAGGCTTACTCTTACTCCTTAGTGTTCTGCATCTTGTCCTGATCCTTGGCATGCCTCCTGGACATGAGCTCCCCAGTCCACCCATTGACGGTACTGCCTGCTTGTAGTCCTGAGTGAGTCTTGTGCCCTGAACTCATGCCTGATCCTCATCTCCCCATATTGACCCCTCGTGGTCCTTTCTTTTAATAAAGCCCCCTTTTGCTTTCCCCTGATGCTTGTATTTGCCTCTGTCCTTTCCCACAACGTGACACTGCCTGTGGCAATATAACCTTTGGAACAGGGACAATGCTAACCTTATTTGATGCTATTTAATCAATTGAACCAACTTGGGCTAAATAAGTAGTTCGCAAGGAAAATTATACTAGAGAACGTTAAGGCATGTTTCCCAAATATACCATAAAGATTCATTCTCATAAAACACAAACATTTACATTAATTTAACAGACACCATAAAAGTAACCAACAAGTATGGATCAGAAGGCATGGTCAATGCCATGTCAATGCCATGTCAGTGTCCCAAGATCAATTGTTTTTTTTTTGGTTCTTATTTGGATACGCAACGATAAAATCACCCTGTCAGCCATTTCACAGCAACTACCCAGTTGGACACAAATCTCTCCTAACCTGCAGAGCCACACACCGTCCAAAAAAATCTCAAATGTAACACCCAAGCTGCGCTGTCCCATCTGTCCTGCTACCATTCTGCTGGTCTTACTGTCCATTCAATCGGATACCACAGAAATCATGAAACTCAAGCAGAAGTAGTTGGCGTAGATCGGGGAAACAAAACTATAGCATGGACTAACAAAAAGATCACAATAATATAATTTCAAGTATCCACAACTGACTTTACAAGCTTGTAGTTTATTAAAATGAAATGCTATGTCACAGTCCCTGGGATGCACACACATGCCGCTTGGTGCAGCACATGGGACAGGAACCACCTGTCAAATTTCAGGATACAGTGTTTTGGACAGCCGGCCAGCACACGCCTGCCAAGCCCCACCCACGATGATATGACCACACCAGCTGCTGCCACTCTCCCGGCATCACCGTCTCCCTGACCAGAACTGAGAGGCAGATCTGAAATCTACTGCATGGATCATGTGCCATAATTAGCATAACTGGGGTGATGGTTTTTCATTATTGCTTCATCTTTCTGTTATGGTTTTCACCTCACCTGCTGTTTTCTTTTAGAGATCCCCACAGTTGGTGACTTACCCCCTCGCTCTGGGATTGTTTTCTAGTAAACACAGCCTGCTCAGGGCTGATGCTCATTTAGCCACTGTTCTCTACATTCTTTTATTTAGCTTGACCCTGCCACATTAGTCACTCTGTCTCAACTTTGCTTCTATCACCACATTCTAATTCAGATCACCAAACTGATTGACAAAAATCACCACAAAAGCAAGAAGTAGGGAGTGAGTGTAAAGATTCATTCATTAGTGTAAAGATCCCAGCAGCAATGTTCCTTGTTGCATATGTAAGCATCCAAGAATATCAGACAGCAGAACTTTATCTCTTATGCCGTCATAATCATATTGTGTATTCTTGTCGACTAGAAGAGACCACACCTACCATAACAGCATAACATACTGCGGTTCTCCTGAGTTAAACCTTTATTGCAGGAATCTGATGTTTTGCAATATACTGTCAAACTTTATCTGCAGTTCTGAAACTGCAGTCCTTCTAATAAGTTGCTAATAATCTGTAATTACCTCAGGGAAGACCATAATAAATTGATGTAATGTATCAATTTTAAAGAACAGTCTGATGAGTGGCAGCATTAAACAAAATCAAATGTCATACCCTGGGGTATTCTTTGAAATTGGACCGACTGGTTATACTTTACTGAATATTAATGATAATAGGTATCCTGGCTAAGGTGTCCACTTATATAGATGGATCAATGTTTTACTTTTGACTGTACCTGATTATTTCTTAAAGTGTGACGCTGGAACTTGTTGATAATCTAACAAAGTTTGCATGAAAAACATTTAAATTTTAAACTGTTACTGGTTGCATAAATGACTGCAGAGGACTGGCTTCCCTTCCAGAATATTCTGCTTCCTTGTGTCCTATGCCCCATGGGAGCGACCCCTGCCCCCCCCAAGACCCTGACCAAAATAAGCAGTGGAAAGGGTGCTTAGACCAATACATTAGTCAAAGACTCAGCTCTTCAACTATCCATGTCTTCCTAGAATACAGCCAGTATTCTTCTATCCATCTCTGCACATTATTTTTTTTCTGTTTCTTAGCAAGTTCTCTGAATTCTTTTTTAAGTCTGTGAGTCTGTCTTTCCATAAAACTAACCAAACTGACAAAACCCAGGAGAAGGCAGACTGTTCTGTGCCCAGCAGGCTCTATTCCAAAGGACTTGTCACTTCAAAGTTTCCTTAGTGGTATTTTGTCACTCACACTGCAGGCCACTGTGCTAAACTTAGTGTTTCTAGAGTTGATTTTATTTAGGATGATCCATGGAGTGCTCAGTGCTCTTAAGCATAACATGAAATATTTGGTACACGAGGATCAACCAGGGGTTAAATCATCTGGTTACAATCAATTGTTCATTTATTGCATGAGTTCTGCATTCTTCTGGATGATCTTGCTTTAACTGCCCTCAAGACAAGGAACACTATAAGAAAAAAGTGCTCATCTCACACTTACTGTAAAAATACCCAGAGACTTATACTGTGATTTGTTACATTACTCACATCATAGCTTGAGAAATATTTGTTTTCAAGCAAGATACTTATCAAATAAAATTCATATATACCAATGTATATTTTACCGAAATATTTCAGAGCTTTACAGAAACAAATGAGTTTTCATATCTACTGAGGTACAGAACATTGAAAGTCTACTGGTGAAGTCCATTATGAATAGAGATGCACTGATGGTATCGGCCAATACAGCAACAATCAGCCATCGGCCGATGGTTCAAAATGAGTCGATATTTACCGCCGATAATTCCTTTTCAAATGGTGTCCCATATTACATTGCACACCTGCACACTAAACCGTTACAAAAAATGTCCGCTGTGTGGAATTATTTTAACGTCATTTGAAACCCATTTTACAAACATTGCTCTTCTAAATTTTCATGAGGAAGATCTAACTTACAGTACAAACATTTCAACACAACAAATTTGATTGCTCTCCTGAGACAGTCAAGAATATGAAGTTTATGAAAAACAAATGCGTTCCAATAAAGAAGGTTGCAGTTCTGCCGATTAACACTAGTCCATCAGTAATGCAAGTATTTGCACACTGATAGCAAAACAAAATTCAACACAGACAGTGCAAAATCAAAAGGTATTACTCATAAAATTACAGAGTTTATCACACTTAATCAACCCTTCTCTGTTATAAATGTTATTTATTTCTATTATTATAAGACGTATTCAGTTATAAAATATAGTATGTTTGAGTTGGTATTTTCTTAGCAAAAAGTAAATACTTTTCCATATTGTTGTAATGTTATATATTTGTTTTTTAATTTATTTGAGTGGAGTGTCATTTTAAGCTATTTAAGCAGAACCTCTCAAACAATCAGTATTGGTGTCAGTGTTCGATATAATCAGCTATTTGGTATCAGCCAGAAATTTAACTTGCCCCTAGCCTTGGAAATGCCA
The DNA here is from genome assembly GCA_026781145.1 of Hippopotamyrus pictus. Classification (NCBI taxonomy): domain Eukaryota; kingdom Metazoa; phylum Chordata; class Actinopteri; order Osteoglossiformes; family Mormyridae; genus Hippopotamyrus; species Hippopotamyrus pictus. The sequence continues at coordinate 32,986,538 of JAODLC010000001.1, forward strand.
GTATGTGTTTTAGGGCCCCCTGCTAGGGCAAATCCAAAAACAGTGGTGCCACAAAACAGGTGCCCCATTCTTGTGTTTAGTAAGCCTAACTTTTTGGGCCCAGAGTAAATTAAGGACATCTCCTCAGAACATCAGTGTAGGTGGGTGATCTTGAAATAATCCTGCAAAAGCTGCCCTCTGTAGTGCATTCAGTTACCATAAAATCAGGCCAATCCATGCTCAATATCATTTCAATCTCATTCATAAAGTCCCCTTGGCCCATGGCCCTTTAACTCCCAGAAAGAGATCTTTAGGAAACTTTTTGGCCTTTCAAAGAACGGAAAGTGCCGTTTCGGCTCTCGTCAGTGAGTACTCTGTGGTAATGTTTCTGTTTCTTTACCAAATCAACATCACCCACAGGTACTGAATTTTAGCCCTGTATATAATGTGTAAAGATTGCTCTTGTCCTAGGGATGGTGGTATTAACTACTTCTGCATAGAAAGAAACACCAAAACAGCAGCACACTGTAATTGGAAAAATACCATGCACATTGGTGTCTATAAATATCTGTATAATGACAAGCTATTGCTTTATAATTAAAGCGGTCTGCAATTCACAGCAGCATTATCTTAGTCTCCAATGAAAAAACATGCAATTAAAGGGTTAGATGATAGCAAAGAAAGATTCATTGATATTCCTGGAAAATGTTAAACTACAGTTAATAATTGGAGAACATGAAAACAAAGACTCTCCTGTCGGGGGAGCAATCCTTTTATTCCACATGCACTGCTGGAGGGAGTACCATCCTTTTCATTGCATTACAACCCTCTCCAGAATTAGCACAACGGAAGCCATGATAGCATGTTATGTGTGCATAATACTTCCGAACACGCTACAAAGTTTTTATTTGTTTGTTGTACATTTTCATAGTCGATTTTTCAACTGCTTATCCAATACAGGATAGCAGGTCTGGGATGTTCTCACTGATAGCACAGAGCACAATGCAGGGGGACACCTTGAATGGAATGCACACAATCAAGCCAACAACTCTAGAGCTGTGGGCTATATCTCTAAGCCACCAAAAATCAACCACTGTAATTCAGGCCAAAAAACAATGGCTCAATTGTAATAAGGCTCATGTGAATCATTTAATATCATGTGAGTCATTTAATATAATTGCAAGAGCAAACTGGCATGAGAAGGGAGGAAAGCAGCTGGCAGAGCCGACCCACCTGTGAGGTTCTTGAGACCCAGCTGTCTCAGGCCAAAGTTGCCATCTCGGCGATAATTGAGGAAGATGGCCAGGGAGTAACGGTCCTCATACAACTTGGTGCCCCGTATGATGCGCAGGTTCTCCAAAGGCAAGTACTCAAACTGGTTCAGTGCCACCAGAACATAGCCTGTCACCTCTCGGATGGACTATACAAAAAGAAAGAGCAGAACGTCATTTAACACCAATTACAATTTGTCTAAATTAGTATGCATTTGAGGGCTTGAGGTGATCAGCTTCAGTCAGCTCTTCAGTTGGGTTATCCCTTATAGTTTTATTATAAATCTGTATCTGCTGTACATTGATCATGTATTCAATAGATGTATTCATCTATTTGCACATTTACACTTCTTTCATTTGCAGCACTGCACAATTGCACTTTATATATTTGATGGCACAAATCCATGTTCAAATTTTTGAAGGTTTATGTAGGCAACCATTAAACACGCATTTCATCATTTTGTTTTGGGATCTACCACTGGGGATAGACTGTTGTAAATTAATTAATCTAAAATTAATTAATCTAAAATGACTGACACTAGCCTACACTAGCTAGTGACATAATATCTGTGTTAGAAGAAGAATGTGGCAATACAGTAACTCCCAAAAACCTGAAAAGTGCAGTCTGGGATTTTGCTGGCAGTTTTTATTGTGGGACCCCTACTCTTCTTGGTGAATGGATAGCATTATACCACAGTGTAATGTATGGACAGTATTACGGTATGAAAAATGAAATACTGATACTTGATAGTTTAATTTCATGCTGCAATTTAGATGACTTTTTTGTAGTTGCTGGATAGCTAAGCAAATGAAAATGTGCTATTGTATGTTATTGTCTTGCCATTTTCCTCACTTGAGATACCTGAAGTGAGGGACAGAACTAACCGTATTTATTCAATTAACTGTAAACTGTATAGATATGGCAATTAAGGAATCTTTTTAAAAAAAAATATGCAGAACGTTTCTGTATAAAGTTGGTACTTTTAAAACATAGAGGACAGAATAAGTAAGCTGATATAAAACCAAATTCAGCTATGCCTTCTAGTAAGAAAACATAAATACATCGTAAATCGTACAGCCCTTTTAAGATTAAACCATGCTGAATATTTCTAGTTTAGAAAACATTAACAGATGTGAAAGGAAAGGTTTCTGGTAGAGAAGGAACCTCTGCTACAATATCATTTTAAGAGGCGGCAGAAGCAGCTTGAGCTCATTTCAGTCATCCTGCGACAGGTTTATTGTCGGGCAGCAAACAGTGCTAAGGGGCATGGCTGAAAAACAGTTTTTTTTTCCTTGGGAAGGAACAGACCACAACACAGGTGACCTATGCAATAGTGTGCAGGCCTGGCACTCAAGATGGAGACTGAAGACTGAAAAGCTGAGTTTGCTGAAACTATGGGCCCTGACACATGTCAAGCAGATTGCCTGTCACCTCACAGCCTGTCCACTGGCAGAGTAGCCAATCAGAAGCAGTCAAAACCTTTATAGCATGTGAATGGATGGTGTCACAGTATCTCTTCCTAAGGAAAGTGAGGTAACACTTTACTTAAAGCCATGTTTTTGTAATATATATAAACACATTCATAACAACTAATAATGCACTCATAAAGCATTTTAAGCATGGCTATAAATATTCATCAAAAGGCATAACACATTATAGCCATGTGTATTATACAGTACATCATGAATGCTTTTGAAGCTGTCATCTATAATGCACTATAGATATCAATGCAGTGCATTATAATGGTCGGTAATAGCATTAAGGATGCTTTCATACTGATAATACATGATAAAGGTATCAAGTGCATTATAAAAGAGCTTCATAAGGCAGTCATAATGCATAATAATAATGGCTATAATGTGTCAAGTCTATTAATAGATATTTATATCCATGATTATAATACTTTATGGATGCATTACAATGCATTATGAATGTGTTTATAAATTACTAAGAACATGGCCTTAAATAAAGTGTTACCAAAAGTGCATATACCCACTCATCCATACCATCTATTGGCAGGTATAAAGTGAAAATGAGGCATGCTAGAGAAGAGCCCATCAGTGTGTTAGTGATGTATCACAAACATCAGTGTATCAGTAGTGTATCACCAATATAAATTCTTTAAAGTTTGAAGATATATGTGAAATTCATGTATTGAGATTTTTGCACACTGATAGTAATTTATTGCACTTGATTGATTTACCAGTTAAAAAAAAATGGGTAATGGAGAATATGCAAACAGACAGAAAGCACAGACTACCCATGACACAATACCAAATATCAAGACCAATTTTATGGTCAATTATAATCACAATATAGTAGAACTTGACATTAATATTAATATTTAACAGTCTGGGTCATTTACCTGGTGATCTCACCTCAGTCCTCATCGAGCAAGAATAAATTTTAAATATTGCTGGAATATGGCATAAATTTATTATTTGTGCATATAGAAGAGGACAAAAACTGTCAAATATTACATTATATTCATCTTCTGCAGTGTCTGATTGTAGTATATTGGAAAATAGTGTACTGAAGAGTTTATTTAATCTTAAAACAAACTAATCTCAGGCACAGATGGCATTGACTAGCTGATTTTTACATTGACATTTATTATTTAAAGGCCCCTAGGCACCTTTTTTAGAAATTACTAGAGTATAATGAACACAGATTAAAAAACAGAAAATGATAATACCATTCAATGAAAAAGAATTTATGGTTCAATATGCAGAATAATTTCCACCTGAAGGCTATAATCCGGCCTAAACTTAAAAAAAAAAAAAAAAAAAAGTATGAATAAGCATTATTTTAAAAGTTAAAAAATATTTTATAACTGGAATCCAAGCTACTTGCATCAAGGCAAAACTGGCTATAGAACAGGAAGAATCTCTTCTGGTTGGACCACTGAAATGAGTTTTGTGTTTAGGTTTAATATGTTTTCTAATCTACAGAGATGGAAATATTTAACATATGGGTCAAATTCTCACGCTTTCCAACAAGGAAAAATTTCCCTAATATTTTTATGACTCACTGTTATAAGACTGAAATACCATTGTACCATTGGTACATTCAGATGAGACCAAACATGAGAGGGAAGGATAGGATCAGAGAGTCTGTGGCAGCCAGCCCATGGGCCACGTTCTCAATGTGGCCTGAAGAGAGATCACTGCGTGTGGCAGTGTGATCGTCTGAGCCTAGTCTCATTGGAGTGAACTTGACAATTCAGCATAGAACCAAAGGTATCCAGGGCGACAGAGTCATGTGGGGGCAGCAGCTTTACTCCAGGATAAGACCAGAAGTGGAAAGTTCCTTCTAAACTTTCCACCCCTGGTTAATATCTTTCTTCTATGTTTTGATTAAATGTAATATACCTTTGTGTGGAAGCACAACTGAATGGACTATTTTCAGTAACCTGTGAAAAAACATTTAAAATATTTTTCTAGTTACTGGGGAAAAAAATTAGACCATAATGCATATGTACCTTGTATCCCTTGGGGATCAATAAAGTCAATATTAATCTTAATCATATAGATCTGATGTACTTTAAAGTGAGCTAAAATCAACTCCAATACAGTTCACATTATTTCACAGTGTTTCAGTTTCTTTAAATTGTGTTACTGCCACTGTAATTGAACAGTTCTATGTCAAAAACATCCATTTAACAGTTTTAATTGAAATATTGCAAATTTCTGGTTCTCAGCCAAAAAATAGCTGTATTTTGGGAGTCATGACTGTTCATGACTGTTCTTCAGTGTAACTTAGTGGTCACACTGTGTGGTACATCTGTTTAATGAAACAAAGGAGTTCACTGTCTTCCTAATGGGGTATTTTCACAATGACTCACTCAACTCTGATGTTGTCACCAGCACCTTTGTCTCTGACATTCATTTATTATGTGTCTGCTTTGATACCACCAAGCCTGTGAGTGGCACTGTGTCTTTCTGATGAAATAATGTGAGACTAGCCAACAAAGGTTAATTGCCAATGACTGACTCCACATAGACACAGGCATTGACACCTACCATGAGGTGCATTACTTAGTCATATGCATAAATACATCTGTTCTGTGATAAGATTATGGAGGTCACTCTGATTGTGACCAACTCTGGGGCAACATGCCATGTTAATTTACTGCCACACCCAATCTCTGGCAGTCCACAAGATAAATAAAAGCAAAGAAAAAACTGTTCACTGAAAATTGGAAAACGCTGTTGAAAAACAAAAGCAATATCAGTAATCAGTACAGTTTAATTTGCTAATGATATGTACATCCCTTTTCTAATTGTGATTCATAAACCACAATATCAATATTTCAAGTCATTTTCAAGCATAAAAATATGGACAGAAAACAGCTACAGCTAAAAATAACTAGCACCACTGGTAGTTTTAATTTTATTGAAATGTGTCATTTGTTCCTTGAATCATTACAAAAGTTAAATATAAGTTAAACATTCTTGTAAGATACCATCTTCATCATATGTATTTCACTTTGGGAAAAAGTGTCTGTTAAATGTAAATGTTTTCCATGATTTCCTGGCACCCATTACCTACATCAGGAGTCTCCAGTCTTGGATTCCCCCAGCCCTGCACATTTTGGGCTAATTACCACCCATTTCTTGAGTTGAATCAGGTGTAGTGGAATAGGGAAAGAGCTAAGCTGTGCTGGGCTGGGGCTGCAGAACCCTGACCTACACAGTCCATGATAAAAGCTTAAACAAAATGAACCAAAGTTTTGTATACCAAAATGTACCCTATGCATGGTAAGTATGAAGTAGTCATCCAGAAAGTTTCACTCTATAGCAGTGAGTTATTGTTAAGCATTGTTAAAACTGGCTGCTATTGCCTGTGTAATATCCACACAATTTCTTTTGGGAAACCAAGCTCCCCCCAATGAGCCAGTAATGAATAAGCAGTTGGAAGATGAATGGATGCATTAATTGTAACTTAGATTTCATCCATCTATGCCACTTACTCTGGAGACGGCCACGATGGGCCAGGAGCCTATCCTAGCCAGCACAGGGCACAAGACAGGAGAACAACCTGGCCAGGATGCCAGTCTATCTCTGGGCACACACACCCCCTGCGGGAAGTTTAGCCAATTCTCCTAACCACATGATCTTAGAACTGTGGGAAGGAACTGAAAGAAACTTTAGGGAAATGTAGACCAAGTTTATTCAGCTAGAGTACAACCAGAAGATGAAAAATGTTCAAACTGCAAACACTGAGACAATGGAACAATTAAATCAATTCTTAATACATATTATGAGGAGACACATTCTGTGAAAAACCTGCCTTATCCATAATACAGAAACTGCTAAGCAAAAGTAATCTTTTGCCATAACTGCCACACAATACTGTAGACAAACATAAATACAATCATTTCACACTGTCTCCCAAGGACATATGAAGGACAGAAGTAGAATGGATAATAACAGGAGAAGGTAGACTGAGAATGGTAGAAAATATGTAAGCACAGTATAGGGGAAAGAAAAAGAAATGAGATAAGGGTTTTGGCCATGGTATTATATTATATTGCTGTTTATATGAACACAATCCTGAAGTACAATTTGTTCAGTTGTTTCTTTTTGCCTAGCTCTACAAAGAATGGTAGCTCATAGCAGACAGCCCTCATGGGGCTTACTCGATTTTCTTTCTATTTCAATACAGATCAGAAAAGTATACTTCTCTAGGGAGGAGGTTCAGTGTCTTATGATAATGGCTAGTGTGATTCCAAGAGCAACTAATTCAAATGTTTCAAGAGGTTTTAAATCTGAGTTAAACTGCATGAAAGAAATAGGCACTTTGGGCTTAAATTTTATAATTTATTCAGAGTACAACAGGCACACCTATCCCAGGGCAGGTTATTTAATCATCTGCACTGGCTGTTGAATAATATATTGTTGTTCATGGAATTTTGCTGCTCTGTCTTAGGTTAGTCTAGCTACTCTGGTTCCGCAGGGATTGCTGTTGCCATGGACACCCTCCACAACCTAAAAGCAGATGATCTTGTCCATAGGGTACCCACAGTACACAGCTTGGGGTGTCTTACGCCAGTCTAGGGTAATGTATAATAAAAAAACAGAACTTATTTGGCTCACATGGCTTTGAACATCATGCAAAAACTGTGTAAGGGTAAATGATCAAAAATGATCTATTACAGCCTTTGACATCACATTTTCATACATTGAAGAGGATTTTTAAGTTTTTTTCATGAAATCTTTTTTTCAAAATAGCTAAGGACAGTGAACAGGGTTGTAGAAATCAAAATTGGTTGTACAACACTGTTTCCAAAAAGGCTGGGACGCTGTGTAAAATGCAAATAAATATAGAATGCAGTGATTTACAAATCATATAAACCCATATTTAACTGGAAATATAACAAAGTCAACATTATCAATGCTGACACTGAGAAATTTTGTTTTATGACAAATCTGTGCTGAATTTGAATTTGATGCCAGCAACACGTTTTAAAAAAGTTGGGACTGGGGCATGTTTACCACTGTGTTGCATCACCTCTTCTTTTAACAACACTCTGTAAACGTCTGGAACTGAGGAGACCAGTTGCTGGAGTTTTGAAAGTGAAATGTTGTGCCATTCTTTAATGATATAGGATTTTAATTGCTCAACTGTTCAGGGTCTCCATTGTTGTATTTGTCATTTCATGAATTGCCAAATGTTTTCAGTGGGTGACATTTCTGGACTGTAGGCAGGCCAGTCTAGCACCTGGCCTTTTCTACTACAGTTATGCTGTTGCAATATTCTATATAGTGTGGTTTCGCATTGTCTTGCTGAAATACGCAAGGCCTCCTCTGAAAAATACATTGTCTGGATCACAGCATATGTTGCTCCAAAACCTGTACATATCATTCTGAATTAATGGTGCCTTCCCAGATGTGCAGGCTACCCAAACCATGGACATTAATGCACCCCCATATCACAATAACAAGCTGGATGGTCCTTCTTCTCTATAGGCTGGAGGACCTGGCATCCATGATTTCCAAAAAGAATTAGAAATTTCGATTCATCACGACAGCTTTCCATATTGCCTCAGTTCATCTTAAATGAGCTTGGGCCCAGAGAAGTTTGACGCATTTCAGATGTGGTTTCTTCTTTGAGTGTCATCTTGCATTTGTGGATACAGCGACAAACTGTGTTCACGGACGATAATTTTCTGAAGTGTTCCTGAGCCCATGCAGTGATTCCCACTATAGAATCATGTCTGTTTTTAATGCAGTGCCAGAACAATGAACCTGAAAATCACAGCTATCCAGTATTTTCCAGCCTTGTACCTTGCGTACAGAGATTTCTCTGGATTCATTGAATCTTTTAATGATATTACGTACTGTACATGATGAAATTCCCAAATTCTTTGCAATATTACATTGATGAACATTGTCGCACTATTTGCCCACGCAGTCTTTGGCAGAGTAGTCTTCACTGCACAGAGACTCTGCTCCTCAGTGAGGCTCTTTTTATACCCAATCATCTTACTGACCTGTTGCCAATTAACCTAATTCATTGTGAGATATTCAACCAGGTGTTTTGTTTTAGCATTAAACAACTTTTCCAGTATTTTATTGCTCCTATCCCATCCATTTTGAAATGTGTTGCTGCCATCAAATTTAAATTGCGTATATAAAGTGGGTATGGAAGTTATACAGACCCCTGTTAAATTGCCAGGTTTTTTTTGATAGACCACACATTTTAAACCTTTCCCACCTTTAATGTGACCTTTAACATGTACAATTCAACTGAAAAACAAACAAATCTGTTAGTGGGAAAATATTAAAAATAAAAACATACAATAAGCTGGTTACATAAGTGTGCACACTCTTAAACTAATACTTTGTTGAAGCACCTTTTGATTAACCTACAGCATTCAGTCATTTTGGGTACACACCTGCCATCAATTAAAGTGACTCTGATTAACCATACATGAATTTCAACTGTCTAATAGGATTTTCCTGGCGTTAACTCAGTTGCATCCTACAGCAAAAGCCATGGCTTGCAGAGAGCTCACAAAGCATCAAAGGGATCTCATTGTTGAAAGGTATATATCAGAAGAAGGGTACAAATTTTTTTCACAACATTAGATATGCCAAGGAACACAGTGAAGACAATCATCAAGAAGTGGGGAAAATATGAGATCACTGACATTACCGAGAACTAGATGACGCTCCGAAATTGATGAAAATCCAACGAAAAAACTAGTATGGGAGGCTGCCAAGAAGCCTACAGCAACACTGAAGGAGCTGCAGGAATTTATGGCAAGTACTGGTTGTGTTCTACATGTGACAACAGTCTCCTGTATTCTCCATATGTCTGGACTAAGGGGTAGGATCACAAGAAGGAAGCCATTTCTTAAAAAGAACCACATCCTGGCTAAATTTTGCAAAAAAATACATCAAGTCTCCCAAAAGCATGTGGGAAAATGTGTTATGGTCTGGTGAAACCAAGGTTGAACTATTGCCACAAAAAGGTATGTTTGGTACACAAACACTGCACATCACTAAAAGAACACCATGCCCACGGTGAAGCGTGGTGGTGGCAGCATCATGCTTTGGGGTTGTTTTTCTTAAGTTAGAACTGGGGCTTTGGTAAAGGTGGAAGGAATTATGAACAGTTCCAAATACCAGTTAATTTTTGCCCTAAACCTTCAGAAAGGTGCAGATGAAGAGGACTTTCACCTTTCAGCATGACAACGACCTCAAGCACACTTCCAAATCAACAAAAGACTGGCTTCAGAAGGAGGAAATGAAGGTTTTGGAATGATCCCGCCAGAGCCCAGACCTAAATCCAGTTGAACATCTGTGTGGTGACCTGAAGAGGGCTATACACAAGAGACACCATCATAATCTTACAGATTTGGAGTGCTTTTGCAAGGAAGAGGGGGCAAATATTGCCAAGTCAAGATTTGGCATACTGACAGACTCCTGCCCAGAAAGACTGACTGCTGTAATTAAGCGAAAAAGTATTAGTTCTTCTAAGTATTAGGTTATGGGTGTGCATGCTTGCGTATTGTACATTTTTAATTTTTTAAAATATATTTTCCCCCCCCCGCGACCCAGTAGGATAAGCGGCTTGGAAAATGGATGGATGGATATTTTTCCCCCTAACAGTTATGTTTGTTTTTCAATTGAATTGTATAGGTTATAGGTCACATTAAAAGATGAAGTGATTTATCCTAGTATTATTTTTTTACATCACAAAAATCTGGCGTTTTAACAAGGGTGTGTCCAACTTTTTATATCTACTGTATTTGTCATAAAACAATATAATTTCTCAGTTTCAACATTTGATATGCTGTCTTCATTCTATTTTCAATTAAATATGGGTTTATATGATCTGCAAATAATTCCATTTATATACATTTTACACAGCATCCCAACTCCTTTTGGAAACAGTTGTATAAAACAAATAAAACGTATATTAACAAAATATCCATTCTGAAAGCACAGACAGAGTACTCAAACAGGAGACTGTAAGTGACAGTGACTTGCAAGGTTAAATGTGGCTGCTTAAATCATACTTTCACTCTTGCTAAAATTATTAATCATTGCCCTGGAAAGCAGGACAGTTGGCTGGTCATGTTCGACGTGAAGGACTTGACATACTTAACTAGAGAACACCAAGAGTGTCTGGCACTTAATAGATGTACTGTAATAACAAAATGTAATTAATGTGTAAAATAATCAAATTATTATCCTTTTAGCCTTAATATTTTATGCTGGTAAATTGCAGTTCCATTTCTAATTAAGTAAAATACACACTCAGCCACTTCTTCCCTTTGAACTTTTCTGAGCTCCTGTGTCTCCATTGTCATTACTGAGACTCGTCTGTTTTGTTTGCTTGTTCTCTGAACTGTTCCTGTTCTTATTCTGATTTTAGGTTTCATGCAGTACTGTTTCTCTGTTTCGAATTTGCACCCCCCCACCTTGTTTGCAGATTTAATTTCAGAGACTCCTGAACTGTACCTTGAGATTCAATTTTTCATTGTTGATTTGTTTTAGTTATACTGTTACACCTAATATTAAATACGTTGAGAACTTTAAAAAAATTAATTTAGAAATACATACCTTTCAAAGAATAAAAAAAAGTATTCTTTAACTTGTTTACCTTCTCTGTTAACATTTTACAGTTTCCACAAAGCAAGTAAAGCTCTTCTGAGTAATGTATGTATATATTCTAGTGTGAAAATAAAACAATCTATATATCTATATAATAAACTGCAAGACAAGGGAATATAGACATTGTAAAGTCTCAAAGCACGCACTCACACTAGTCCACACCTTCTTGAAGTCCCTTCAAAAACCAGATCTATTCTGTTTCCATTGTGTTCCCATTGTGCTGATGCTCAAACAGCTGTTTGCCCCTTGTTTTGTTAAATCCATCTCCACTCCAATTCCCAAAAAAAGTTCTTATTATCTATTCTGTATGCAAAATGCTGCTATCATAGAGTATGACTACAAAAACAGCAATGGGAAATATAAAACCGTCCAAATTAGAATTGTGAATATATTAGCTTGTTTGAAAACCAATAATATATGATTTTTCACAGTCAACCATAACATTCTTAAAATGTGATATTCTTGTTTCAGGGGAAATGCTACTAAATAATGTAGAGGCCCTAGATGCCTCACTAAGGGTTTCGCCTAGACTAGAGAGAACAAGAGTTTGAGTCTTGCCACAAGCTGCCCTTCTAGCAAAAGTGCTACACTGGTATCAAAAATGGGGTGATCTCACGTATCACAATCCTGCCGGTGGGAAGCTAGTCCAAAAGAGCATCGCAACATTGTTGAGGGTTTGACATAAAACTATCACAAGGGTCTATAGTGGCTTCACCTAGAATGGGGCAATGTAGCCATCGTCAGTCTAACAGAAGGGGTTTAACTGAATAGTGATGCATCCATGTCTGCCGTCTTAAGTGTGGGAGACTAGCTATAATGTCTCCATATGAGCTACCCCTTAATGAAAGTACTTTAATTACCAATGTAAATTGTCATGGATTTAAATAATTATTTTCTAAGACGTTACAGAGAAAATGCAGATTTTTGGGTTTTACAGAGTGGAATGTGGGAGGGGTGAATGTTTTCTGTGAGGGGTGAAGACTAGGCACAAGTTTGCTATTCACCTGTGAGTAATCATTCAGGTGTGTAAACAAGGTGGCTGTGCACTAATCAAGAGAGCAACAGGAAGAAATGCTCTTCTTATTTGGGGTTTCCTTCCTGTGCTTGTACGCAGAAGGTAGGATGGTGAGTTTTATGTATTTCAGTTGCATGTTTGGTGCTTTCCTAAGGTGCTAAATAAAATCACCCCCTTCCTCCTATCAAGCAGAGACATGTGCAGATGAGTTCTGGGAAAAATGTACAAAGTCGTATATGTAACATTAGAGACATTAAGATTTGAGGAGCTTGGGAAACTCATGAAGCTACTGTTGATGTGTCTAAATTCAAGGAGGGATGCAGAGCAAGTTTTTAGTATTGTGAGACACGTCAAAACTGAAGCTTATGACCTGAAACATAAACCTTTTCACAGACAACAAATCCCATGAAAGCAAACAGGTTAATTCAGGAGTCAAACATGTGATACACCAGTACAACACAGGGCAAAAAACAAAGGCTCATTAATGCTCAAAGATGAAGAGCAATTGCATCTTCATCAAGCTTTGCTAATGTTTCCCTGGCATCAATCTTAACAGCCTGGGATGCCTGTATTATCATCAATGGAGAGAGTAAACTATTTTTATGTCATGAATCTAATTAATTTTTCACAATTTGATTTTCTTTCAGTGAAATTTTAGCTGTAAGTATAAATGTAGGTAACATTTATGTGGTGACAGCACATACCTTGGAGAAGCCAGCACCAATATCCCTAAGAAATAAATCATCATTCCACCATTTTTTTAATCATACTTAGGAGATCTAACCATTAACATGCTTAAATTCATCATGTGAAACCGCATGTAGTAGAGAAAAAGACAATTGATATTATGGTATTAAGGTTGATACTCAATGAACAGTATGTTTGGAAATAATAGTGAGTTTCAGCAAAGAAGTCATATGATGATTTGCAACAGAATTTGAGATTATTATCATATGTAAGCATATTGCTATTATATGATCCTCCGAGTCTGGAACAGTATTACCCTCTCTAGAATGCATAAACAAATGTTTGTGAAGCTCCACTGCAATATTTGAGATTAGATCTATTTGGCCCTAATACACAAGAAAGAAAAGTACATTGCTGTTTCCAAAAAAGTACAAAGATACCAGAGGAGTGTAAGCTTAAAGGTATGTGGGGCATAGTGGGACAGCTGAAGGCAAATACTATTGTCATCATTATCACAATAAGTGTGGAACTTGATAATAGCAAAATTGCCACTGCATCGGAGACACTGAGCTGCACAGTCATATATCAGTCCTATAGCTTCAGGGCAGAGGCAAAGAGGTCATGGTCTCACCTTCCCAACAGACAGCTTTCATTGTAGCTACACAGATTATTGCAAAGTTACAAAACAGATGATGATCATATCATTTCTTCGTCTTCTTTGCTTGAGGCACAATGTGAGGCCTAGTAGGCTGTTAATCTTGTTGAAAATCCTTTGTTATACTTTACAATAAACAAACATTGACCTCAGGCCAAGAATGGCTGCAATATTAACAATACAGTTCAGCTGACAATTTGCACTTACCCACATGCAGAGTCCTGCACCGGGTCGGGTACCCAATGGGTACCCACAGATAGTTGCTGAAATGGGCAGATTTTAATGTTCTGGAATTTTACGGGTGGGTATGTGGGCGGGTAATTCATTACACATGGGTGGGTAGCAGGTCAATCAAAACAGTATTGTAGCCTGCAAAAATAATATATAAGCGAAAATATCTATGTATTAGACTATCATGTACAAATTGTCATTGTCACGTCTGAAGCCTTGCTGAAGCGTGTCGTCGTGTTCTCTCTTTCACGCTTGTCACAGTATGAATAGCTTAGATCTATCTGATTTGATTTAGTGTTAAACGGACTTTTTTGTTTCAATTCAAAATTCATGTAGGCCTAGTGCTTGTCACGTTGAGAGGTGCATAGAAAAAATGATTGTGTGTAATTTATCACGGGTACGGGCGGGTAACGGGAGGAATGTTAACGGGCCCGTGCGGGTGCGGATTTAACTTTGAAATAATCACGGGTGCACGGGCGGGTGTGGTGCTGTACTGGGGTGCGTTTCTCGAACAACGACGGAAGTTAGCATTAACGATGCATCGTACTACGTAAGTCCGCAGTATCGTTACCTATGTAGTTTGAAGTATGGTTTCGGGAAACACCTGCGTCATACTTACATAGTTCGAACGATGGAAGTTGCTAACATAGTTAGCAACGATGGTTTCGAGAAACGCACCCCTGTGCGGGTGAAGGTGGGTACGGGTCTCCAAAAGTGGCCACAAGCAATGCCACATTTAAAATCTACCTGCTTATTGTTTTAACGAAGGGCAATTTTAGGCTACAGATGGAGATCTTCAGCTCTTAGGTGTAAAGTCACTCAATATGATAGATAAAAATACCTGATGGATCTGTTGTTTGGTGACCCCTCTCACACTGAATGGCCTGTCTTCCAAAAACTGTCATCTGAGAAATGCTTCCAGTTTGTCAGAACCAAAACTACTTGTAAGACACTTTTAACAAAAGTGTATATAAATGTTATATAAGGTAAATATGATATGCACATACTGTGGATGTTATGAATCATGGTTTTTATAGAAATACCTTAGCACAAATATTCAGAGAGATTATGGACTATCCCTGCCATGTGCCTGTAGCTTCCAGGATAGGTTCTGCACACCTACGGTCTTGCATAGGAAAATGGTTATAGGTTATAGTGGAATGCTATAGGATACTAAAGATGAAGGACAGACATGAATAATTATTCAAGTTTTCCGGTATGGAAATATTAAACTGTAGGGTAAATGTTCAAATCAAGACAGTCAAAAAAAAATACATGCCTATTTTTTATACTGTAAAATGCTGATACGTTAACATGCAATAATCAAATACTAGAAATACAGATAAATGCAAGATAAAGAAAAAATGTTAAAAATCAGCTATTATTTGGGAATTTGATAAACATGATTTATCAGGTTTTTCAAATGAAATCAATTTCTGTATTCTTGCAGAATAAAACGTGTCTCCATTTCAGAAACGTGCCCAATGTTGCAATGGAGTCCTTCAATCTCAATCTTTTCATAACAAAAATACAGAATCAAAGAAGAAAGAATGTCCTTTTGGGAGAGGTGGCACATGGAGGGCCTCTGTACATTTTAATGCATAATTAATACTCCACCTGTTTACCACGTGGGAGATGTGGCTAATGTTTTGATTTAATTATCATTCATCTGCATACACACGGAGGACCCCGGAGACTGGGGTTTTAAAGGCTTGCTTTAGCGTATTTTTTGACACAGCATTAAATGTGTGCTCTCTTTTTACTAAGTAATGACCCTTTTCATAAATCTAATTACTCAAGGTTAATTCTACTGTTATTTTAATTAAAAGCTAGCAATTTTTTTCCACAAAAAATGTATCATGGTGCCATGTTGCCTTAATAGTAAGTATTCCTCCATGGGAAATCCTACCTCTGGTTAAATATGTGTACAGTTTGGATGTCCTCTCTGCATTTGTGTGGGTTTCCTTCCACAATTTGAAAACATGTCGCTAATGTTTAATTAATATGCCCTTTGTGTAATAGTGAGTGTGTGTGTGGATGTGAGTGTTACGTCAGGCTGGCATCCCATTCAGAATTGCCCATTGCATGCTGGTTAAAGAAGATGGATGCATAATTAACAGCAAAAAAGTTTTTTGGTCAAATGTCCAACTGCTTCTTGCTGCTTCTCCATCATTAAAGCATTCAAAAAACTGGTATGCAAATAAACAGATGGAAAATAACCACATGACTCTTGTGGAAGACACATATCCATACACACACCTACACACAGAGACTCTCTCAGATGACTTTGAAATGACACAGTCAAGGGTACAGCACAAGAGAGAGTTGATTTTCATGGCACTAGACAGCAAGACCAGTCTTGGGCATGTTTAAGTCCTCAGAGGTACATTTCCTGTCAGGGGACATTTATGAACAGCAACCCCAAAAATAGAGTATACAACAATAGATGGAAGACATACAGTATACAGCAGACAATCCCTGCTGAAAACATATGGTATTTTTCAATTCTTGTGTCACGGAAAATATTTTTAAATGGTCTTAGTTTTAGTAACAACTACACATCAAATGCTGTGTATATGTACTCACCAGCCACATTATTAGGAAGACAAGGTAGGACTTCTGCCTTGCTCTCCGATCAGTCTGAAATTTCCATGGCATGGACTCAACAAGGTATTAGAAACAATCCTTAAAGATTCTGTTCCATGTTGACATGATTGTATCACTGATGCAGAATTGTTGGAACCTGATATGGTCTTCTGCTATTGTAGTTGCGATCACTGTCCTATCAACTCAAACTAGTCTGGTCATCTGGTCATTCTCCTCTGACCTCTCTAATCATGAAGATGCTTCCTCCTGCAGAACTGCCACTCACTGAATGTTTTTCTTTTTTTTGTTGTTTTTTTTTGCACCATTCAATACAAGCTCTAGAGCAGGGGTCTTCAACTCCAGTCCTGGAGAGTTACCGTCCAGTAGGTTTTCTATCATACCTGGCTTCTGATGAGCCACACCTGTTCTCAGGTAAATACCAGGGCCAGGTTTGGCTCATCAGAAGCCAAGTGGGACAGAAAACCTACTGGACGGTAGCTCTCCAGGACCGGAGCTGGAGAGTTCTATTGCTTGTTCTGACCATTAACTATAACTCTTGACCTGTGCCTGCATGCGTTTATGCACAGAGCTTCATTAGAAATTTGCATGAACGAGCATGTGCATAGGTGTTCCTTATAATGTGGCCAGTGTGTATATGTATGTTTTTGCAAGAAATATTCATTCTTTAGCATTTCAGTTTAATGGACAGTGTGACAGATACATTTGCAAATATATTTAACCAAATATTCCTAGAGTGACTGAAGAAGACAGATTTGACTCCCTCAGAGATACAAACATCTGCATGTATACACATAAGACCCATACAATTCCAGCCCACCACAAAGAAGAAAAGGGCTACATCAAGAAGACAGATTATCCAGCTGTGTCACCCATCCACATGCTCAGGTACTGACATGCTGAGAGAGATGAAGATGTATCACATCTAACATACCCCAAACTGGGGCATTGTCCCCGGAACACCCTCAAAATGTGTCACTCCTTAAGCAAGGAAGATAAACGCCACTGGCAATGGATGCTTCCATTAAGCTTTAACAACACAGTGTGACAGGAAATGTCAAAGCTGGCAGAGCCTGTGGTGAATGGATGCAAGTGATTTCCATAGGTGACCACAGGTAGCTGTCAAATCGGCATGTGGGAGGGCATTGGCTGTTTGCAACTAGTCTGGATGAAGTGTAATGACTGATATGGAAGAACGTCTCTGTTCTGAGATCTGTCTGCCCTTTGACTTGCTTTGAATATTAATTTAATCTTTATTTAATCTAATTTGCAAAGGGCTATGTTAATACAGACTAAGACGTTGTTCGACTGTAAAATCCACCTGCATATACCAGCATGTACATTCATAGCTTTGACTAGAGGCATACTGAAGTTTGTTTATACCTTATTATTAAACATTAAGTACATAAGAAATAATGTGAAATATCTGTTTAGGGTTATCAAGTACTCAAATGATTAATTAGTTTACAATGTTTTCTTTACAGATAGCTTCAGCTTTGTTATGTCATTTTTTATCAGGGTTTTTTCATCTGTGATTATTCAGTTTTACAGTTAAAAGAATGGAAAGCAAATTCCTGGGAACAGTCTGCATAGTCCTTTACCAGTATCTGTATAAGACACATAAAAGCAGATTCAGTTACGAAAAGTTTTAAAGCAAGGTGTGGCACAATTAAATTTACTAGTGAGTCAGTAGCTTGGCTTTTATTTTTTTTGCTGCACAGTAAATCTTCTCAGCTTCTGTTTTAAGCATCAGGTGCTAATTAAAATGTGTGCTTGAAAATCTTCAGCCATTAAGGGCAAGGGCTTAGCCATACAATGAAAACAGCACCCTGTCCTCTCAAATATGAGTGCGGCAGACTGCCAGAAAGGCCAAGCTCCCTTGCCCTACCTTTCCCAATTACCCAAAGCATGCCCTGGCGTGTCCAGTATTAAAACTCTAAAGATGTCTGTGAGAAGAGAATCAAGTAAAGGTTTATGGTTCAAGAGTTATACTGAAGGAAAATCAAATTGTAAAAAACTAATTAAATTCACAGCACAACTACCTAAGCCTTGAGAAAAATAAATGGTTACAATATGTCCATTGCAATTCCCCACTTAGATCTTTGGTAAACAAGGATCAGTTATAAGTGTCATGAATTTTCTTTCTGCACTAATAGGATTGCTCGAAGAAAGTAGGTTGTAAACCATCTGGCTTCAGCAAATATAACTGTAAACATTTAATAATACTGCAATAATGTAAAAACGTAATATTTTAATACACTATTTCAGAATTGCTCCTAATACAGCATGGGTGTGACCACTGAGCAAATAATAACAGAATGAATGTGATGTATTCATATTGAACCTACACTATATGGACAAAAGTACTGGGACACACCTCTTAATCACTGAATTCAGGTGGTTCATTCAGACCCATTGCCACAATTATGAAAATCATGCACCTAGCCATTCAGTCAGTTTTACAAACATCTGTGAAAGAATGGGTAATTCTGAAGAGCTCAGTGAATTCAAGTATGGTACTGTCATAGGATGCCACCCTTGCAATAAGTTAGTTTGTGAAATTTCTTCCGTTAGACATTTCCACGGTCAACTGCGAGTGGTATTGTTGCCAATTGGAAGCATTTAGGAACAAGAGAATCTCAGCTACGAAGTGGCAGACCGCATAAAGTAACAGAGCAAGGCCGCTGAGTGCTGAGGTGCATAGTGCGTAAAAGTCATCAACGCTCTGTTGACTCGATAACCGCAGAGTTCCAAACTCCCTCTGGCATTTACCCCAGCAGAAGAACTATGAGCTGGAAACTTAACGGAATGAGTTTCCATGGCCAAGCAACTGCATTCAAGCCTCACATCACCAAGTACAATGCCAAGTGTCAGATGGAGTGGTCTAAAGTACGCTGTCACTGAACTTTGGAGCAGGAGAAACTCCACTCGGCAGAGTGACAAATCACGGTTTTCTGTCTGGCAGACTGATGGACGAGTCTGGGTTTGGCAAATGCTAGGACTAACTTACCTCCCTGACTGTAAAGTTTAGTGGAGGAGGGATAATGGTATGGGGTTGTTTTTCAGGGGTTGGGCCAGGTCCATTGGTTCCAGTAAAAGGAATTCTTAATGCTTCAGCATACCAAGATATTTTGGACAATTCTATGCTTCAGAATTTGTGGAAACAGTTTGGGGAAGGCCCTTCTCTGTTCTAGCATGACTGTACCCCAGTGCATAAAGCAAGGTCGATAAAGACAAGGTTCGGTGAGTTTGGTGTGGAAGAACTTGAGTGTACTGCACAGAAACCTGACCTCAGTCCCATCAAACTGAATGGAAACTATGAGCTAGGCCTTCATGTCCAACATCAGTGCCAGACCTTACAAATGCTATGGAAGAATGGGCAAAAATTCACATCCACTCCCAGAAGAGTGACAGCTGTTATAGCTGCAAAGAGGAGGGGGTAATTCAATAATGATGCCTATGGATTTAGAATGGGATGTTATAAAGGTTCCTGCAGGTGTAATGGCCAGGTGTCCCAATACTTTTGTCTATATAGTATATAGGGGGTATATTTAAAGTGTCTTGTTCTGCTTTTGCAGAGCTTTGTTAAATCACTTGCACCTTCACTCTTATTCTACTAATGACATGGACCAGTGTATCACCATATAAACTGGCACTAGCCTGCACTTGACTTTCCCTTAATGGCTGTTAATTAAGGATAAATTTCAAATGGGCAATTACCAGAAGCTACACCCACACACACTCATGGAGTCATGGGTGTTGAATGATGACAAATGTTTGCTCAGTTAAGTAGTTATAATCTCATTTTCAACCCCCCATTCCCTCTAAATCAATCTCAGAGTATATTTTTGGCTTTCCTGTATATTGGTATAAAAGTTTGACTTTCTGGCTTAGTAATTCCTGTACTGTTTTGTCAATACTATACTCTAGTCAATTCATTACATTCAATACATTTTAAATTAGCCCATTTGTGAATATGCCAAAAAAAAACTACCAGTTGTGAATTTCAAAGAAGTTGTTACCAATTACGTACTAATGAATCGCTCTACCACATTTCATTTGCTTGTTTCAAGCCAACCAGCCGCACATCAGCAATTAGTCCATCAGCCCTTAGAAACAACACCTCACCTGCTGCAGGGTGCATAACTGCAAGCTCCCCATACAGCAGTGCCAACAGGACCACAGCTAAAGGGTAAATATGGCTTTAACAATTTAAACTCCAGTTTCCTGCTCAGTACAGTTGTAACAGTTAGGTAACACTGCTCAGTTGGCTAAAGAACCGCCTGACTGCCTTTTGCAGACATGTAAACTTAAACGGAAGCAATGGCTGAGGGTGTTGCAAGCCTCTATTACCGTTATGCTATGATTGTTAACCAGGAGGCTCTGCACAACCCGTTTAATGGATGAAGTGGCACATTTACCCAATAAAATTTAATGGACCTGACATTTCTCTAAATAGAAGTGCTGCATCCCGTTCAAGAGCCATCACTGAGTTTATTATTCCTTGAGAGGTTGGTTCTGTATTAAAACACAGGAGGTCCTACCTTCCCATATCCACTGAACTGTTCATTAATGCATTCATTATTTTCATGAATCAAATGACCAGAGGGTGACAGTGGGTTATACACTTGCCAAATGCATATATCACAATCCTAGATTGCAGTGGTATGGGATCACACAATGAATTACCATATGGTGCCGATGCAAACAAAATGTGACTGCACCTTCATTATTATTTATCTTATGGGGATGAAATATGTGCTTTATATTTGTGACTCATGGAAAAACAAGATAAAGAATATAATTATCCATTCATACACTTTGGTGTTATAGTTACAATGCCAGGGCAGGCTTCAGATGGAGCTACTGCTAACAATGCTCTAATCTTAAAGCAAAGAACCATAATTACTCTATCAGTTTCGCACCTTCTGCTATTCCCACCCTGAGACCATCTTTCCCTGTAATCTGTCATACTGCCAGGGTACACAATACTAACATTATACAGCAGCATTTATAGCTAATAAGAAACAAATTATTTTGCCTCATATGCTATATGCTTATATGCTCAAATGCTTTTAATTGCTTGACTTTATCTTAAAATACTTGAAAAGCATTTTTCAAGGAAGACATTTCCCAGATGAAATACACAGCATTGGCTGAACAGTAAAGAATCCAGAAGCAAAGTCAAACAGAGAACATCCCATTTAATTGCTGTGAATGATAATGGGAGGCTGGTAGCTTATTTCTTGAAAGTAATAGATGGTTAAAACAGTATCTTCTAAAGCAAGCCATGTGCATGTTAAACAAAAAGATGTAATTTGCATAAATTATGAATGCTGAGAGAAATGTAAAGAGAAATATAAAAATGATGCTGAGGGCAGAAACTTACAGTTGCTTAAAGTCACTGGCGGTGAATTAGTATAAATAAATGAGTATAAAACACATAATATGAATACATGGTAGTATGCATTGTCCCCCATAGTTTAATGCTTAAAGCACAATTAACAGGTCATGTCTGTAAGTCTAAGTCTGTATCACTTAGGTTTATACTTATTAGTCAATAAATAGGCAAAATTCCATCTTTTGTATTTCAAACGGACACAGCACAGCTATTAATGTTTTGCGAGATCTCGCAAACTTTTTTTTTTAACCCATGTCTCCTTCTGGGCTCCAATAAAAATGAAGAAAAGATAGAACACTGAAACGTGGTGAAAGGCAGGCAGCAGGTGACTTTGCAGGTGACAAGTTGTTGGGAAGATTCCCCGTCTGCTTCGCCACCAATTTAAATATCACTGCACACATATATCAATGGGTATGATTAATGGCTCCCAGTCCAGGCAAAACTGTAATTAGCAGCAGGCAATTGGGTTTCAGGGGGGTCATTACGAAGGCAAATCTGTGGAAAAATGCAAACTTTACACAGAATTGCTGGTTTTAATGCATGAGCTTGGAAATGTGCTTTGAAACCAAATAAGGCAGAAATGTTCCAGTGGAAATGTGAAATGCTGGACCATTCAAGCATTAATGTGTTTTCCAAAAGTAGGTCTTGCTTTCACAGGTCAATACCCTCACCGGCCGTTTCAGAGAACAGTTTCCCCTTGCCCTGCAGCTTCTCTATTATTATCATCTGGAGGTTAAATCAGCTAAAGAACTAATCAACATTTAGCATCTCTGAATGTGTTATTCTGCCAGAATTGATGAATGGTATAATTATGTCAAATGTCATTGAGCTAAATGGATTTGTAATTATAATGAGACCTTTTTCAGATTGTGACAAGTTATGAACAAATGGGAGGGGGGTGAAGAGTTGCATGGAATTGGGACACGACAAAGTGGCTTCTGGTAAAGAATGGTACAAATACTTCTTTGTTTCCCTTCATACCTGTTTCCATGATAATTTGGAGCTAGTTTCAGATGATATCCATAGAAGAAGACAGTTTCCCATTAAAACAATCTACAGCCTCCTCATTTCAGAGTAATTAGAGAGACAGAGACACTTACAATGCCATAATTACAGTCAGGCATCCCCAACATGCTTTTCATGACCCACAACAGAGAAATAAAGAGTTTCAGTGACTCTCACATACAAAACATTGATCAACAGGTAAAGCTTCTATCTTCATTCTATATGAAATGATCTCAGCCCATCTAGGATATATTGCAGCCTTGTGCCCAGTGCTTGTGCCCATGGGTGGATGGATGCTGAATGTTGAATAAACATGTTTCATAAATTAATTTTGCAGTGTTAAATTATGATAAACTGTTACAGGTACAGCAAAGACCTGATGGGGGTTTCAAAAATTCATTGAATTTCATAAGCAGAGGGCATGGGACATGATTAGTCAAAAAATCTAAACACCCTGATTAATGGTTCTGGGACAATGCTTTGGAATGGTTGGAAGTCAAGAGTTTTCTGGCTTATGGGCAGGAGAGTGGAAATGACGTGAAACTGACAGCGATCATGACATGGTTCAGATGTTGTGAAATACTGTGTAACGAGTTATTTCTTAATTTTCGTCAGTCCCTGAAACTGGCCCTGATCGATATATAAACAGAAGGCTTTGGGTAAAAAGTGCAAGAAAGAAAAAGGGCATTAGTCTGTCAGGTCATACTAAGTCTTATAGACTCTCTTATCCACATAAACCTTTCAGAATTACACACACTCTCACACCTATTGTACACTGATCAGGTCCATTAATCATGTTTCCTTTAGAAAGAGATGTTAGTTGTAGAGAGTGCTGGGAGGAATTTTAACACTAGGCCACACAGATGAGCCACTGTCTGGCTAGAATTCCACTCAGACCTAACATCCTTCCTCTTTGCAAAACTCACTACATGGCAGGTCATGCAAGACGTGCTTTGAGTGCTCATCCATTGGACTGGTTACTGCTGGGTGTCTTGACTCTTCCCATACTGTTACATATTTGTTCTAAGATTTAGTTTTTCCATATGTGTATATATTTTAGATGGTAAAATCATATTGTGGCAAAGATTTTCCAAAAAAGCTGCATTGTCATGCAAATTCTGAAAGTACTCTTAGAACTGACTGTACTGAATATGCATCAACTTTTTCTTAGGAAATTGAAACATGCTCTAGAATGTTCCGACATATGGACTTGTCTGTGGCTGCATTGATATTGATGCAGTGCTCAAACACGTGTACTTATCCTCATGACAGTCCACTTATGCCTATAACCATTGCCTGTAACTGCCTATAACTGTTCACTGTAACCTTGCCTATAACTGCCTGTAACTGTTCACTGTAACCATTGCCTATAACTGCCTTTAACTGTTCACTGTAACCATTGCCTGTAACTGCCTGTAACTGTTCAATGTAACCACTGCCTGTAACTGCCTATAACTGTTCACTGTAACCACTGCCTATAACTGCCTATAACTGTTCACTGTAACCACTGCCTATAACTGCCTATAACTGTTCACTAATGGCCCATCCCAAAAATTCAAGTGAGAAAAAGATTTACATTCTAATAGCATGTTATTTTGTTTTATAACTGACTCCATATCGTTTTTCATAAACCAGTATCCTATAGATACTTATCCACCAGTCTCTTTTCTAACCATTTACCCTACACTAACATTCATGTTATGTTAACGTAAAGACTATATTTCCTGCCAGCATGGGTCTTCATCTGAATACAGTTTGGCCACTTCAGTCTACATCAGCTGATTTATTTATTAAGTCTATGTGACGAGCAGAGCAGTATTGTGAAAAATTGCTATCAGCTGGCAGGAGTGTCAGTGAGGCCATTGGAATTCATGTAAATCACTTCCTGGCCAGATTTCCAAATCTTGGTTTTACCTTAAACATCATTCATGATGATAGAACTGAAAAAATAAAAAAAAAACTTTTGTCAGAACAGTCAAACCAAATTATAGTGAAGCACCTAAGAATCAAAGGGTAGTAAACAAATGAGTTATAATTATGTTTTAGGAGGGAACGTGAGAGAGGAGAAAGAGAGAGTCCGCAATGTCATATCTGCAATATTCCTAATCAACCTCCCCATTGCCTAATTGTTCAGCCAATGATGCATAGTGGAAACGTTTACAGTTTATGTTTGCAAAAAATAACAACGTAATTAACAGCACATTAGTCCGTTAAACATTAGAGGAATAAAGTAGAAGATGGGGATGAGAGAAATGGCTGGTTACATTCAGAGGACATAGGTTTTTCAGAGTGTGGTGTGTGAATTATGTCCACGTGTGCTTGTCTATGAGGCTCTCATTTGTGTAGTGGTCAGTCTAAGGTGACCACTCATCTGTATGCCGTCTGGACAGTCTGATGCTCCAGCCCTCTGACCAGAGGGTGTCCTCCATTTAGTCCCCTTGTTCTGCTTTTCCCCTCACTCCTACCCACCTCCCCGTCAACAACTGGCGCTGCTCTCTCCAATCCTTCAACGCGCAAAAAAAAAATCCATGAAGCCCATGCACAAACAGACATAGAAAGCCAAGATAATTATTGTAATAGGTATACCATTCCCTGCTTCCCTAGTATATATGTATGACATTGCACCCCCCCATACACACTAAGCAACTTTTCATGGGTGTCCTCCTTTTTGAGCCTTGGTCCTCCTTTTTGGACGCAGGTGTGATCCTATTCAGAGTCATGCTGGCTGTCACCCTAGCTCAAATAGACAACTACCCTAGTAATTTATTTCTGTTTCAGGATTAAAATTCACTGAAACTAATCTTGGAGAACTTATTGTCATGACCTGCTCGTACGATCCTCTTGTGTGCCACGCCCCCTCATTACCTACGTGTGCTACCCCGATTGTGATCACCTGTGTCCTGTTATTTTTGATTATCCTGTGTATTTAGTCCGCGTCTGTGTCGGTCTCCACAGATCAGTCATTGATGTTGTCTGCCCTGCCCTCTGTTTCTCTGCCACTAAACCCCTATTTCTACCTGTAATCTGCTCGACTTGCCTGCATCCTCGCTCGCCCGCACGTGACGTAACACTTATAGTTACATTTACCCTGAAAATTTTATCAAATGTATTTTATGTTATTTTTAAACTGCTCTGTTTGAGGATGTTTAGCTAAGCCTCAAAATTCCAAAAGTAGGTAGGTCAACAACTCTAAATTAACATTAGAATACGAGCATTTAAAAGTACCTTGAAACTGAGTAGCATCCCATCCGTGGGAGTCATTGCTTAAATTCCAGAATAGACTCATATTTAATGTGACAGAAGTTTTTAAGTTACCATTATATAATATGGGGAGGACATGAACATTTCACACACCCAGAGCAGACATGGGATTCAACCTCAAGCCCAGGATGTGTCAGGTGGCAGCGCTACCCACAAGGCCACCCACAATGCTTTGGTGCCAGTTTACATAGTTTCTGCAGAACACATTACATACCCTCCAATTAACATGAACACTATTGAAAAATAGCTGACAAAAAATAACTGAATTTTCACATTTTGTTAAAATTTTCTAGCATTTCTTTAAGATTACGGGGGGACTTTAGGAGGGTGGGATTGATATTATAGATAGGATTATTGGACGTGTTAAATTCTAACCAATCTGTTGGCTATTATAGGAGGAACTACTCTAGAAAAACAGAAAACAGGGATGTCTAATATTATCCTCAATAATAAGAGGGGGGCGGGGGCTGAAAGATGTGTTTCCATCTGTTTTAGAGCAAAAAAAAGCAGCATAGCATGGCAAGCCAAGTAATTGTCTCATCTTTTGCTGAGATGCAGTAGAGTGCAGAGAATGTCATGCAGGGTGGGACGATTCAAGGATGATGATACTAAATCTCACCGTTAGGAAGGAGAGGTCACGCTTTCGGTCGATGCTGGTGATCTCCAGGTTACCCATTACGACTTCGCAGTTCTCGTAATACTTGCGCAGGGTGCGGTACTGCTGCTCCAGATCCGACAGCGTGCTCAGCTTGTTTTCAGTACCAGTGCATACTGTAAGGGCAGCACAATGAGTGACACTGTTAGTGACAGTCTGCAGAGAAACCAGCAGCGATTATTCAGGTATTACACACTCCCTTTTTCTGTTAATCAGTAGGCTAGCATTACAGACATGCCATTACCTGCCAAACAGAAAAGAAACAGTTGTTCTGTGTTAAACAAATATTAACCAAAAGAAAAAGTAACAAGTATAATAATAATAATAATAATAATAATAATAATAATAATAATAAAAAATAATAATAATAATAATAATAATCATTATTATTATTATTATTTAATACATAGGGTATGTAAGTTAAACATTTTTATTATTACATTAATAGTCTTAATTATGATGACATTAATAGTCTGATTCATCCCAGCTTCACACAACCATAATGCTCTATACAAAATCAGCTGAGAATGAGTTGTTTGGATCATGTTGCTCTGATGCCAGTTGCACCCAGAGTCTCTATCATGTATGCTATTCTCAAATATGGCTTTCAGGAACAGGTCAGCATGAGTGAACATGTCAGTCAATGCTCTGTGAATTGTAAAAGGCAGGTACAGTGCATGGCACCATCTGGCAGATGTGCAGAGGCCTGGAGCCCCTGCTGTGGGAAAAGACAAACCCCCTTTAGCACGAAGCCAGGCAGCCAACGTGACGAGTAATTAAAACACAGACATTGCCTCAATTCGTACACTTACGGCAGCCCAGACACAAGCCATATGCTCCAACCGGCCTGCCATGACCACAGGACCTTGTATTCATATATAGAGAAATGGAAACTTTTCAACACCTACTTTAAGTGAAGTGTTTATGTACTCCATAGATGTGTCTATATGTGTCTATATGTTTTTTTCATTACAGTGCTCAAATAATTATTTCACAACAGTAGGTGTATGTGGTATTAGCTTGCACTCACACAATTCAACGCATAAGCACATTTCCCTTCAAGAAAGAATAGAGTTACAGCCATTATGATGGCAGCTCGAATTGCAGATTATCTTGTTTGTAGTCACAAAACTACAGTATAAATAGCTGCCAATAACAAGCATATTTGATCATTACCAGATCTTCACTGTCATTATCACACTGACATTCTGTATCTCACTCTATTGATCTTTTTCCACATCCCTGCAGAAAATGAAAAATATGCTGGTGGGTAACTTGGACAATAAAGGCACATGATACATTGTTTTCATACATTTCTCTGTGAGCAGGAAAGTTAGTACAAATAAAAGACTAAGTGAGACACATGATCCATGTCAGTAATGCATAGCATGTACTGGTTGGGCAGATATTCAGTTTATAAAGTGTAGGCAATACCAATATCTATTTATTAGGTTAGGGTGCTGTTTGTACAAAATATAGAGCAGTCTTGGGAAAAGAGAACTTTATAATATAATGCTGCCTATGACAAGCATCGCATTCTTCCCAAGGAGGCAGGAAAATCACGGAAGCACCTTTCGTGATTGGAACAGGCAGCCATCCAAAGCAAAAGCAGCCAGACATTGTACATTTAGAGTAAAAGCCCCAAAAGCATCACCACTCAATGTCAGTTGGAAGCTAAGCTGATGTTCTTTGGATTCCAATATGGGAAGGCTTGTTAATCAGACTTGTGACTTGTGAGTAGTCAGTGAGGGAAGTCTAGCAAGGGAATCAAGAAGCAATTCTTCCACAACCATAATAATGCAGTAGTCTTGTAAATGTCCGCCCTTGTGCTGTAGGGGTGCCAGGACACTATAAGGGAACCCCTGTACTAGCAGTTCTAAACAGCTGCAGTTAAACTGCTCTATTGCAACAATGTGTCTGCCTGATCATGGGGGATTCCTTTGAGAAGCTTTTGCCAAGGGGGACAAGAAGCAGACTATATACTGTGGTGTCACTTTAAAATAGGAGCCTGGTGCTTGGTAGAACTCATTTATATTGCAGGAAGCACTGTCAGCTTACTCATACAAAGGAATTCTCTGGCCTCAGTGATCATTCTTATGTTGTGGAGGATGTGTTATAGGGAGTGATATGTTTATGTTTTGGGCTTAGGTTACTTGTCAGCGGCAAGGTGATCAAATAATTCTTTCAATATTTAATTCAAACATAATGGATTGAAGGAAAAAGGTTTAAACGTAACGTGTTTAATCAGGTACTGTAATACAATTTGAACTGGCATTTGTACTGGTATGTGTTTGCCTATCTAATTGTGACTTTAAAAAAATAGTGTTTTTTTAAAGACATTTCAGCATTTATATGCTGACGTAAAGCACTATAACATGATTATATGCAACAAAAAAAAAAATGGGAAAAAAATCTGGTTTTTAAAGCTCCTTCTTGAAAATATTTTTTCAGTAACACTCTCGATGAAAGCCATGTCTATAAAAGTATATGAAAACATCAATAACACATTATAATCCATTCAAAAAGCATGACTAAATATTTATAATAGTTACAGCCATATTCATTGTGCATTATGAATGCATTTTACTGTTATGGATGTTTTCATAGATTCTTAAAGACATGGCATTCATTGAGCTTAAGAAGTATTAAACTCATCACTATAATGCCTTATGACTGTAAAAAATGCTATAATGCTTTATTCATTCTTATACCGATCATTATAAAGCAATATGAAGTTATCTATAATGCATTATACATGACAGAAGTGTTATCTATGTTCTTATAGTTTCATAAAAGTGAGTTCCTACAATACAATTTTCTACATATTACAGGTATATACTAATATTACAAAAAAATCTAATTATTTTATGCATGTGACAGAAACTCATTTTCTATGTTTTTCAAATGAAGTTCACAAGTTGGAAGAGTACTAAAATTGTCCAACAATGTTTGCAATTTCATATTATTGTTAATATCCCATGTCTGCATTTGTCAGAATGACATATTTCTTGCACATCAGGCTCCTTTAACCACCTTATTATTACATAACTAGTAGAAAAATCCAATTTTTTTTTGTTTGATCACATACAGACCCCTTCATTTACATAAGTTACTCCAGAAGGTCAGTGTGTTATTTGAGTTAATCCCAGAGCATGATTCTTTATCTCCACTATGAAAATCTCGTTCATTTACATTCATATTTGTCATAAAGAGCATTTCACATACCTATGAGAGAATAAGACTGATCTGGCTGAGGACTAGGTGTGGTACAGTGCATGATATATATGCAGCAACTTTGCTATCCCTTTCCACCAGAGATGAAAATGGTCGCACCAGTCCTAAGACTGGGGCAGCTCAGCAGAGCCTAATTACAAACAAGTGAAAAACATACACCAATAAAAAGAGTTTAATAAGAGTTTCTGCACTAAAAAGCTTACACTCATATAATGTGACAGCAAAATTCATCTGAAGCAAAGCTGGAGGAGAACATGACATTCAGTTAGACCCTTTAGATGGAACAACTCTCACAGAAGCAGCTGACCACCTGTCTTAAAGGCTAAATGGTGCGCGTGTTTGATGTGGATCTGGGTATTTTGATTCTCTAAATTTAGTTGTCAAAGATAAAGATGCTCACATTTGGCAGAGTGGTCTTGAGAAAACTCTTCAAACAATTTATGTACCCCATGTGCTCTGTTCCGCATCACCATACACCTAGGTCAATGCTCAGCTGGTTATCTGGAGTTTGAAAAATAAAGCGTGTCATCCTCTGAAGGTTGGGATGATTATGTTAGTTTCTGACGCTTGCTGATACTCCTGGCTACTAAAATGCTCTGGGCATAATATCCATTGGGGTGTGAAGAAGACCGCATGCCCCATTCTCACGGCCCATTAGCTATAATCCTCCCACTCTCTGTCCATTACCACACCACCTTGTTTTTGCCATCAACCTAATTGAAAGCCTTTTCATGAGAAGAAAGAAGAAGATGGGTAGTGGCAGAATTCACTTATGGAAGCATACAGCGAATCCTAACGGTAATCTGTTACAGTTTATATGCTTGACATTGTACAAGGAAAAGAACAGTATTAGGTACAGTAAATACATCCAGGGATGTATGGATAATCAACGAACTACAATCTATATACTAGATAAATATTTTTAATTACTAGACACTTTTATTCAAAATGACTTGCATAGCTTCAGTCTCCCTCTGTACAGCAGAAATGTATACAGCATAGTGGTTTACAATGACACAAATGCTACAATCCACCTGGTCCTTAAACTTGTAACAGAATCTGAAAATGCTGCAGAAGGAGTCGAGTAGAGTCAAGAATCAAATCCACAGCCGGTGAGCAGTGAGTCCATAAGGCTATACTCTGAGGCATTAACACCATGCACACAGAATTTATATTTAAATTTCCTTAGTATATATTTCTTAATTCTAATAAGGGGGTCTAACATCCCCTGTTATAAGTGTCACCACATGAGAAAACCCATGGCATGCAAAGGCATTCTAATAAGATCTTTAAAAAAGAGATCACAACTTCAGCATCCTCAGCTTTGAATCTAGTATTAATTGTTAATTAGTTCACGCATCCATGAAACGAACAAAAAACCCACATTATTTGGGCATTTTGCCTAGTCTAGAAGCAAATTCTAAATGGCATTTAAATTTATATATTTGTAGTTACATAATTCATATACAGACAGTAGTATTTTCATTCTTTTTAAGATGCTCGGTGTTGTGAATTGATGACAGGAAAATGCAAGTGG
Organism: Hippopotamyrus pictus; assembly: GCA_026781145.1. NCBI lineage: Eukaryota > Metazoa > Chordata > Actinopteri > Osteoglossiformes > Mormyridae > Hippopotamyrus > Hippopotamyrus pictus. Next base: position 33,018,201 of record JAODLC010000001.1, read on the forward strand.
TTGGCATTTTACTGTTCTTCTGGCAAAATACCCTCTCTGTTTTTCTTCATACACACGAGAACCCCAACATTCTTTTCTTTCAGCATGTTGCCTTAAAAATAGCTGAGTTTTGGGAATGAATAGCTGCAGTGTGGACTGTGCAAGCAGTAGCTCAGTTTGCCCTGCAAGATATCAGCACCAACAACGGCATGTATTTTGATGCTTTTTCTTCACTTGGTAGCTAATCAAAAATCTGCCAGATAATAATATGCCACTCTAAAAATTTAATTATTAGAGAGTTTTGGACAGTCGGAATCTAAATGTACCTGACAGTTGGTCTCTTTGCCCAGCTTCAGAAATCCTCTGAATTGATAAATCACATGTGGACACTTTTGAGAACTCATTAACATTTCTTTTAAAGAACAATACAGTGGATAGCTGAGCAAATGCTCGCTACTCTAGCGAACATGCCCATTAAAGGCTTCCAGACATTTTTTTATACTGTAAGAACAGACAGGCCACACTAAGCCAGAGTGCTAGCACCTTTAGCTGCCATTACCCTAATCAGCAAAGTCACTGTGCATCCAATGCCCATAGCAGAGTGTCAAAAAATGACACGGCTTTTTATAATGTACACAGAAAAAAGAAAACTCAGGGCACTAGTGGTCTATAAATGCCATAGCTGTGGCTACACAACTGGGGTACCGTTCATCAGACATGCTGTGTCTGGACCGAATTTCCACTGTAATACTGGCACACAGGTGAGCATGTTACTGGCATCACTGAGCAGTGTTTGTGTGTGGCATAATGCCCCTCTGCTCAAGGTTGACGAGGGCAGCAAGATACGGACATACAGAAATTGACAGGTAGAACTGTCTTTCAATGGACAACATTCTACCCGGGATTTCATGCCAGCAAGAGTTTCACTTTTGACATTTCTGACACATTTTCTGTGTGCTAATGACCTTGTGGTGAACATTAACTCTTTTCCCTGCACGTTTAGTGGCTTTCCTACAACAACTCTAGTGCGCTTACTATTGCATGTTCACCCACCTACTTAGAGAGTTTCTTGATGTCACCAAACTTTTTCTAATGTGGGGACCAGACATGAGGAGGAGCACCTCATTGTGACAGTAGACCTGGTCCATGTGCCTAATCTCTCATCCCAGAAAAGCTTGAATTTGCAACGATGATGAAGACTCCCATAATCCTCTGACAGACAAGCTTGCGGCTTCCCCCCTGCACAGGTTCCTTAAGCCTTATGGTGCCAGCTGAATACTGCCGCCTTAATGATGCTGCCACTGCCAACTGTTACCTAGTGGTATACGTATGAAACTTTTCAACCTGACTGGCCTGAAAGGTTTAAAAGGGATCTTCAGCAATTCAACAACCTTTAACAATTCAGAAGTTGGCCTTCTTCAGAAATATAGTTTTTTGTAATGTTGTTACAAATTTCAAACACTAAAGCCAGGAATGTGTGACCATGTAGCATGATATGGCACATTTTACTATTGTAGTATCCCAGTTTTCCTCATATTTTTCCTCAGATTCACCAATAAACCAAATGTGACATATTCATAGCCAAGCTAGTCTCCCTAAATATAGAGAGACTCAGTTTGAAACATGTCTCTCTGTGCTCAGTTGTGCAAAAACCTGTTGCTTATGTTGGCAAAGTAAAATTGTCATTAGCCAAGAAATAGCTGAGGATAAGCCAGACAGAAGATGAGGCTGAAATAAGCATGTATGTGAAAGGCAATAAGCAGGTGTGCAAATGTCTGGTGTTGAGGAGAGTAGTCATAAGTTTGTTAGTGTTGTTAAAGCAAGTTCCACCAATTTTTAATTTCGGAAATGGCTTTAGAAAATGTATAAGGAAAATTGACCTACGCAGCTACCATGAGAAATAATAATTACAGGATTAAACAAAGTAAATACTGAGAGCACCTGCATGGTATCTGAGAAACAGTTACTGCGCAAAGTGGCTTGTGAGTGATGTCCCTATATGATAGTTCTTATTTTACATTTCACATTTTTTCCCCAGGTCTTCCATTTATAAACTAACCATAATAACTAACATAATAACTAACATGCCAGTGGATTGATCAGCAATAGATTAAACGTTCCCTCTTTTGCTAAGGTTAGTTTTGAATTTTTGCATATGCTTGTTTAATTGTGTTCTCGCCGTGTCTGTTTACAACTTGTCTACCACTCTAGTGGGATAGTATCAAAGACACGAGACATGTAATGTTAGTCTTGTGTCTTTGCACCATTTTCTTATTCTGTTCGGCTACTTTGGGCCATTTCACTTGGCAGTGAAATAACCGGTAGACTCCAGTGCTCAAAGAAAGCTGGAAAACACAAAGTCTCAATGGGATAATCCATTACAGCTGGGATGGGGGTCAGCTTCGTCTATTCTGAACACTGTCACTTAAAATGCAAATAACAGACATGTTGATATAATTTAGGTGATCATATTATGTTATATTCTTAAATGTATCTTGTCGAAATTTTGTCTTCATGGAGACCCCTGCTTTTTGGAGGTCCCAGGTGGTTGCCTACTCTGGCCTTGTGGTCAGTCCGCCCCTGATAATGCCCAGGTATGTCCCAGAGTATACAAAGGGATTTTCCCCTGTAGTTTTCAGCAAGTGACTGACAATTGACTGATGCTTAGTCTCCAGCAGAAGCAGGGCACCCCCTCCTCCTTTGTAAGTGTAAGGATGGATGACTTGGGTCGGGCTGGCTGCCATGTATTCTCTGATAGCCTCTCACTCCAGGGGACAAATGTTAAGTGACTCAAGAAGATTGGTGAACCATGAAGGACAGAAAATGCATCACAAGGGATAGATAGCAATCTAAAGAACATTAAAGCTCAACTTTGCGTGTGTTGTGTGTTACCCACCAATAAAACCCTATCTGATTAATAGCACGCATTCTGGTATGATGTGACATGGGAAAGAGGAGTTCCTGGTCACAACACTAAGGAACTGGTCAGGTTTATTTACCAGCCTTAATATGTGGTGTGCCTCATATTTTCCTGGGAGAAGTTACCCAGCCCTGTGGCCCTCTTACTAAATTATTTTACATAAAAATAAAGTTTATCCTTATACAAATAATAATAATAGATACTTTATTGATCCCTGTGGGGAAACTGTCTTTATGCCTCCCTCAACCTGCTCTTTTTTGTAGAGTAAGCTGTCTGCGAAGGGCAGCCGCCCATAGCAGCACCCAGGGGGCTGGGGGTTAAGGGCTTTTCTCAAGGACTTGCAGAGGCTGGGTTTGAACCTGTGACCTTCTGATTACAGGCACACAGACTTAGCCCACCGAGCCACATGCTGCCCCAAAAGAAATGCTTCCAAGAATGTTTTGTTAAACCAAGCAAAAGCAAAGTCACCATGCGTACTGGAGTACAAAAATCCTTCAATGAGCTTTTTTATATTTGGGGTCTATGGTGCTCTGGTATCATAGTCATGCTGACTTAGGATCATCCATGTATTCCAACTTAGTGTTTGTAATGGACAATCCATAGCATGCATAGATGTCCAAAAAAGTTCACCAGTCAACTTTAGAGCTTGGAGGTCATTCTTCCCAGTCTTGCGTTTCGAGGCATCTTTGTCATGCTCCACATGAACACTGAAGTCTCCCAGTAGGACTGCAAAGTTGGTAGAGGTTCCTTATCAAACACCTAACCTCAGCTGTCCTCATATAGAGATAGCCCTCTTGTCTGCTGATAAAAACTCAAGCTGCCCCACTCTCAGCCTGGGTTGTGAGTATCCCTACATCACCAGAGATCTTTCACTATGACCAATTGCAGCAAAGGAGGGACTGATTACGAGGTTCAGCTCCAGAATCCAAACAATGCATGGAGGTCAGTTATATCTAGCTGATACCATGATATCTCATAATATTGCAGGTATCCTTTCCTACTGGAGAGGTAACTTGTTGACTAAGTCAGTGTTCATTGCCAAATGCACACAACACAGCAAAGACATAGAATTTTGGAGGAAATATTGTATTTTCATTGCTTGATGTATGATAATTTAAAAGTGTATTCTTTCAATGTTGCAAAGTCATAAATGAGAGTGGTGATGTCCTAAGTAAGGGGTATAATCTAGCCAAGGCACTACTCTACTACTAATCTACTACTATAAATGGGAAAAGTGGGAAATGGGAAAAATGGGAAAGTATGATCTGGCTTGTAATAAATGCAAATGTCATCAAAGGCAGTGGTGATAATGTAGGGCAGGGCTGCCCAATCATGCTCCTGGAGAGCTACCACCCTGCAGAGCTTAGGTACAGCCCTAATTTAACACACCTGATACAGATAATCAGGCACTTCAGTAGCACCTCAGTATTACAGTCAGCTATGTTGAAGTTAAGCTGGTTCTCATACTGAGATATAACTGAATGGCCTGATTATCTGTATCAGGTGTGTTAAGTTAGGGCTGTACCTAAGTTCTGCAGGGTGGTAGCTCTCCAGGAGCAGGATTGGGCAGCCCTGATCTAGAGAGCTCACACAGAAAAAGATAACCGGTTTGGATGAAGATACTTTAGTTAGGTTAAGAAAATTATAATTTGATGTCTTTGTTCCATGGATGTTCTTCCTATTTAAAGAGAGACTCTCTCTCCTGTTTTGAAGAAGTCTGGAAAGAAGACCTTGCTTAGCAAATTACATTCTCTGGATTCATTATTTATTAATTTCGTGCTTCATCAATGGCAGCTTCTGAATTTTAGAGCGCAAAAAAGCAAAACTATTAAATTTTACTGGATAGGATGTCTGACTTTCTCTAGGCAAGAACTTCAGTAGCCTGGTACATAAGTGATGCAGCATCTAATTGTCCTCCACTGATATGAAATGAGATTGAATTACTCGTGACAGACCAATAATAAGATGACCTAAATGATGTGCATGCAGCAGATCCCATGTGTATGTGTATATGATTGATTGTGGTGATGAATGTTGTTTTGTGTGAAAATTCCTCAGAAGGGTCTTGGTTATTATGTAAAAAGTCACGTGCTCTGTGAGACCCTCAGTCAATAATGGCCCCATTGTATCCCTTATATTGAGGGCCATGTCTACTCCAGTTCGCTGCTCATTCAGTACAGTCAGCTAAGGAAATCTTTTGGTTAATTTGAACATACAGTAGATAAATACATGACAGAAAATTGCATGTCCTAAAACTGCAGATTACTAAATGACATAATTTTAAATTAATATAATCTATCCACCTTTCAACCACATATGCAATATGTGGTCATGGGGAAACTGAAGAGTATCCTGGGATTCATAGGGTTAAATCATGTTAAAACAAGTATTGTGAAAAAGATTAAAGTGAGTAACAAATGTTACAATGTAGTATAGAACTGAAAGACATGGCTCAGAAGGTTTTCCAGTTCTCATTACACTGCTAATAGGTAATAAATTAAATTGGTTCAGTCAAGATAGCATGTTGAATTTGGTGGTTCAGTGAGTGTCTGGAACAATGTAACGTTAAGAAACTTTTGAGAAATCTGGCCCAGTACTGTAATCAACCTGAACAACAACCTGGATTCTTTTCAAACACAAACCAATAAGGAGATTCATGATGAAGCACAGCTTTCTGTATATCACACACACACACACGCACACACACACACACACACACACACACATATGTAGGGTAAACATATCCTTATGGGGACCGCTCATTCATTTCAATGGGAAAAATGCTAATGCTAACTATGACAACC
>JAODLC010000001.1:33025885-33051120 GCA_026781145.1 Hippopotamyrus pictus
GAATGCGTTGCTTTAAGCCAGCGCTGTAAGCAAGTCGAACGCACCCAATGACAGGACTGGGGAAACAAACTGAAACGCGGACTTAATACAGAGAACTAATGACAACAACCAGAAACAGCTGATCACATGGGGATCCCGCAGGAGGTTAACGAGGGGGCGTGGCACACGGAAGGAGCGGACGATTGGGGCAGGACAGGGGTAATGTTAGGATAAGATCTTTATCGTTTTGGAAGCCATTAAGAAAAAAAATGCTCTTCTTATTTTATCCTGTTAATTTTGTGCTTAAATGCTAAAAAACAAAAAAAAAATCATATTTTGGGGGGCTGGGAACTAGTTAATTGGTTTTCCATTATTCCTTATGGGTAATAATAATAATAAACCACAACAACTTTGGACTACCAACTTTCCTACAGCTTCATTGTAGTCGCAAATTTTATGTTACACAATAGTTACAAACTAATACTAATGGAATGCTGATGAAGACGTTAAAATGGGAAAAGCAAAAATATTTTATTTTGATAATGAATACTGTTATGTCATTTTTCCAACTGACCTCCGAAACAATGCCAATGGCAGTTTGGAGACAAGAAAACACAGCAGTGACAATTACTTCCATTGCCTGCTGCACATGCTTGAGGGAAGTTGTGGCATTGGATGTGTGAATGAAAGAATAAGGTAGGAGTGAATTAGGAGCTGAGAGCAAAGGCAGCTGGTGTTCACGAGGTGACCTCTTGGGCGCCGTAAGGGGTGTAGGGCATCCATGGTGAGGCAGAGAAGCAGCCAGCTTGGCAATACTGCTCTGGGAGCCTGCAGCTCTCTACATCATATGGAGAGAGGGGTGGTGGGCAGCAGGAGTAGCTGCCAGAACTGGACTGGATTAATGGACAATTGACAGCTGCATGTAGACCAACCAGAGAACAGCTATGCAAATCCCATGATAATTTAACCCCCCCCCCCCCTTACTCTACCTACACCTGTCCAGCTACAATAGCACAACAAAGCTTTGGATCAGATCTGCATTTCTCTCAGTATTGTGATGGCATTTCCTAAGTCCCTGTTTTTAATTGTTGTGTCTATTATTTATTTATTTATTTATTTATAATTGTCTTTCATGTATTTTGTCCCTTTATTTTACAAATTTTGGGTGAGGATGGCAGTAGGGGTTGATAGTGGTTTTATTGTGTAAAGCACTTTGTGTTGCGTTGCGTTTTCAAGAAAAGTGCTATATAAATAAAGTGTGATTGATTGATGCTAGAGAGCAACAGTCAATAATGGATTCAGTAATGACCCATTGCAGGCTTCCTGTTTATAAGTCATATATATAACAATCCTCATATAAACACCACAGCTGTCTTACTAATTATCTGAAAGCATATTTTTTCTACATATTGTCAGGTAACTAAATCAAGCAATATACATGAACGGTTAACGGCTGTGCTTAATTTACAAATAATGTATAAAAAAGCAGAATCTAGATAGTGAGGTCTACAGGGAAAAGATCTGGAGCCAGAAAACTGACTAGTATCAAAGCATACACTATATGGACAAAAGTATTGGGACACACGTCTTAATCATTCAATTCAGGTGTTTCATTCAGACCCATATTCAGTCCCAAATATTTGTGAAAGAATGGGTCATTCTGAAGAACTCAGTGAATTCAAGCATGGTACTATCATCGGATGCCACCTTTGTTTTACAAACTGACTTATTGCAGTCAACAGGTATAATTGCAAAGTGGAAGCATTTAGAAACAACAGAAACTCGGGGATGAAGTGGCAGACCACAGAAAGTAACAGTGTAATGAATCACACTTCTCTGTCTGGCAGAGAACGTTACCTGCCTTACTGCATTGTGCCACCTGTAAAGTTTGGTGGAGGAGGGATAATGGTATGAGGTTGTTTTTCAGTGGTTGGGCTAGACCCCTTAGTTCCAGTGAAGGGAACTCTTAATGCTTCAGCATACCAATACATTTTGAACAATTCTATGTTTCAAACTTTGTGGGAACAGTTTAGGGAAGGCCCTTTCTGTTCCAGCATGACTGTGCCCTAGTGCACAAAGCAAGTTGGGTGAGTTTGGTGTGGAAGATCTTGAGTGGACTGCACAGAGCCCTGACCTCAACCCCATCAAAAACCTTTGGGATGAACTAGAATGGAGATTGTGAGCCAGGCCTTCACGTACAACAACAGTACCTAACCTCACAAATGCTCTTCTGGATAAATAGGCAAAAATTACCATTGACACACTCCAGAATCTGGTGAAAAGCCCAGAGGAGTGGCAGCTGTGTACAGCTGCAAAGAGTGAACCAACTACATATTGATGGATTTAGAATGGGATGTCAAAAGTTCCTGTAGGTGTAATGTCCAGGTGTCCCAATAGTTTTATCCATATAGTGTATAAATCACTCTTTATTCCAATAACAAGATGATTGAGTGCTACTACTTACTAAAATTTCTAATCCCTTTTACTGCCCAGATTTTTCAAAATATGGCATATTTTTCTTATTTTTGAACAGTAATAAGTCTTCTGGGACAAGCCAGTTTGCAAAGCCCCCCAAGCAGCATTGCACAAAATAAGTGGAGCATTTAAACACAAATCAATGGTGTTGGGAAACAGTGACTGCATTCCTTGCTATGCCTCAGTGAAACAGACCTAATGTTTTCCAAGGCACGATAACCATAATTGTGATTATACTTTACATTTAAAAACACACACAGAGGTTTATTTAACATTCTATAGAGACTACACAGTACAGCTTAATATTGTTTAAAACACAACTTATAGAACACACTGTGTCAGTACAGTAGTCCTTCCACTTGCCTATAATAGTGGCTGGTGCCGTCATTTTCATTAAAACCAAGATAAACAGCATATGCATGTATACAAATGCACCTTTGTATTAGAGTGAGTAATATAGGAGAGATTTGCCCTTGAGTTTTCATTCTGCATTTCATAGTGGTGGATTTCATGTTTAATTTGGAAACCAGCTAAGCAGTTCAGGGAAAGGAAAACACTTCTACGGTATAAACAAACATCTGTATAAATAACAACTTTATTCAAAGTAACACTGCATTACTGTTATAAACTCAATTAATTGATTCATATACTCACATTGCATTAATTCATTATACATATCCCAATTTTAGAACCTCAGATTTTTAAGTTTATATTTTTGCCAAGCACCTTTAAACCAGTCAGACTGAGTTCACTCAGTTTCATTTAGGTAATTTTCCAGACACCAAGGAAGGTAAACACATAAAATACATTAAAACCTTGTGCTGTGGCAATCTGTGAACCTGGAACAGGCCATTTCAATGCTGTAGTTATCTGAACTATATTGTACATACAGTCATGCTAACCTGCTCCTTTAAAGCCCAAGGTAATAAATAAATATGACAGATGAAAACAGCATTTTGGTAATAGCATAAAATAAGATGACTCAGAATGTACTGTATACCCTCTCCATTTATGCATGTATGTCATGAGATGTAGATTAAAAATTAAAAGCAGAACTGGATACAGACTGTCACATTAAATACAAATAATGGAGGACATGAACAAAGAAATTTTAGGTATGTATCTATTCATTTGTTTGGTATTTATTTTTGTTTGCCTTCCAGCAAACTCAGCTAATTGTGAGATTCTATTTTAGGCCTGCACTCCATGCAAATAAAGAGAAAAAAAACAGGCAAAAGTTAAAAGCCACTGTCATACAGCTGTGATGTAATTCTGACAGTGCTTCTATACTCAGTTATCAAGGCTTGTACCACAGAAATTCAGCCTACAAAAGCAGAGACATAAAAAGTTTCTAGTGGAGATGCTGCAGGCTATAGTAGACAGAGTTCAAATATCAGGCAATGTGCCAGGACTACTACTGGCAAGCAGCCAGCTACTGCAGAATCAGTCCAATGTAAAAACAGTTAGTGAGACAAATGTGCTCGGAAACCACCGACCCCCATAAAGTACTGAGTGCCACAGCGCTTCTTTTCCTCTGGGCAGCGGGGAAAGTCTCAGTGTGCAGGGAGAGAGGAAGCCCTCCATTGCAGAAATGTGAAAGAAGGCAGAGAAAAGAGGTGAAAGGGGGACATCTTCAAGGGTTTATTCACCTAAGGAATGGGAACTGTACTCCAGAAAACAACGCAAGCTTACAATGCCAAGTTAGTCACGGTCTGTTTCAGTCAGCAAGTTACATACATTTAGTAACTGTGGTGTTAACCTTGATTCAAATATAGATTCTGTAGATCCCCCTACTGCAGTCACTCCTAGAAAGCGGTATTTCTAGGAATCTTCAATCTATTTCCTTTTACCATAAATTCCCTATCAGGACAGCATCACAACTCCAGGGCTGAGGGTCCTGCTGCAGCCCTGCAGTGGATATGCAGTTCTATAAATGGCTGCATGGAAGACATGAGTGCAACCGTCAGTTGCATTTAAGACTAGCATCTTCATTTGGTTATGCATGCTATATTCATACTGGCATGCAGAAGCATTACAAGGAAAAACCCAGTCTAATCAAAATATAAAAATGGCTGCCATGTAGCACAACTGACTCCTTTTAAAGTTATAGTGATAGTTGTCAGTTATTTGTATTCTTGGACTTCCAGGAATGTCTGTTTCACCAGAAACCAAACCCTGGGCTTCCCATTTAAACCTCACTGGTTCACATTATGCAAAGGGACAAATTAACCGAGTCTAAAGGGACGAATTAACCGAGTGAACAAAGAGTCAAAATGGAATACAAAATTAAAATATTCAACACTAGAAACACAGAGAAAAAGGCCCACAATCAAAGTGGTTTAAAGTAAAAATGATAAACTGGGGCGACTGATGATACCAGCAAAAATAATGTATCTGAACACATTTAATGTACTCCCAATGTACAATGATACAGGTACCTGAAAAATATTAGACAGCCCCTCCTTGAATCCTGGATCTTTGTGTGAAATTGAATGTCAGTGAGAAACAACAGAAGGCAATAAAAAACAGTGTTGCATGGTCCAGCAAAAATCTCCAGCCCAAAGTCTGCTTAATATCCACCCAACGGAAGCAGAAACTAGCCCCATATTTGAAATCCCAGTATGCTGTATCTCAAAGAAATAAACCAGTATTTTGGATGCTGATCACATTCAAATGTTCAACATTTTACAACCAAAGTTAAACACAATGACATCACATGAACGGACACACTCTCTTTTTCCTGGGTTGCCAACTTTGGTCAGCTGGCTGGAGTGTGATTTTCAATTCAAGACTAGTCTGCATATACATTTACACATATGTAACAGTTTTATTACCTTGTAAATAATCGGTACAGTTTACGAACTACCCCAACGCTTCTGATGTAGCAAATTTTAGGTTTATAATGGAATAATATAGATTTGCCATAGAATTTCTTGCGTGAGTCTGAAAGCGTGAGTGTCACGCCAGATGTGAGAGAGTTGGCAATCCTGCTTTCCAAGTGTGTCTGACTGACTTTCAGTGGCTATAAACAATAATAACTGGCTTTGGTTACGGTGTCAAACTGAGATCAGTGCTGGGTCTACCACTGTTCACTTTATGTATGCTACCACTTGATAACATTAGAAATCATGGTTTTAGATTCCATTGTTATACTGATGATACACAGTTCTATATATCTGTCAAAACAGATTATGCACTCCAGCTCTTTGGGTTAGAAGACTGTCTACTAGACATCCTGTGTTCTTGTTATTCAGCCTAACAGAGATCTTGGTGTCCTTATTGATTCAAATCTATGTTTCTATACTCATGTAAGTGTTCTACCCTCTATGGAACATAGCCAGGCTTCAGATGATGCTGTCCTTCCATGACACAGAAAAACTAATATGTGCCATTAAGTTCCAGGCTGGAATTGTGAATTGCTCTCCTTTTTGTCTGTCCATATGCATCCTTAAATAAACTTCAGCTGGTCTGAAATGAAGCAGCCAGAGTACTTACAAAAGCTAAAAAAAAAAGAAAGATCATATTAGCCCTGTTCAATGCTCCCTTCATGGGCTTCCAGTCAAGTCTCAGATTGATTACAAAATACTGCTATTAACTTATAAAGCACTGAATGACCTTACATCAGAATATCTTAGAGATCTACTGGTCTCTTACAACCCTGCTTGCCTGCTTCGATTTCAAGGAGCAGGATATCTAAGACCTAGAGTAATGCTGGCAGTATGACTAAATATTTGCATCACGGTATTTTTTAAGATTCTGGCGTATAAAATTTATATTACAGTATTTTTTTCCCCCCAAGTTCGCCCTTACGATGGCACTAATTATTAATGTTTTTAGAAAGGTGTGTTTTTATTAGTCATAAATAAATTATTTGCATTTATCGTGATAGTATCATCGACATGTTTTATTAGATTATCACTGCATATTCAGCTTGATGGTGAAATGCTTTACTAATTATACTTGTGTACTTAGCTCAACATGATTTATTTCATTGACGTGTTTTACTAGATTAATAATGTGCTTTTATCTAGATAGGCAGTCTGCACAGCCTTCTCCTACAGAACACTCTAGCTATGGAATAGTCTCCCAGCAGAATATGTGAGGAGAATATGACCCTGTCACCCTCATCTCCAGCTGGTTTATATGAGAAAGTACGTCCAGTTATTCAAGGACCCCCTGCTCCCCACATATATTCAATGGTGTCTCTCATTGTTACAGATCAAGGATCCTACAGCATTTAAAGCTCAAGGTATTGGCCTTCATAAAGGTTTTACTGTAGATCGAAGAATCCAAGTATCAGGAGAAGGAGAAAGCAGTGGAATATCTTGTCCTGCCCAGCTCCCTAATCAACCCATGGCTGCCAGTTTCCAAATTTAAAAGATATCAATAAGAAACTGTAAGGTAAAAACTATGGCTGAAAACTACTTAATTACATTCATGCACAAGTTTTCTACCTTTACAAAGATTATTGAGATGTAAAGTCAACTGAATGAAAATATTAATAACATTTGTTAGCATTTAAATATGGCCGTTAGTGGAAGTATGCACTTCCTGCTTGGTTACATGAATAAAATAACACTCACCGCACAAAGTATGCTGATCTCAGCATTTGTATCTCCATAAGGATTGATATCCATCACAGGCCATTAGTCTAAAAGGAAACTAAAATGCTTAAAAATTGAAAAAAAAAAAAACTCCATCTGTAACTATGGCAGTGACGTCACGAGTTTTTACCATCATTTCAGCAAGTAAACTACACCTACACATGATTCACAGTGTTCAATACGTAGCATTCGGCCTACTAAATAATATGGGCCTGCATATTGATTATTGCATAGGGGTAGAGCTTTCAATATAGTACGTTTTACTGAGGGCAGAAGTCTTCAAAATGCTTATAATGCTTATGGAAGCCCACATTAGTATGTATGTGAGCTTGTGTTTGTTTACAATTCGAGTTTGTTTATCCATGTAAGATAAAGTATTAGAAATCGACATGTGTTTGGTTTGCTTCTCATACATGTCAGGATTAAACCTGGTACACGTTTGAGCAAGTTATTTGGGTGTTTTACATGTTTTATTTCAGGAAGGTCTGATAGCTCTTACTGCTAATACTATTTTTAAAAAAGGGGTGCAGGCTATAGGGCGACAATTCATACATAATGACTTTTAAAAACATATAATAATGAAATTATATATTGAAAAAGCAACACACTTTGCTAGCCCTGTACCTTTAAGATCACAGTAGATCTTTTTTCCCCATTTCTGTCCCAGCTTCCTCGTGTCATTTCTGATTAGGAGGTAGACATCTAACAAAATGCAATGTACTTCAATTGGCATCAGGATCACCAAGGTAGCATATCTGGTTTAGGAACAAGTTAATTAACTTGCAAATGTAATTTGTGGACCCTACGCGCACACAGCCAATTCTGCTTCTTTACTTGTCTGTCTAGTGGCCCTTCAAAAGACCCCAGATTGCTGAGTCAGAATGCCCATCTGGTCCCACAATTACATTACAATTAAGGAGGTGCCATGGGGGACTATTGCAATGGGAGATGTATAGTGAATTTAAGGATGAGAAATGGTACAAATGAAGGGACATGGTGTAAAACACTGTTGGTATGCATACAACATTGGTTACTGATAAAAATCAGGAAGTTCATTAAAAAAAAAACTGAGCAATTCATACCAAAGACATACCTGAAGTGAAGTATAACAAAGGCCCAAATATTTTAAAGAAGCTTAAAAGAATTGAAACATCGAAGGTGTGCTGTGAATAAAATTCAGATATGAATGAACAATTGTGTCTATTGTGGATTGTGGAGTGGCGAGATATTCTGTCCAACAAAATGTGATGGTTGCTGGTGGGAGGCTCTTGTTAATAAAACGTGATGCTGACAATAATACTTCCTGAATTCCTATACATCAGCTCAGCTGTCCATTTTTTGGTTGTAGAACAGAAAATCTTTGTGGATGAAGTGTTCCAGCTTTTCTTGGCTCTTCTCTGCTGTCATTGTAACCTTCAAAAGCAATTGTACCCGAAAGCAGCCTTGGCTCAATGCCACACAATTTACTGTGATCGTGCATGAGGAGGACTACTTAAAGAGCTAAGCTGAGAGGGAGGTGAAGGCAAACACCAGCAAATTGGAAGAGACAAAAAACGGGGAAGAAGGACGTGTAAACTGTGTCTTTCTTAGCGATATATGCATGTGGGTGAGGGGTGGGGTGGTGACTAGATCTGCTATCTTGGTGTCTAGCACAACCCCAGAATGCCCCCCCCCCCCCACTTTGATATCTGTCTATCCTGATCTACCTCCATGTGAATGTCCATCATTTCCCCACTGTAAAAGTTCCCCAAATGAAACAACAGAATATACTGGCAAATAACAGGTGTCTTCCATGTCAGAAGGGCCTTGGTAATGCCGGCGATCTTACGTGTCATTTCTGCTGAAGCTTGGCAGACAAGTGTTTGTGCTCACATTGAGCTCAGCCATCTGTTTTCTAACGACAATTAGGACAGCCAACAGTTTTCCTGAAATGCTATTCAGTATGACCCAACTGTGTCAGCCCACAAGTAGGAAGGTTAGGCTCCTTCAGCTGCTATGGTAATCCATCTCGTTCTTAACCCAGTCATAATACCTGTCGCTCCAGGGTGTTTCACCTGTACTGCTACATTGCTAATTAAGAGATTGAACAAGGTCCATGTGTTCTGGCTCTCAAATGAAAGTTGGGGGCTCCAAATTTTACGAGCACAAGGTTTCAGTTTCAGTTCTACTTTGGAGTCCTGTTTCTAGGTTTGGAGGGCTGTTTTTCTTAACTGAGGTATTGTCTCTCAGTTTGTGCCTTTTGTGTGCAGGCGTTTCATCTACAGGTTTGCAATTCTGTCTGCCTGTGTCTTGTTGCTGTCTTTGCTGTTCTGTTCTGGTGAGCTTAGCTGGCATATTGCCTCTGGGCTCCTCGTGTTGCTTGGTCGGTGTCTTGTTTCTAAGTCCTCGGTTTTAGTTAGTCGCAATTCCATAGAAGTTTGGTCGGCTTGTCAGTTCCGTGCATTTTGGTATTTTTGGTGTAATCTCATTTGATCACCTGTCAGACCAGCAGTTTTAAAGTCCCAATGAGTACCTTTTTTCTGCTGCCCAACGGACTCAGTGACTTTTGGGCAGATCACCTGGCACTGAGGTGGGACTGGGTGGGTCTGGTTCGGGGTATTCTTTGTAGTTATGGGTTCATGTATGGTGTGTTTTGTCATTTGTCGTAAGTGAAATAAATAAAATGAGTTTTCTTGTGTGCTGTGAGCTTCTTGTGTGGCTCAGAGAGAATTTCATTAAGATATATGACGTGTTCATTTGACCTTTTTCTCAATGAAAATAACTCCTTTGTTCCTCGTTAATTTTTCTTTATATACAGTGCTTTTATTTCATACTAATTGAAATAATAAGCACAAATATATTTCAATGACACCATGGAATTATTCTCATTTTGCTAGATAGTGGTACAAAATGAAATAGTAGGAAGTACAATAGTACGTTTTGGCCTGACTGTTTTCTACATGTATTTCCATAAAGGTCTGCATTTAGTTGTGGGTGGTTTTGAGGAACATCAATAACCTCGGCTGCAAGCAGAAGCAACGCTCTCATACTGTAGATGAGTCTCCGTGTTTATGTCCGATGGATGCTTAGGTCCAAGAGGACCAGCTTGGGTGACAGCAGGGGCTGCTATGTTCTGACCATGCCAAAATTTGGGCATGCTGGCACCCACTGTGGCCCACCTGGCAGTCAGCTCGAATGTGTTTCAGTCACCTTGCTGCCCAGGGAGCACTCTGAATTTGTGTTAAGGGCAGTTGTGTGCCCTGCTGGCAAAGTAATGCACCTCTACCAAATTAAATAATTAGGAATATGTATGTATATATAAGAGAAAAGCACTGTTTGTGCAACTTATTTTAAATGGCAGGGCTGTGTCACACAGGGGTGGGGGAGATTTAATCATAATACACTACTTTGTTTAGCCTCCTACTACAATATTTGTTGTTTTAGTGACTTATTCATCCTATGCTATAGGGCTGCCTATTGGCATGCTACCCAGATGACCAATGTGCTTCTTTTGATAAGGCCAAGGTGTCAAGTACCTCCAGTTTCTTATTCTCACACATTTAGCAAAATTGCAAATCACCTATAAACCAAAAGTAAATCAAATGAGAAATATCACTTAGCTTTTACAGTGAAATTAGATGAAAAAATAACTTCGATTTTGTCCTATCCTCTGCTAAATATGTCTACTGATGTACAAATACTAAAAAACTTCTCTTCAAATCTGTGAATACTGCTTCTTTGTCATTTAATTATATTCAAATTGCCATGTATGCTGTGATTTACAGCTAATACTGTACAATTGAGCTAATGATACTTATAAACTCAAAACAGGTGTGATCAAGCTTAGGCCTGTATCATTAGAATTTATTTTCAACGCTGGACTTCTGAGGTCATGTATCTTTCTCCACCAGGTTCTATATCTATTGCTGTTGCATTAATGTCTATTTTAATAAAAAGTTCAGAATTGGCTTTGTGTCTTTTTCACTGTGGATTTCAAAACAAATTATTCTGTTTTTTTTTGTTAAATTATATATTTTTTTCAACTGAATATGCAAAATTTTCTACTAATATTCTGATATGAATCATGTCAAAGGGCGCAATACTTTTTGCTTAATTCTACCAGGTAAAGAGCTTCCTTTCAGCATTTATCTTTTTTGTATAGAGAACTTATCCAATACCCATTATTCTTTAACAGCAGCTGTCCCCTCAGCCACCTCCTTTTGTGTTTAATAACCCACCCCTAGCTTTAAAAGTAAAACTACTTGTACATTGTCCAGAAGCTTGCAAAACTGATTATAAAACCCCAATGTTCTCATAAGCTTAAGTGGCTTGACTTTTGTTATGCAATTTCATTCCCTAGCACAAAACAGCCATAATTATCTGTTCTTATATCTCTCCGCTGTACACAGTCCCACTGTGTTCTCAGTAGCGTCTAAGAAATGCGGAACAACCAGGAACTGTAAAAGTCCATTGTAGTTGGAGCCCTATAGTAATATTGTCCATCATTTTCCAACCAAAACAACTGTGACCAGTTGCACAAAGAAGTTTGTAAGGACTTTTCTGTGGTCATTATCCAGCTGGCTAATATATTTGTGAACTATTTGTGAGCCTGCTATAAAGTACAACCCTGCAAAGAAACCTTAGTATAGGTTTAGTATATACTCAATAAGTGGAGGCATAAGGAGCACTGTATGAACCATAGATCTGAATGAGTGGGTCTACACGGTATTATCTCAGATCATACTAACATCACCAAAGCATAATAACAACTACACTATGGCAAACCACGAAAACAGAGAAAACCATATCACATAAAAAAGAATAAAAAACATCAAGACAACATGCCCAAAAGCCAAGGTGAAGAGATTGAACTCTTGAAAGACTACAGATTTAGTCATTACATACCTACTAAAAGCCAAGCATGAACTCAAAAATGTATTCTTCATAATAATAAAACAGAATGCAAACTCCTGAGGCTATAAAAGCAGCACAATGAATTTGGACATCCTTAGCAAATCAATTAAAACAACAAACAGAATAATTTATCATACTCCTTGCAGACCTAACTGGTAATATTGCTGACACCCCTTGTTTCCAACTCCATTACATCTTTGTATGATGTACCCTTTATACTCAGAACACTTCCTCTTTAAATTAAAATATATTTCTGATGAAAACCCTCATATAAATCTAACCAAAACACAATAAAAAAATCTGAAAAAACCCTTTCCCTAGAAGAAATTTCTAAAGATCTTTTTTATTTGTCTGTATCTTTGTCATAACTTTCTTGGCTTTCAACTATGTTTAGAAAGTCCATGTTCTCTGTGTGATGCACAGATTTCCTCTGGGTATGTAGGTTTCCTCCCATAATCCAAAGACATACAATTAGGTAAACTGGTTCATCTAAATTTGCAATGGTGTGTGTGTGTGTTTGTGTGTGTGTGTGGATTAAGTTTATATTACATTGTGGGGACCATTTTTCCTGTCCCCACAAATATCTGTGACTATAAATAAAAATTCCAAAAGTCTCGTATTTACTTTGGGTACTTAAGGTTAGGGCTAGGTAGGGGTTATGGTCTTCATGTTGGGATTTCCACATAAAAAAACAGGAAGAGTCCCCACAAATATAGAATTACAAACCTGTGTGTGTGTGTGTGTGTGTGTGCGTGTGCGTGCGTGCGTGCGTGTGTGTGTGCTATAATTGTGTGCTAGTGGTTCACAATCCTGTTCCTGGAGGACCCCCTGCCAGAATATTTTCATTCCAACCCACAATGTTTTGAACCTGCCACATTCATTATGAGCCTATTAAGGACCATCTCAGCCAGATTAAGGTAGAGTTGGAATGAAAACATTTTGGCTAGGGGTCCTCCAGGAACAGGACTGAGAACCACTGGCATATGACCTGTCATCTTATCCAAAGTATCACCATTCCTTGTACCCTGTCTGAATAGGCTCCAAGCCTCTCTTTGATCCTGCACTGGATAAGCAGCTGATAGATGGATTATTATTCAGCAAAACATTAATAACCACAACAAAGTGGGCAAGCCATAGTAACCCTATGGTCTGTATCGAACGCATTTTCACACATACAACAGCCTTGTCAAATTTCAATAAGTCTGAAATTAAACGAGCAAGCTAATGCTTAGTCCTCTGTCAAAGTTTGGTGTATGTCATGGCAACTCTGTCACATGATTGGATATGAAGTCATTGTTTTGTCATGGGAATGTTTAAGGTTGCATTCATTATCCTACAAAACTTGATTCAACATCACAGGGATCATCTTACTACAGCTATTAATGCACAACATACCTTATTTCCCTAGACACAGAAAGAAATTGTTTTATAATAAAGCTCATTAAGGGAAACATTTACCAAAAATGGCATGAAAAAATTACCTGCATGTCCTAAAAAATGCAGAAGATAAATGTATAAAACCAGATAATTCCCTGGTTAAATGATAATCTTAACAATTAAATGCAGCTTCAGTTAGAAATGATATCATGAAATTATAATGAGTCTGTTGTTTAATATAAACAACATATCCAATATCCATTGGCAAGACTGGATATAAAACAAAAGTAAATGAACTACATCTGATTAGACATGTTGTGATGCAACAGTCCACCAGGAATTCTCCTCTCACCAGCAGGGGGGGGATTAGCTTCATGCTAATTGTGGTAGCCAATAACTGCCCCAACTAAGGGGGCAACATTGTTCCCCACTCTGAAGGGACTGTTGCCTTCAAACTAACCCCATCTGTGCTAAAGGACCCTTACGTATCTGTTTGTGGGAAGAGGTGCTTCCCAGTGAATTGGTGACCACAGCCCATCTGTTGCCACAACCTATTTTCCCTAAGTAAACCTTGCTTCTCAGGTGGTATCTGCCTTCAACCTTGTCACTCATTCCAACCAATTCCTACCTGTGATTTGTGGTACAGTGAAACCTTCATGGAAAATGTACACAGATCAGCCTTTACATTAAAATCACCTGCAGAATTTTGTGTAGGCATCCGTTGTGCCACCAAAACAGCTCAGACCTGTTGAGGGATGGACTCCACAAGCACTCTGAAGGTGTCCCATGGTATCTGGCACCAACAAATTAGCAGCAGACCCCTTAAGTCCTGTAAGTTGCAAGGTGGGGCCTCCATGGATTGGACTTTTTTGTCCAGCACATTCCACAGTTGCTGGATCAGATTGAGATCTGGGGAATTTGGTGGCCAAGTCAACACCATGAACTCTTTTTCAGTGTTCCTCCCTCCATTCTTGAACAATTTTTAGCAGTTTGGTAGCGTGTATTATCCTGCTGAAAGAGAATACCGCCACTAAGGAATACTGTGGTCATTAAATACCGCCACTAAGGAATACTGTGGTCATTAAATACCACCACTATGGAATACTGTGGTCATTAAATACCACCACTAAGGAATACTGTGGTCATTAAATACCGCCACTAAGGAATACTGTGGTCATTAAATACCGCCACTAAGGAATACCATGGTCATTAAGGCATCAGTACTTCATCTGCAAAAATGTTTAGGTAGGTTGTAGGTGTCAAAGTAACATCCACATGAATGGCAGTACCAAAGGCTTCCAAGCAGAACATTGCCCATAGCATCATACTGCCTCTGATAACTTGCTTTCTCCCCATAGTGCATACTGGTGCTATCTCTTCCCAAGGTAAATGAAGCATATGCAGATCATACAATGAGTGAAGCTGGACTGTGGAAAATTAAGATCTGAAGGCACATTTAAGGGGATTGACAGAACAAGATCAGAATATGGGAATAAGTTTACATCTGAATAAAATAATAAAAAGATTCAACTATAGGAACAGTAGATGAATTTAGTGATGATGTGACAACACAGAGGTTATAGATTAAATGTATGGGTGATCAAAATATACAGACTGGCTTGGCAGAGTTATGCTGGGAAGAAAATTAGATGAAAAGAAAATGATCAGCAGCAAGATGCTTTATCCCCAAGTCTCTGACCACTGGGAAGCCTGAATACCCAGATAGAAGACATTGTTCTGGAGAAATGCTGTCAATATGTTTTCCAGGCTTTATATTTTTCGTCTAAAATATTTCTCACAAGCAGTGGACTTTACGCCTTTAAATACAATGTTAATAACTAACCAACAGTTGATGTACATGCATCGTCACGACGGCACCAGTGGGACTCCTGCTTTTGTAGCCCACTGACCATCTGACAGGTGGCCCTGTATGAGCTGCAGCACCAGGGACAGCGACCACCTGTCAAAATTCAGCACCAGCGCTGTGGACAGCTGGCCCCATGTTTCTGCTGATAACCATCGATGGCTGCCTGCAACTGATGTAGCCAAGGATCACGCGGGAGAGGACGACCAGGCGTAAAAGGCGGTGGTTGTGCAAGGAAGAACAGACCAGCAACCATCTGGGCAACATGGTTATCTACTAGCTGCTAATCAGAAGGGCAGGACAAGGGCTTGGGACTAGGGAATGGATCTGTCCCTTCGCCACAATTTCTCTGTTCCCACTACTTCTGGTGAACTTTCTTGCCATGGACAAGCCTGGCACCAATTAAAGCACCCCTAGCCCCATCCACACCCCAGGACACCCCCACAGAACCCTAGCAGCTTCTAAACCCTTATGTCTTAATATATCTAGTCATTCCCAGCTGTCAAGAATATCATAAACTTTCAGTTGTGTTTATCCTCATACTCAATCACAGAATATCAACTCAAAATAGGACGTAAAAGGAGCAATACTGTGTCACAAGCTATTTTCCCTTTGAAATACTTTGTTTTGCAACAAAACTTATAGGCAGAACACAGCTAAACACTGTGAAGTAATATTTAATTTTATCCAATAATTCTCATGAAAAGAAAGAATCCTTCTCTAGTAATATATATGGTAATTGTGCAAATATTTCTTTAATAAAGAATTCCCCGCTATGCATGTGCAGCATTTGTATACTGTATGAGTACACATGAATTTTCCTAAATGTAAAATACTGTCATTGACTTATTAAAAACATCCATCCATCCATCTGCCCCACCCTCCTTTTCTAACTCCTTATCTCAGTCTGGGTTGGCGAGTCATAAAAACAGTGATATGTATGTTTTATTTCTCAAGCAAAATTACTTTTTTAGTATTTTATTGAGAGAACCATAGTGAATTTTTCAATATGTTATGTCACGCCCACCTTAAAAGGGGTATGCATTTTTTCTTAACTTAATTCATTTACTTTGAAGCTTTTCTCACAAACACAACTGTACAAATTACTGTAGAAAAATTAAGTAATTAAGCAATTATGGAATTAAATGCAAGGATGAATTATTTAACATGGATAGTGTTTTGCCTCATTATGTTATTTCTGTGTTTATGAATTATTAATACAAAACATTATTGGAATAAAAGAAAAACCACTAAACACAAATAAATCTCTAAATATACACTTTTAGTTCCACAAGTTAAGCCAACTATCCACAAATTTTCTATAATCACTTATCCAGTACAGGGTTACGGTAAGGCTGGAGTAATGCCAGGAAGTACAGGGCATGAAGCAACAGGACCCTGGAGGAATGCAAATCCACCACATGGAACATACTCACACTCAATGGTCAGCTTAGAGATACCAAGTCACCAATTTCAAGATGAAGGTTCAAGTTTTTAAGTCACATATGTTCAGAGGAAGAGGGGGTGGCAATCAGACAAACAGCAGTGCAACACAGGAAAAACAGCAGGGCAATAAGAGACAAAGTGACAATAAAAATGACATAAACAGGTGGTGCAATGAGAAAGGGTACATAGCCACAGCAGTAGATCAGTACTGATAAAGTGCATCTGCATCTGCATCCCACTTGGACTGTGGGAGTAACCAGGCCAGAGAACCCAGAAAAAAACTTATTTTGGGAAAACATGTAAACTCCATATACACAAAGCCAGGGGCTGGAACCAAACCCCAAACTGCAGAATCATACAGCTACAGTCCTATATAAACTGCTGCTGTCTAATCTGCAAATAGCATGTGCCAGTCAGTGTGTAAATATGCTGCGATGGTCCCGCATTCCACCAGCACATTCTATCGTACATATTTTGGATAAAAACTCATGAAAACATTAGAATTATCTGATTGTTGGATTATCTGAAATGTGGTGTTTTCCATAGTAATAAGTAAACTGGTGTCACACCCAATAATCTGATTAAACTAATAACATTGAAAAAAAATATATTTTCTAATATCAATTTCAAGCTCATTGTTTCAAAATTCAAGGTATGTGAACCTCTAGGATAATGAATTCTATACAAGAGTGTAATTGGAGCCTGAGGCATAATATTCGGGTCATGCCCCATACAAAATTTGTCCTTTATTTATTTATTTATTTATTTATTTATTTAACTAAGTCAGCTCTTTACAGTAGAGAGGCACTGAACTGAAATAGAGATTTCAGAGGATATCAAAAGAGTTGTTTCATTTCACACTCTTATGGCAAGAAAGGGCCAAAGCAACACTGAAAAGGCTTCACAAATGGGGGGAAAAAAATCTATGCCATTGTTACATTTACTCCCAAAAACACCATTGCCTCTCTTAAATTTGACTAAGTGTTTGTTTCATGATACTAGAACACTGCTTGTAAGATAGATTAATAAATGTTGAACATTTTGGAAAAAAATAAAATATTCAATAGACTTAAAAAATGCAAGGACAAGAAAATCATGTTGAGTGATTTTCATGTTGAGTGAGTGAATTTGTTGAATTACACTGTGTTCACTTATTATGACTTGAAGACCACATCACAGTTTAAAAGTGAAGAATGCAATATATCAGATTATTCCAGAGTTCACAATCTTTTAACCACAAATCAGTGTTACAGCTTCCAAGTAATGCTATTTAACATATAAACACCCAGTCACTGAAAATGGATGAAAAGTATCCCTCAACTTCCTGTCATTTATTTTTCTTTTTCATGCAACACTTCAACTTCTGCTAACAGTTAACATTAATTGTCAACAAAGTTTTGTAATTTCGTCTTTTGGTTGATCATTAATGTGTTCACTATTGTGATGTGTTTTTAAGTGTCTAAAAATAATTCTGTAACAGCAGCACCAACCAAAACAACCAGCCAGCCACACCTAGCCTCCCATGAATACCAGACACACCTGTAACGTATCAAACTAATCAATTATCACAAGTTAAAATCACCCTTTGTGAGATATTCAGTATCTAATGATACTGGGCATTTGTTTCATCGTTGGATTTCTGTATCGTTATGGAATTCTTGTTTACTTTCCTGATTTTCTTGCTCTTTCTCTAGCACATTTTATCTGATTATTTGCCCAGTATTGCCTTATGTTGACTTTTTTCCTGTGCTTGAATGATTATTTGGATTACGATTCAGATTACAATTTGGATTTGTTTGCCTTTGCTCCCTTCTACCTGGTTTTCGACCATCTGTCTGCCCTTAGGCAACAAGCCTGGAAATAAACCTGAAGTTCCGACACTTGGATCCTCTCCCTGTCTAATCAGTACAAGTTTATTATGACTAAGACCTGCAACCTCCCTAATTACTACAGTTTCTGATCCTAAATCATAAAATGTGACTTTTGTTGTTATTTAAGCCATTTCCCATGTTGTTGTGATTAATCCATTTAAAATAAAAAAGAACAACTAATATTTATTTTCTCATTGTTAAATCTGTTTAATTTTTGTCTTCAGTAAATTCAAATAGAAACATTGGCTTGAGGTAGGGATGACTATGCACATTAACATTTCTAACAGATAAGAATTAGAAGATCAATGGTCATTGTTGACACAACAACAAAATGTGTCCTCTGCATTTAACCCATAGGTGACATCAGGACATAGCAGGGGGCAGCTAATTCAGCACCCAGGGAGCAGTACCTTGCTCAGGGTACCTCAAGTGGAACTCTGCTGGTTGGGGATTCAAACCTACAATCTTTCAATTACAAGCACGCTTCCCTAACCATTAAGCCACCACTGCCCACAAGTGTGAGGAGTTTACATAGCTGTCTACAAAAAATGCAAATATTCTTGTTCTAAATATATATAAATCACTTTTAAACTTTTTCTTCAATTAAATATTAATCAACATTTTAATGACCTCTTTACCCCTTACTCAGCTTCCTTCACTGTCAATCAAAAGTCCAAGGCAGCCAGCAGGGGGCAATATACATGAGAAATCTAAACAGGTCTTTGCTTTTCATGTCTTTACAAGCAAGCACAAACACTCTTACATCTCTGTCAGATTTTGCTACCAATCCTGCAGCATTCATTTGTATTGGAGCCTATTCCCTTTTTCAAATTATCATTGCCCTCTCCCTGCCCCCAAAAGATTTTAGAACTATATCTCCACCAAACATTTATCAAAAATTAATAACCTTCTGGCAATCACTAGATGAGATAGGCCATTATGCCTCATTCCTCATGATTCTGTACACTTTATATATTTTTATCTTACACTCAATACAAAAATTTTATGTATATGTGATATATGTGGGCGTGAATAAATGCATAGATACATTTAACCTTAGACTTGGTATTTATTACTTTGGAGTACAGAAATCAATCACAAACCATGATCTAAAAAGTAGTTTGCTAGAAGTAAAAATAACAAAGCTTTCAATGTAAAGAGTAACCGGCTTGAGAGACGCACTCAGCTGATTTGTTTTTCTTAAACCTTGAAGCTGGCTGCACCACTTGTTGGGTTTGTTTGTTTTCCTTTCCAAATACCTGCGCACTTGTCGAAATTTACAACGTTTTTTGGGAGGTTGCCTGGTAGCTTTAGCAACACACCACAATGCTTTGCTGATGCACTGACACTTTTATGGCATTCTGCAATGAACTAATAGCCCTGCTCTAATGTTTAACTTGTGTAACAGGTCCTTAACAAGCTGGGTTGTCTGCCAACAAAACACTTAGACTGGAGCCAGAGAATTCTACAGATCCTAGGTCAGTGTTTCAGTAGAGCTGATTGTAATTAGATTAAATTACATCCTCTTACTAGCAAACACTAGTAACAAATATTACAAATGACAATGAATTGAGATTGATCTATTACCATGGTTCTGCCTTTTGTGGCATATAGCAACATTTACATTTATAGTGTAAATGAGTGTGAGTGTGTCCACTATTGTATGTTATGAAATGCCGGCAAAACTGGAGCTGCATGTCAAGACTGACAAGGATACACCAAAATTCTATGCCTCATTTGGATCAAATAATTTTCAGTATAACAATAACCAATGATGCACAACACACATAAAACATTTGTATACAGTATGTGGTGCAGCTTGGGGGTTCAGTATGTAGCACTGATATTTCATGCCTGAAGCACTGGGAGTTGATATCTTGCCTCCACTCACTATTTGTTGAGTTTGCATCTCTCCATATCATGTGGGTGGCTATGAGTGTGGGCATTTATGTGTGATGCAATGGACAGCCATTTCAACCAGGATGTATCCCAACATTGTGCTCTGTATTGTGTGAGATAGGCTCCAGGAACCTTCACAATCCTGACCAGGATAAATACTTGGAAGATGGATGGATGGAAGTTTGTGTGACACCGGTAAATGCCACATAATCAGTCCCTCTACATTACAAGTTGCCAGATATGATACAAGGTTTGTAATGGGAAAGTATATTAAGACTGATGACTGTGTAAAACTATCTTTAAATATGGATAGCAGTTTCTCACTGCTGGGATTTGAGTCTCTTTATTCAAGCTTTAGTGACCTGTATACCCAAAGGTTTTCATAAGCCTGCAGCATAAAGAGAAACGTAAAAACTGATTATCAGCAAGCTGTGTTTGTGTGCGGTCTTGTGTGCACAGTCTTATCTCTCTGGCAGAGGTAGGTGTGAGGGCAGGTGTGTGCATGAGTTGACCTGCAGGTCAGGTAAGCCCTTTTAGCAGGAATTAAGTGAACCAACTGAAGGCCAACTGTTGAACTGTGAGTATTACCTAATAATACTGTGCAGTCAAAGTGTCATTTAAGAACCAAAATTTAATTTAAACTTGGGTGAGACAAAAACATGTCAATCATTTGCACGTTTCTGTCTAGGATTAGTCCTTTGATTTTTTTGCAGGTTACAAATTCTTGGTTAGACTGTCACAAACTGTTATCTGGGGGTGAAACAAAACATTGGCACCCTGACTTCCTTCTCTGTGCTCAGGGAGTCACATGTACCTCCCATGCAATGCAATCCGCTGACATACCTGTGCAAACGTGTTCAGGTATCCCTGAATATTGTAGTGATTACTCCATGGCTCATCTAGCTACTGTACGAAGAGGGTATCCTATTGGCTTTTGAACTGCAGCAATTTTGAGTCTGCAGGTGAGTTACAGAAAACCATTGTCTTGTATGCAAAGATTTATTTAAATTCATTACTGGCAGCCATACTACTGGTATGGGCCATATTTTACTTATCAGTTCATGGGACAGTGCCAACTGAGGTGAAGGAGAGGATTAAGAGATGCATTACCTGGAAAAGAAAAAAGAGTGGCCAAGCTAGGATAGGATATATAATGTTATATTTATCATTTCTATCTAATGGTTTATAGTGGGGCCAATGTAAACTTTTCAGGAAACCATAACTAAATAGTGGTGATGTCAGTAATGCAAAAGCTTGAAAATGCCATTGGGGTGTCCATGGTCTGAATGGGTTAAAGTCCTAACTACAGTTGAACAGAAGCTGATCCACCAGGGAGGGCCTTTCATTTTAACTTTCTTTACCAGATAGACAAGTTGCATATTTGAGTTGGCAATGAGGACTAATTACAATCTTACTATTTAGAACTATGCGGGCTTGGCTGGAGATTTTAACTCTTCGATGGGAGGCAAGTAAAATGATTCAAAAGGCAATAAATCATTCAAACTTAACAACTTGAAAACACCCTATCAAGGTGACTGAAGTGTACGCAAATAGATGTGCTCAGTGCAAACTACGGTTGGACCAGTATATATGGTGCCCGATATAATTGAACAGTAATGAAGTTCCACAAATTTATGATGAGAAAATGAGGTCTCTCACTGGAAGAAATGGTGAGAAATTATACTACCTGCATCCTAATTTACCACTCTCAGAGATTACTAGTAAGTGTCATGATACAGTCTAGGTTTGAGCCATGACAGAATGCTTGTGTAGTTATATATGGTAAGGCCTAAGGGGAATTCTGTTCACCAGGAGTTTTATTTACTTCAGTCAGACATGTGCAACACGAGAGACAGATAAATAGTGCTGGGTGTGGATTTCACTAATAAAGTAAACAAAGAAATCTAACTAACGTAAAAACTGTCTAGTGTCATTACCAAATAAGACAATACATTACAATTAACTCCCTAAGCCAAAAGCAAGTCCCACAAGAGTGAAAAACAAAAAAGGCAACGAATTGAATGAGTAATGTAAAAGAGTGGAAATATTGTATTACACCACACAAATTTAGTAACGCAAGTAATTTTTTTTTTATGTAAACACACATCATTTGTAAGGTTCTTTTGTGAAGGCAATGTACAGACAATGTGCTTTAAATCTGGTCATGTTTGACAGTTGTGAGAGATCATGTTATTTACTTGTTTCTGCTGTTTGAGTTTGACAGATTGTCAGTGGCTGATGTGCCAGTCAGTGCTGAGGTATAACTAAATGGGGTAATATTGAAAGTCATTTTCCTTTTACCTGTTTTATAAAGAATATGTGTTAGTAGCAAAAATCATGACCTTGACACATACTGCACATTAGATAATTGTTTTAGATTATATACGGATTACGTACTGTTTAACTTACTGGTATATACCAACACTTTTAAAAATAATTTTTCAGACTGCAACACAAGACATTACAATATGTGATCCCAAGACTTTGGCAGCCTGATGCCTTGTGTCCCGTATTCTGATTCCTGGCCCTTAAAACACTGCATGCCATGTGACTTTTCCGCAATATTTTAATTGCTTGATTTAATAAGCTGACATATTGCATATATAACGCAACATATTCCAGCACTGCAGTCAATTAGAATAAGACTGTAATCTGCTTAAACTAACCACAGTGAATTGATTGAGTTTGAGCCCTTGGTTGTTTGCAAGGCAAAAACTGAAGTTAGTTGCAATCCATCCCGAAAGCACTGTCCTAAAAGCACAAATCCCCAACAGTGTTTTTGTCTTGTCTCTGTGTTTGTTGGCACTTAGAAAGCAAAAACTTGAACAGACTATGAACAAGTTATTTATTAAATTTTTTTTGGGGGGAGGGTGTTTAGATTTAGCTGTTTCTTTTCCATCTTTGACATGATTCCAACACTACTGTTTGTTGTGAGGAATGGCCATGGCCAAGGAGGCTTTCCGTCCATCTGGATGTTCTGAGCAGCACATTTAACAGAACAGTATATTTTTGCATCACAGCAGGAGCAAAGACGTACCAGCAGGTATCAGCTTAGAAGCAAGAGTTATAGGCTCAAACACCCTATGGATCTTGGGAATTACAGCCCAGGGTGTGATGCTTTCCTTCAATTGCTGTTAACAAACACATTTTATGTGTACTGCAACACAACAGATGCAACAGGCATCTTGCAACAGGCACACACAGTGTGGGTAGAGTGCTCTTGAAAAAAATATTTCTAATAATAAAAAAATATTTTTAACATATATCAAAAATGTTTACCCCATGCATCACGTTTTCTAATGTTTTCTTTGTTGTCAGGTATACTGTTTTGTTTTAAGATATGACTGATTTTAAATGGTTGTCTGAACATCCAAAGGACAAATGAAAAGTCTGAACACCCAAGGCATAATGATAAATATTTATCATTAAAAGTCCTTCACAGCAAGCTTATTCCAGAATACTGTAAACAGGATACTGTTACCACTTAAGGAACACTGTCAATGCCATTCTTGATAACCTGATATAATTCACTGACTCAGTGATTAACATTAAAAGTCTCTCCAGTTCACCCATTCACCATGCCTATTGGTCAGGTTTGAATGCCCTTTCAGTGTGGTGGAAGTAAAATTTGTTGAGGAGATCCAAAGGTTCACAGAAAAGAAAAGGACTATGCTGAATGTGCAGTAGAAACAACTCCAGTGACCCAGTGATGACAAAGTTAAATCTGTTACTGGAATTTATGGGGGCGGCATGTGCCCTGAGGCAGTGTGTAGCACTGTGGGTTAGGTCTCTGTGCCTGTGATCAGGTCACTGGTTCAAATCCAGCAGTCAGCTGAGTAGTTGCATCACTGTTGGGCCCTCGACCAAGCCCTTAACCCCAAGGAAAGGCCCCAGTGATGCTGGATGAATGACTGTTTCTGTGCTCTATCTGCAAGCTTTGCACTCACTTGTGTATCTCTCAAAGGAGAGCAAGTAGGGATATGCAAAAAATGTAAGAATTCTTACCTCTACAAATGGCAAATAATGTGTCATTTTATTTCAGAATAACAGAAAAAAATGGGGAGGAGGTTAAAGGAAGGTGAAGCTGCTATGTAAATGTTTAACAACACACTCCTCAAAGGCTTGACTTCCAGGCCAGTCCTACCAAAACATGACATATGCTTAACACAGCCAGCGACATATTACTGAGGATTTGGTTTGAATCATTTCACAAAAATAGAAGTACGCAAGACTCATAACATGCATCTTTTATAATAGTCTCGAGGTATTTCTACGTCAGGCACAGTGGTTATCAATCATAAATACAAGATGAGTGCCAGTCTCCTGGAGCTAATGGAGTTTGGAAGCTCATGTGATTCTCCCCACACTTTATCTGGAGATCTGAATTGTTACTGAGCCATAACACTGGGCATGCTGTACAGAAATTGTTAAATTCCTGTTTGTAATTTTGTTTGGAGGTGCCACAGCATGGTGATGTGCCAGTTCAATCACCAAAAACCCAAAAATGGAGGGTCCATTCTCACACCAAAAATACTCCAGCTTTGAAAAGGTTTTCAGCCAATATAATAATTCATTTAAATACCTTAACAACTAAACGCTGTGAGCTGAAAGATACAGTCGAACTTCGTTACAACGTACCTCGGGGGACATTAAGAATCTGTACGTTATAACCATAGTACGTTGTAACCAAGTCCCTCAAAATGAATGATATAACACAAAATGTATATATAAAAAAACTTTTAATATAAAAAACTTTTTTATGTATGATTGTGGAGATTCATTATCCTCGCTTAGTTTTGTTTGCGAAACCCCTTTACGATAATTCTG
>JAODLC010000001.1:33051220-33062738 GCA_026781145.1 Hippopotamyrus pictus
TGGAATAATGCATTACGCGAATTCGGGACATTGAAATTTGAACGTTGTATTGGTGTAAACGTTATAAACGGGGTACGCTGTACCGAGGTTCGACTGTATTGCCTAATAGGCAGGGTAGTCACGGTGTACTTTACTGGGCTTGTATGTCATGCCCTTTCTCTTTAACACAGTTTTTGATGACCTGCCATAGAAGCAAAGGGAAAAAAAACAAACTAACCAGCTTTGTCTGCTAATTGAGTTGGGATTATGACTGGGATACAGTGCTTTCCCCACCTCGTCTTTGTGTGACTAAAAAATATAAAAAAGGATACACATGATGAAGATGCCTGCTGGCCTTATTCTTCACCATAACAATACATGAATGAGACGTGCCTAGTAAACCAAAAAACTGTGAGGATAACCCCCCACCACCCAATACAGTAGATTTACAACAGCCAATAGTCCTTCTGGATGCGCTAAATTACTTGTGCCCTTAATCAAAGCACAAGAAATCTTGGCACTGACATGTAACAAACTTAAAATATTCTGTTTCATTTGAGTAATTTGTAATTTGTAAGACTCATAATTAAGCTTTAAAAGTACAAGTGTCAGCAACATGTAAATCTATGCCCAATTTACATTAATGTATTGATTAATGTAATGCTTAGATCTCTCAGTTGGTCTGTGTATTATTAGCAATGTCAGCTAGCAAGTGAGTTTAATAAGAAATCATTAGGAAAGTTTAAGGTAGATTGTTGCAGGCATAAGAGGCCCTGTCCTCTGATGCGTCTGAGCATGCTGTGATCCAGTAGTGAAAATTCACTCTATGCTTTATTGTGTAAATTTTGTGGCGTGTTGGCGCCTGCCCAAGGTTGGTTCCTGTCTGTGCCCATCGTTCCCTGGATGGGCTCAGGTCCCCCCCATGACCCCGGTTGGGATTAAGCAGTTACGGTGATGGCTGGATGGATGGATGTTTGCTAATGATCCATTGTGCTTTACCAAGTAAACAGAGGAAACATGCAAACATGTGGCTGCAGGCACATCCTTTTCTGCTTTTTGACCTTGTTACTTTTGTCTCTCATTATTTAACAGCACCATATGCCATTATTAAGTTATTGTTATTTATGTTGGACTCATCGGCATTAAAAGTGCACTGCAGAAAGTTAGAAAGTGAAAGAAATATTTCCCTGTGTGGTCAAAGACATCTGTACTCTGGTGTCTTCATCGAGTTGGTACTGTAAGTGTTCACTTAATAGCTGTTTTTGCATTGTGTCTGGTGATGTGTATTAACTCAGTGGGAGGAATTTGGGAGTTTCTGTTTCAGGAAGAGCAGTTAGCACCTGTATTCAGGTGTAATTTGTGTGTAGTTTCTGGTACTCTGAGGCCACGCCCTCTGCCTTTGTCTTGGTAATTGAGCTGCTGCCCTCAGCTCTGAGCACTTAACGAGGCACATTATCAGAACTACAGCCATGCTATAATCCTGAGTTCGAATATCTCTCTCCGAGTCGGAACTCAGATGAAAATGACACGAAAAACGTCACATCCCGTCGGAAACACGCCTCGTTTATGACGTTGATGTTGGACAGAATTTCCCCTGTGACATCATTTCAACATGGGGGCTTACATAGTCTACAGTAAATCTATTTTATAAATATTTAAAAATGTTTATTTTGTTAAATGTATTAATAGTTATAAATGTAATTGCACGTGTTCGATTTAGAGAACACCATATCATGACCGTAAACAGTATCCTAGCATGCAATATCAGATTTTTACCAGACTCATTAGTGTATTTCGTTTGTTTGTAGTTTGTTTGCCTCTCAAAAAAGAATATCGCTATGAATGTACTAAAATATTTTAAAAAGCTTTTAATGTGGTTTGACTAGTTTGTTTTTCTTGTTTGTATGTTTGTATGAAAAGAATCTCACTCCACATCTGCTAAGATATAAAGCAACAACACACAACAGCTTGCTCATGGAGGCATGTTTGTTCCAAGATATGGTAGCTCGAACGAGAGATTGTCGGGCATGATGTCACTCACCTCGGAATTTCCGAGTTCTGAGAGATAATCGAACACACCATAATGTCAGCACAAATCCACTGAGTGAGGACACAAGACAGATAAGGTGTTACTTATGTGTTATACAGGTAATACTGGAAGTTTACTCCTCTCTCTCTTTCTTTTAATGTACATTTGAAAACAGTACTCTTACCATCATCAATGCTGCCAGATTGCATATTGTTGTCATTTATCTCCTACCAGGCCCACTAAGCAACTTCACTGAAGAATTAGATTTGCTTCTGTCAGCCGTTCTGGATGACGGTTCACCACTTGTCATCCTCAGGGACTTGAACATCCACCTTGTAAAACCCCAGGCTATTGATCCTCTTGTACTCATTTAGCCTGACATAGCTCTGCATTCCTATTACCCATAATGCTGGACACAAACTGGACCTCATTTGTACACTGAACTGTACTCCTGACAACCCCTTTACACGTTTCTAGTTGCTTCTTTGCTCAGTTCTCCATTTCCAACCCCACTGACACTCCCAAATTATTCTCCACTTTCAGCACCCTCCTTAAATGTCTTCCTCCCCTTTGCACCCACCACCTTGTCTGCTGTTGACTTTGCCACTTTCTTCCACAAGAAGGTGACACCTAGTTCTCCATACCTACCACCCACTCAAATCTCTCAGTCATGGGTCTTCATTTTCCTTATTCTCCATCGTCTCCAGCCAGGATGCTTCTGACTTAGTCAGCCATTAGTCTGTCACTTTCGCCCTGGATCCTATCCCCTCCAATCTCTTCCAGGCCATCTCTGTTAAACTTACCCTTGCACTTACCCAGTTGATTACATAATCCCTTAGACCAGCTCATTCCCAGCCACATTCAAGGATTATGGATTGAGAACTATTAGCCAGTCTCCCATTCTTGTTCAAAACTCTTGAACGGGCCATCTTCAGTCAAATCTCTGAATTTCTCAATAAGAACAACTATCTGGACCCTCTTGAACCTGGTTTCAGACTTGGACACCCGACTGAGACTGCCCTCTTTGCTGCTGTGGACACTCTGAGAGCCACAAGAGCAGCATCCCAGTCCTGATCTTAACAGACCTTGCTGCAGCTTTTGAAACCGTTAATAACCCAATCCTCTTGGCCACCATTTCTCAACTTGGCATCACAAGGACTCCTCTGCGCTGGTTTGACTCATACCTGTCAGACAGATCATTCCAAGTGGCTTGGGGTACAGAGGTATTAAATCACATCAGTTAACAACCGGTGTTCCCCAAGGCTCTGTCCTTGGTCATCTCCTCTTCTCTCTTTACATCTGCCTCTCTAAGTCAGATCATCAATCATATTTATCATTTGTTAAAATGCACTTGAAAATCTGCACTCCCACAACTTCCCCCAAAAGCAGTATTTTGGTTTCCTGCAATTATTTAATGAATAAATTAGATCACTCAGTAGACATTTAACCAAGTAATTACTGAGGGAGATGCTTGGCTTCCTTCCTGCTGGATGGCACTAGGAAGGTTAAAGTCTAAATGAGACAAAGGTGCTGCAGCATTCACAAACTGAACGGCACACTTCTGAGATGCCAGACTACCCCAAACCCTATGCCTCTCAGATACAGCAGCCATCAGGCTCGGCAGGGGCAGTCATACATTCCCTGGGTTTCAGGGCCTACACCATGGCGAGAACAATGGGAGTGGCAAGAGGATGAAGCAACTATGCACGTCACTGTTGTCTCACAGAAAATTTCCTTTAAGTCACACACCTATTGTTTACTCTGATTGCTACTGTACTGAAAGTGACAAATCACATAATGAAAACAACATACTTAAAAGATTTTCAGATATCATATACTCTGTACTGATAAGGTCCAATATTGTAGAATTAAAAAACAAGAAGGCATTTATTTGTCTTCGCAGATGCCTTTGGCCAAAACAACAAATATTTTTGTGAGAACAGGGTTTGACAATCCGTGAAGCAGCTGGGGTTAAGGGCCTTGCTCAGGGGCCCAACAATGGCCATAGGATTTAAACCAACAGCCTTCCACTCATAAGCACAGCAGCTTAATCCACTGAACCACACAACACCCTCCAAAGAAAGTCTACATTCTTTTAATCATAAATTAAATCAATTATGAACTGGACAGCTCACAGCAACAGGAACATTAAACTCAGCTGTAGAATATCATCATACAGTACTTAAAGATTTGTTCAAAATGAAAAACATGAAGTAAGGAAACGACTGGGTTGATGTGAAGGTGAGTTAACCAGTCTCCTTAGTTTTACTTTGGTGAAGTTTCTACTTGTGCGATAATGAGCCATATTAAGAAACCCCTAGCTGAAGTTGAAAAACAAGTTCTGTCTTCTCGCCGTGTGTTTTATCTTTCAGCAAGACTGCATTCACCCGCCCAAAGTCCTCGCTCACCGTGGCCCCACACACCCACTGCCTGTTCAGGACAGACCTGTTTGGGAACACCAACGGTTATGCAACCTGCGCATGGTGGGGAGGTGGCACGCTCATCTTCTGCATCAGCAATTCCAATCCTATTGAAAGGTAAGTGTAGTAGCCAGGATCCTTGGGGTGCCAAGGGTTAGGGGGTAAAGCCTTTGTAGAACATGTTCCTAAATGCCTCTGAATCCCTGCCTGTGAACACTGCATCCTTCTGTATTGTGGCCTAGGAGTACTTGAAGCAAGGAGTTAGTATGTTATACATGCGTAGTAAAAGTTATTAATATAGGGCAATATCAATATTTAAATAGTTATTTAGTGATGGAAAAGGGGGGGAATGCTCAGTCTGATGCAAATTAAAATGGCATGTGTTTCTCTCAAGAGGTGAGTTTACTGTGTAGGTATGTCAAAAATAGCAGTGCAGTTTATGGTCATATGATGATCTGTCAGAATTCATGCTAGCATTTTCCATGTAACTGCTTGTTAGATTGATACCATCATATCCATATTTCATATCAAATGTGATATAATATCACAGAATTCATGGAGTTTTTTTTTTTTTATTGAATTGACAGCAAAAGTAAGCATGCAAGAAAAGTAAAGGGTCCAGTGACACCATGCAATGCTTTATGACACAGTGCCATGTAACTTTATTGATGTGCCCCCAAGACTGTAGTGATGCAATCAGTTTGCAGGGTACTGCCACTCAGTGTACATTGATGACTGATTTACAGCTCTTAAGAAATGTATTATCAGAATGCAGAATGAGGAAAATAATTAACAATCCTAATGACTGTGCTGCAGCACTAATCTATTCAATTCATTTATACAAAATGGTGGAGAGGAAACAAACACTCTTGAGTAGGGTGTAAAAAAACCTCATGGGTCTAAGGTCAACTGACAGCCCAACCCCCCTGGGCATGCTAACACTGTAGAATACTAGGAAGAAGAGCCTGCTTTAATAAAAACAAGGGGTAACCTGTGATCATAATCAGATTCCATCAGTAAGCTAGTTCTACATGCAGGTCTGTGTTACGCAGCAGATCATAGGCCACACCCATGATCAGCTCTAAACACAACAAACTTATTTAGTATTTCAATGAATCAATCTCTATTTGTATATGTATATGTATATGTACAGCACTGTTTTAACGACGGGGTTTCCAAAGTGCTTTACAGACATTTAAAAGTATGGAATTGTCCAAAAAAAGCATATACAAATCAAAAAAACAACAAACAACAATAATAATTATTATTATTATCTGGTCTTTATAGGGGATCACCTTCTCCGGTCCTTGTGCAAAAGGACACAAACCCCTGCCATACTGGGACCCGAACTCAGTGTCCTCTGGGGGCCTGAAGCCCCAGAGTATTCAGGAGAGCCACCCCCAGTCGACACCAACAAATGGTACACAGCGCTAACCCCTACCACGCTGGTGACCTTCTCTAAATAAAAGAATAGAATAACAGATTATAATACATACATAAAGTAAAATAACTGATTATCTTAGGTTATTATAGCGATATGGACAAGATGTGTTTTCAGCTTAGTTTTGAAATTACCAAGACATTCAGTGGCTCCTAAGAAACTATTCCGTATTTTGTACATATTTTTAAACATTATGCGTTTTTTCCTATATTGTGTTTTGATCGCATGACTAGTGCTGTTGGAATAGAACACGGGGAGTTGCTATGCCAGTCTTGTACTATCATGTACAATGACAATGAAGAATTTATTCTTGAATCTTGAATAACTGACTGCAATAAATATATTATTAGCAACAATGAACATTTTTACTAAATTTAAAATTTTTTCTTCTTCATTTCTGTCCCCAGGAAGCATGATTTTCTGTGTGCTTTTTCCTAACCAGGTCTACGTGCTGTCATGTAACATTTGGACATAAGGCATTTCACAGCTAAGAATATCTAGAAGCTACAATGGATTTTGTTTCACTAACATGACAGACAGCCTTATGAGCAAACCCTCTTCCTCAGACACCCCATTCAATAGTGGTACACAAGATTCAGAGTATCTACATGACAATGGCACCCACGACATACATTTGACTCAACGGTCTTTGTGAACCTAATGCAGAAAAAGATGAGAGGAGGAGAATTAAGCCCAGATACCTCAGTCTACCCCCTCCCCCTTCAGCATTTTGACTTTACCGACAATGAGGCTTCATTTGCCAATCGCACAAGTATGAAAACTGGATGTGTTTTTTTTTCTTCATATTGCACCTTGCACTCCTTTTTAAGACATACACATGTATAGAGGTGAGAGCAATGGTTGGGGTCTGAGCTCAAGATCAGCCATTCATCCATTGCCCCAGAAGAATTTTTCAGGTGATTAGGAAGATGATGTGGCTATTCTGCTGAGCGCAGGATTTGAACTGACAACCTTCCAATCACAGGCACCGAGCCACACACGCACCCCCCATCAGTATAGTTACAGAAGAAATAGTCCAAGAAGAGTATCTTGCTCAAGGATACAAAAGTAGTTCTCCACCTGTGATTTAAGATCTAGATTATAAAATAAGGTTCCAGATTACAGACCCATTTTCATACCTTCACAAGCTAGTGCCTTATGTAATACAAAACTGTCTTAAGTGAAGCTGTTGCCTCTCATAAATACAGATGAAAATAGAGTATTATACAAAAACGTTACAAGCAAGTGGCACACACAATGTCATGGTCCAATATACATTTTAATATATTTCTCAAAACTGTAAAGTGGTACATTTTAAAGTCTCTCCTCTTTCAAAAGTCAAAGATTTTTTTCCATAGTGTATCTGTTGTGTAACTGTCAGTAAACTGAATGCAGTACATCCAGGCATTGTCACCAATATAGATTTTTTTCCCACCCCCTCTGTTCCCTCTGTCACCCTGTCAAGACTGCATGTAATCATACTTTTGTATCTTGCTCCCAATCCATCCAGTGCTGATTCATAACTCTAGTAGAACCAGCACCAGTTCACTGCTAGGACTTTCTCTCACTTCCTTCACACCTACAAAGTGGAATATATACAAGACACATCTACAACACACAAATATAGACAATTCCAACAGTCATATAAAGTCTAGTCACACAGACACATGTATATGCAACGGTTTTATAAGTGTAGTCTCCAGCATGTACATGAGAGAATCCAGGAGTCTGCATTAAAATGTGCCTGATATTGTATATGGATGATACTCGATAAACACTCACGCACAATCAGATCCAGCCTCAAACTATATGTGATAAGTCACAGGTGCATTTTAATACAAATATGGCATTCTTTGTCTAAAAGTGTGTTTTGACCCAGCTGTCCTCCAGGTATTAATTGCCTGTCCACCATTTTTTCTTAATTTAATAGGAAAGGTGAAAAAGTATGGAAGCTGAGAAAAGCCATGAAATATCTTTTTTTCTAACTGTTCTCTCATGATAACAGAATAATTTTCTCATGATCTCTGTAAAACTAATATAGTTTTTTATGATAATTGACTCATTTATTTGGGTGGCACAATGGTAATCACTACTGCCTCACACCTCTGGGACCAGGGTTTAAGTTTCTGCTCCAGCTTTACGTGTGTGGAATTTGTATGTTTTTCCCATGAACTGGAGTTGCAAAATTGTCCATACACACGAACAGTGTATGTGCCGTACGATGGGTTAGCGCCCCATCCTGGGTTATACCCTTCCTCGCACCCATAGCTTCCAGGATAGACCCCTCAGCCGTGCTTAGGACAGAAAATGGATGGATGGAATCAGGGGCAGTGAAGGCTACATGTTTTATTCATTAAGCTGCTGCATGGATCCCCTCATTACTGCTTTGAAAGTTGGAGGGATACCGGAGGAAACCATAAATAAAATGTTACAAGACAAGTATAATGCACAATTAATCAGGCTCACTGAGACTACAGCACCCAGAAAGTTGAAGCCTTGCTAACCATCTTAATGTTAACATTTTCTAAAACAAGGCGTTAGTTATTTCAGCCTGCATCAAGCCTTAATTAAAAAAATGTAATTCTCGACTTTATATACTGTCATTTTAAAACAGGTTAACTCCAAGATGGCATACCATGGAAATAAAACAATGGACATGTATTAAACATGTATCCTATGACACACTCTATGTCTATCCTTATAATTATTCCGGACAATCCTCACTTTGGGAAGCCGTGCTCTGAATCAGTCTATCACCAAGGAGGGTGCAGTAGGGGCATTAAGGCCCTTATCAGGGAGGATTCTAGGAAAATAAATCAAATCGCTAGATGAGGCTTCAGCTGGAATGTCGGAGATCTACAGTTTTGCTACCTGCTGTTTTAAGTAATACAGCCAGTAATATACTGCATATAACTAAATGCATAAGTATCCCACAAGTTTTCTGAAAGCAGCTGAACAAGTTGTGTGTTTGCCTCCTTTGTTGCATCCCCCACATCTTCCAACGTACAGGAGCAGTTGAGAGAAAAATGAATACACATTTTGTTAGGTAGACTGTAGACCATGACATAACCATAACAGTAAGTCTGAATAGTTAAGTCAGCTTCATTAGAAGCACTTTTAATGAAAAGCCCTGCAGGAGAACTTTCTAAACCCTCATTAGAGGCACTATTTATAAAAGGATACTGAATGCCTATGAAGTAAGACTTCAAAGTATTATTAGAGTTTATGATAGGGCTTTCATAAAAAGTGAGACCTTATATATGAATATGGCTGCGTAAATATGGATTTACGAATGTTTATGTATATGGTATTTAAATACAATGCTTATAAAAGGGTTATGAATGTTTTATTTTCCTGATTACATTATGACATCTTAGATTAGATCGTGGGAGTGATCCAGTAGTGGTAACCAGTGCATGTATCTGATTCTGTCATTCACCATAAATCTATACTAGTCAAATAATACATAGGTGTTTCTGCCATTGCCCACTGACTCTCTATGCCGTGATGAGGAACCTTGTTAGTCAGGTGACTGTGGGCTATAAGATCTAAAACCACTGCAACTCCTAGACACCGTTGATGCCAGGAATAGCACATCACTGACTGCAGTGTAGGTAATTAAAAAAAATCTCTGATTAATTTCCAGGTCACATATGGTACTTGAAGATAATTGTTGCTTAGAATGAGACTTCCTTTCTTCTTAGGGGGCGCTTGGATTTAGGCTTGCTGTTCTAGATAACCACCAATTTTCTGTGTGGCAAGTGGGACCAGTTTAAGATTATTTTCAATACTCATTATTATTACATGTTTAGCAGAATTATTCAGAAAATAATCATATTATAAATGTAGTGGTGATTTGATTATGTAACCAGATAAAGAGAATTAAGCAAGTTCAAAACAAAGGTGAACACAATTACCTATATACAAAAAGGATCTCTCACATGTTGGCATCATATTGCAGACAATAAAACACTATTTGATGTGCCTCTGGCAGAGATGGTTTAAGTTTTATCAGCTGATTGAAAAGAAGAACAAATGTGACTGTCCAGAGAAAAGAAGAAAAGCAGAACATACGATGCTCTTCTACCTAAACTGTAAGTTAACAAAGATTCTCATTAACTAAGTTGAGATCTGTTTAGGTTGAAGAAAAAAACAAAACAAAAAACAAATCATGGGTAGTACAGAAAACCTGCAGGCTTTTTGCAACATAAGATGTCACAGCTGCTCTTTTGTGTGACTTTCTCACCTGGCACTATCAATTGGGAAGTCTAGAGTAAATCAAGCAAACCAATGGACTATCAAGTGGTAGAGCTCCAAGGAAGTGTGTTAATGAGTTATCCTGTGGCATCTTTTTTGTATATTAGTGAACGAGGAGAACACATGCATTTTTGTATGTGATGACAGTATATCCATAGCAATAAATCTCAGGTGTTTATTTCAAAAAGTAAAAGGAATTGTTTTTCATGGCTATATATATATTTTCCTTTAATTATTTATTTTGGGTGGTTCATTCCATTAGCATGTAAGAGTCGCCCTACCAAGAAAACTGACGATAATTTCAGTTCCTCCACAATGCAGGTAATTCGAGGGCTATAGGCAATTAACTGTCTAATCTGTCTATAGTTAGAGCCAGCCACACCACCTCCACACAAAGTAAGGGGTCTGGGGGCAAACCTCTCTCCAATGTTGGAGTTCCGTCTGGTGAAAACAATCAGGTATGTGTGTGTGTGTGGTGGTGGGGGGGGGGTACCACAGCAACCTAGGTAATGTTGATGATAAACTTTATAGTTGTCTCACCTGTTACCAAACAATAATATTTGGCGGTGAGTTGGATTCAGTGTATGGGGAAGAGGCCAGACAACCCAGAACAGCACTCAGGCTTTGCTTGGAACTGTAAATTCAACTCACAGCTCCGGAAATACTTTTCCTATTTTTGTGAGGCCTGGGACATTGAGCCTGAATAAACCATGTTCAAGGCGTCAGTCATTGGTGCAGCAGCAAAGAGCTGTGGGCAGAAGACAGCTGATGTCGGTCATAGCAGTAACCTCAGACCTGCTGGTGGACACCAGTGGTCAGAAAAACTGTCAAGCTAAAGAAGGAGGCCTTCAGGGAAATGCTTGCTCAAGGGTCTCCTAAGACAGGTTAACAGTACAGATAGACCAATGAAGGCAATCATGAAGGGGAAAGCTCACGCATAGCAGACTCTAGAAAAGCTCCAGGAGGGGGGGATAGGACTTTGCCCAGGCTAGGTGCAGCTGGAGTGCAGATGGTCTGATCAACTCCATGCACACTGTCGAAGGAGCGAAAAGATAACTTCGAGGAACTCATCAACCCATTAGATATGCCCACTCATCTGGAGGCATTGTTAGAAACTTCTGCCAGCATATTACTGCAGCTGGATCTGCCATGATCGTCAAATGCTTCCATGATAGAAAGGCCAATTCTGAAATTCTGTTCAGAGATGTTGAAAGCCGTGGATTTTGTTTAGGTGACTTGGTTGATGCACCTCTTTAGTGTTGCATGGGAGGCAGAAACCTCTGAACTGGTAAATGGGGGTGATACCCTCTAATGGCTCATCTATAATGCACTATAAATACCTTCATAATGCATTATAATGGCTTATGCTGACTATTATAATGCATTATGAAG
>JAODLC010000001.1:33075545-33092721 GCA_026781145.1 Hippopotamyrus pictus
AGACGCCGTTTACGTGTGGCCAAAAGCCCAAGACGTATAGAAAAAGGTACGTTTTAAAAAATACCCGTGTACGTGTAGACAAGGCATAAATATGAATAAGTGCTAGATGCTAGATGTCCATTTTTTGAAAATACATTTATCAATTTAAGTGTATGTGCATCAAAACATGTTTAAGCGCATGGCTTTATTTTAATTATAATGATTCACACAACCCACTTTTGACAGCTG
Source organism: Hippopotamyrus pictus (assembly GCA_026781145.1). Taxonomy (NCBI): domain Eukaryota; kingdom Metazoa; phylum Chordata; class Actinopteri; order Osteoglossiformes; family Mormyridae; genus Hippopotamyrus; species Hippopotamyrus pictus. The sequence continues at coordinate 33,075,774 of JAODLC010000001.1, forward strand.
CTCGCTATGACTGGAATGGCTACTCCATAAAAGCAGCAGTTGATATAGAGAGACCTCCAAAGTATCATGGCCATAAATAATAACCCGAAAGAAGAGCATTTGTGTACCCACACCTCTGATTAAGCCAAGAAACACACGGCACTTAAGCAAATTAAACAAAGTGTAATGCCTTAACGGAAAACAAATCCCACCCGCTTTGCATGCTGGTAGCTAAGTGCCTATTCGTTCAGGTTCCCTGGAATTAGTATAAATCCCTGCAGTAAAGTGCTAAAGATATCCTTAAAGCAATCAAACAACCACTGCTAGAATTAAAACCCCAGACTCGAGCTGACGTGATTTACAGCTGTCACACACCACAGGAAAAAATGAAGACCTTTTAGCCAGAAATCCTGTCAATGAGTGAGAACACACAGGGTTGCTAACTCTCACATATCTGGCATGACACTCATGATATCACAGGGAATGCGAGGTCGAGACTGAAGCGTTACCCTTTGTTTCCTTTGAGAGACGTGCCTCGTAACTCATTTCCGTACAAGTTATCTTAGGTCGGCGTTCACGGTTTGACTTCTGAGATTCAGATCGAGCTCTAGGTAATTTTTTTTTAACTGGTTGGTTCGACTTTTAAGAAATTCGAGTTCCAATGAGTTACCACTGTATAACAAAGATCATATAGTACCACAAAAATTGTATTGCAAAAACAAACAGCAAATAAGTGTGTAATTCACTAATAGTTTGATCCACAGTAGGTTATGCTTAGCAGCTATTGGGGAGCCTTATATAAAATACATTGTTAAAACTTTGTGTCAGATCTCAGAGAAGGGTCAACTGACACTTTGGCACTGACACAGCCCAAGAAAGGATGACTGCAGCTTTATGTGAGATTGCAGCCACTCCCACCTCAAGATTTCCCTACTAGCATCTAGCCTCTGTCCACTTTGTATAATGGCGATAGAATTACAGCCCTAATGAGCGGTTCTGTCAAGTTTGCTACTCTAGTTAAATCTATTAGGGAAAGGAGAGGCAGATGGTGGGAGAACACAGACGGTTACACATGTGTAGCTCCCCCACCCCACTGAAATTTGATTCATTAACATTCCAGTGCTAGGCAGCACAGATGTAAGGACAGGAGGCTGAAACACCCTCAATTCACCTGTGTGCACACAACCCACAGAATTTTGGATTTTGAAAGAATTCAGAAATATTAAGTTGTCTCTGCATTTAGTACAACTTTAAAACTCACCAAATGCTAATTGCACAAACTAACTCTTAATGAAACACATTTAGAGAAATACATTACATGTTGATTTTTTACCTACTCTAGATACAATATGATAAAAATAAAAAGGAAAAACCATTATACATTATTGGACAAAAAACACATACAGTGTAGGGACTTTCCCCGTCACTATGGGAAATCCTCTATTTGGCATGGAAACACAGAGGTTTACAAGGCCAGGTAATCACTTTCAGATGCCTGTGTGGGGATTAGTCACTCCAAGGTCCTACCAAGTCCCCAGCAGGAACCTTATTCACTCACGCATCAGCACTACATTAATATTTACTCACTTCTATGGATGAGATGAGATCAGAATACATCCATTGAAAACAAACAGTATAAGCAGCAAATTAATGATTAAAATATTGCTGATCAGACTCCATGAGGTTTCATCCTGTTGAATGCGTTTCAGTTTCATTCATTTTGTGGTATATACACACAGACAATATACATATAAATATGTACACTCAAGCAAATGGGTAAAAATAAATTTGTCCTTCTAATGGTTATAACTGACCTAAGCACTACCCACTGAAATGACATAATTTATTAGTAAATGAACCAAAAATCATGATATAATAAATAATTTAATGGAAAACAAATTACCTTTTAATCCTAAGCAGATGTGCTTTACACAATAATTCAGCTACAGCAACAAAGTTATTGTACTCCAAATAGATAAATGAAAAAGGAATACTTCAAATAAGCATCAGGAACCTCTCCGACAGAGGAAATTACAATAGAACAACGTCAACGTGTGCAAAACTATCCCAAAACCACAATGTGATACCTGTCTTTTCAGTATCATGGCATGCTGGGTAATTGGAAAAAATAAAATGGTGTGACCCAGTGTTGTTCCTTCCAAAAGTAATCGATATTAAACATAAACAATCATTCAATATTAAACATAAATAAAAATGTGAATTACAGCTTTAGAGATCCCTTGTAAGTGTGTGTGAATGTGTTACTGTCCTGACTCATCTTATAAAGGGCTGCAACAACTTGGTCAGGTACATCTATCAACACAACTACAGCAACATCGAGAACTAATGGAACTAGGTAAAAGTGCAGGACAATTAGACCTTTGATTGCCGGATTTTCCAGGTTCAACTGTCTACCTCCATGCTTGCCTCCATCAAAGTGGTGAGAGTAAATTGCAATAAATATTAAATACACAAAATAAAAATTGAGTCCATTGTGCATTTGTATTTTTATTGTAATGTTTATAGAATTTACAGCATGTGGAGTCATTATGGAGAAACATTGAAAAAAGGGTACGCACGCACACACACACACACACACACACGTACGTGACTGAATATGATAAATTAAATTACTTTTACAATTACCTGCAATAATAAAATTGTTTTATGGACTGCAGCAAAATGAATAAGTAAATGTTTTTGTTTTTTACTATATTATTCATTTGTAGTAAAATGATGGTTAACTTCAGTCATTCATATATACAAATCAATGCCATACGATGTATTCCTGCAATCTTAGCACAGACCCATACAGAGATGCAAACTGTGTATTACACAGGCATTGGCATAAGCACACACACCACACTGGCTTGTCAGAGCACCAGTGCAACCAGGGACTACAGATGTAAACTAGCAATTGTGCTATAATCTGGCTCATTTACAATCAGTACTTGATTATTTCAGTGTATTGTTTGTTCATTAATGTGCATTGTCCCAAATAAATAAATATAAAATAAAAAAACCTGTACTACCTTAGAGGTTTGCCTTGTGAGCTGCCATTAGGCTGATAGAAACTGGCAGCTGTGCCCCATTCAGTTAGCACCATGTTACACTAATTAAAAGAATTCCAACATCTGCAATTGAAGAACCTGGGTAATTGAATGCTAATGAAAGGGGACCAGCAACGGTCTGCATATCAGAAATGGTCGAGGGAGCAGCCAGGCTTTTACCTTGCACAAATATGGCTATAACTGGTCACAGTGGAAATCCGCCATCATGAGGAAACATTTAAATGAACCGAGACAGTGTTATAATTAAATGTGAGATGGAATGTGCCCTTAAAACAATGTCTACAAATGGGAAGACAGGTACTGTTTAGGAGTTTGGGGAGAGTTTCCACGCCCTAGAGGGCAGCTATGTGCTGAATATGAATAGGCAGCATTTTTAAAAATCACAACCAGGATTCTATCTTTAATGCAAATTTAGACACAAAATCACTGAGAGGCTATGTCTTCCAATAAATAACACTGACATTATGGACACCTAAAAATGACTGATCATAAAACATTTTATTCCAGGGTCAAATTGTGAGCGTAAATGAAATTAGGGCCATAAATAAAAATCCTCAAGGTTGGCAGGCTGAACGGCATTTTAGTGGAAACTGAAGCATGTTTATTTTAAATTAGGAGTATGTTATGCTGAACTTGACGGGGCACCAATACTCAGTTACTACTGAACAAATGTAATAATGATTCATTTATGATGAACAAATATGAGATCAATATTTAACTTGTGTTATTCATGACTTGTTCCTTCACTAGTTCTTTCAGTAATTCACAAAGATTTACAGAATTAACATACAGTAACGAATATAATAACAGCTTGATAAAACACATCATGATTCATAAATCAGTAATTAGCATGAAAATGGTATGTACCTAAGACTTAGTTTATGGTTAATTAATACATAAGCAATAGCATAATACTAAATTATGTGTGGCCTGTCAAGTAAAATTGTACCGCTGAACTCAATGTAAGCAGTTAAAAACAATTCTCCAAAACATAAAGTGCACATCCTCAAGCCAAGTTCCCAACAATGGATTTGGCAGGGGTTAAAGTCACTCAAGCGTAGTTGTTTTTCTTGAATTCCACAAGTTTGGTCTGTTACAAAGTAGGGTGGCACTTAAAACAGTTACTCTACTGTATGCAGCCAAGCATTATTTGAGGCACAGTTCAATCAAAGATCCCCTTTGTCTAAGGGACTTTCTTATAACCAGCAAAGAACCATTGTTGAACTCAACAGTTTGTGCAGTAACAAGGCAGGGAGTATTGCTTGGCGCTGAAAGGACATTGAACCCACTCTATCTTCTTACCCAGTGGAGCCAGGGGCGCCTGGAACATACTACATCATGGTAATAGGCCAAGTTAAAATTTTAATCCCTACGTCAAAACAAAAAAAACAAATTTTATATCCTGCTCTGTCTTGTAAAGTATCAGACCCAAAAATGCAGGAATTCAGGGTGAAGTGAAGCCCAGTGATTTTTAACATGCTTACCAAGATACTGTTCATCTTGTAGTTAGTTGTAACTTTGCTGGTGATACTTTCTTTGTCCAACATTCTAGAATCACTTCCAGTTCTTATGGTGAGGGAAATATTTTCTTTCAACAGTGTGGGTGGTCAATATCTGCGAAAAGGTTCATTCTGCTATCATAATATATGGACAGAAGTCTGGGTGCCCAGCTAACAGTCATAGCCATTTAAAATCAAGGCTTCCTTGAGGCAAGGGGGAGGCACACCTCCCCCTCATTTTTGAAAATGAGGACAGACTCAGCGTCATGTTGTACAGTCCCGTAAAATGTCCCTGTCACTGACACTAGTTCTGGGGATGTGGGGAAGTAATAAATTGGGTTTGCAAGTGGAATGTGATACAGGCACTCGCACCCACACTATAGAAGCTCTTCCTGTCCCTTCCTGCCCACCGATTCCACATGCCAAGTATAAACTCCCAGTTACCTTTGAGATATCCCCAGAAATGTCTGCCTTTCTCTCTCTTCACTTGCCCCTTGTGTATATTACCAACCATCATGCAGCAGCAACAATGTCTCACCTTGCCAGGGGAAATATTGTGTCTATACAAAGAGGCACAACATGAAGGATTAGAGCTGGAGAGTGCAGTGTTAAGGGAACAGCAGGATCTGTGCTTGTGGCCCTTGTCTTCCTCCCAGCAGTAGTGGTCATTAAACTCTTAGTAGAGCATTGTGCTTCAGTTCATTTTCCTCCCTGAGTGGTGGTAGCAGCACTTTTTCACTGGAGTTTGTTCCCCCACATACTCACAGCAAGTGAGTAGGTGATGCGTCACTGTCAAATGTAAGCTCCTGCTACAGCACTATACTCATCAACAGGATACTGGTGCAAATTTTAAATGTATAGTCAAGAAAATTTTAGATTTAGATTTTGAGATAGCAGTGTGTGTCGATAAACTTAAGATGGTGTATGGCTCTTCCATGAATGGAAAGTTCAATCCATTGGCTGACACAGTAAGGCCACCCATAATACCAATTGCTCCAGTGGTTCTGGATGCTGACTGACCATGCTCTGCGAATCCCAAACTTGCTCTCATCTGTGTTTGTCTCATGAATATCAAGATGCAACAGGCAAGGACACAATTACCCCATGATGAATAAACTACCACTACTCTACACTGGTAAGTATTAACATACAGCATGATGCCAACAGTATACAATACTTAATTTCCTTCTCTTTGTATATCACACGTGTTCCTGGTTCAACCCAGTCTGCCCATTAAATTCTGAGGGTATACACCCTCATAAGTGACCTTACAGTTGTATTACTCTTTCCCAGCTGCAAGGTGACCTCACACACTGCGAGTTACTCTGATGGCCCACTACCACTGGGATGCTGAAAGCCACATCAAATGGCGGCCCAATAATGAGACCCTCCATGCAACAGTCATGCGTGCACACATACATGCGGGCAGAGTGCACCTTTTCTTCTTCACACACAGAACTTCGCTGCCCTCACTTCACAGCTGCCACTATTTAGTGCAGGGTCCTTTATTACAATTCAACAGTGCAAAAGGAGCATTAAAGGACAAAACATCCCAACATCACTGAGCTCTGCATTGTGCTGTGTGGGGCATCAAGGTCCACAACTAAGCATCTGTATATGCTAACAGCTGCTAATGTCAACGTGATACACTGAAAATCTTTTGCACCATACTTATTGATCTTGTTTGCAATTGCCTAAAGACCTCTGTAAAAGATTGCTTATGTGTGTGTGACAAAGTAATGCAGGAAACTAATGCTGTTAAAGCCTATTTCACAAAATCTATCCATATAACAATGCATCGAACATTTTTATTGTAGCACAATTTGTAACATAGAACATCAGGGCTGGAATAAGTCCATTGCACATTGTAACTGCAATTTAGCTATGAATATTTTAAAAAGGGATCTAAAGTCATAAGCAAAAATCAAATCAAATCACCAATACAACTAGTACAAAGCACAAGAAACATTTTTATGATGTGACAGGGTGCCTTTCTACCCGAGTTGCCAAGCTATGATTATTCTTTCATTTGTTCATTCATTTACTCTGTATGGAGAAGGAAAATAAAACAAATCACTTAGACTTGTCAGCTGCTGACACAGTTATCTTGCATTTAATTCTTTATATTGCAGTACTGAATGAGCCATTGTGGAGGTTAGACAAATTTCATTGTCATACTACAGCATTCCTTTGTTGCTCCCTCAAAGAAAAATAAGAGCTGTGAGAAGGAGAAAAGTTCAAGTATTCAAAGCAGATGAATCAGTAAACTGGTGTGTTCACAGTTATGGGAGTGATGCTGTCAATCACAGGAAAGATCAACTCTGCTCACATTTTGATGCTGGTTGCCTCTCCAATATTAATAAAATATCTTACAGTATAGATACCATTCTCCCCAAAACAACAACAACAACAACAACAAACGTAGACAACAGATGGTGTGGTCTTGAGTATTTATACCTAATTTAGATTTTGGCAGATATCTAAATATGCCACATGGGTAAAATTTGACATTTAACAACTCCAATAAGTTCAAATCTATGAATCAAAGTGTTAAACAAGCAATGCAAACCTACAATAAGATATAAAAGTTATAATTTAAGAAAGCTTTCAGAATGAGCCATGTGCATGTAACCAAAATGTTATAGATTATTGCCCCAGAAGAGTATTTATGCTAAATGCTTACGGAGCTGGCTTCTTCCCAAGACATAGTGTTATGTGCTAAAAATGCATATAAGCATTTCTGAATATAGAATTACTTCTTCCTTAATTTACAGACACTATATTCCTTATGTGAAGTCCAAAGACAGAATACAACATATTTAGCAGAAGATCTCCATATGCCATTAACAAGTTTCAGCTGTGATTGTTCTTTATGGTAAAGCTCTGCATGTTTATAAGCTGTCTAAATGCTAGTAACTGGGAGACTGCCTTTGTGCATAAATCTCCCTTTACGAAATGAATCCCACATTCACAATGGGAACTTACCACTAGTAATTTTAAGTAACTGTTATTAATAGAGTTGGAAACTAAATTACTTAAGTCTAAGTGTAAAACTGTAAGCTGTGCAACTAAAATCATCTGCTACTAAACAGCTACATTTTAATACTAAGCTAAAGCAGAGTGTAGAGTCAGGCCCAGACAGGCATTTACAGGGTACAGATACTAAGCTGCTCTATGCTTTCACTACAACATAGAGGCTTTTCAGATTAGTGTGAGCCCTTTATGTGTGTCTGTGGTATTGACAGTTTCTGATCACACAGTGCCAGGACTACATCTTTAGCGTGGCTTTTATAATAAGGTTACTTGTATGTGTGTTATCGGTATGCACACAAACATAATTGTATACTGTATGTACAGATACACAAACACATTCTATACATATAGAGAGGCATGTAAAGGTACCACACATACAAGAAGCAGTTCTCAGAGAAGTAACCTGTTTCAGGAGATAAGCTAATTAAGACATACAAGCCTCTTGCAGGCACACAGTAAAACAATGGGTTTGAACCCCGCCCCATAAAAAAAGCCTCAGCTCCCTGGTTGGCAAAATCTACCAAATCAAAATTTACCAAGAAGGGATCTATCAAGCCTGGACTCTATTTCGTACCATAAATAAGAAATATTTACTTATAATTAACACTGCAGTTTATACCTGCCAGATTTGCATATACCTAGGCCACAGTTGCATATACATGTGTCTTCCATCTGAATACACACGATAGGGGTAGAAAGGATCCGAATTCCAACTCTTTGAACACTTATCGTGGGTGATGTTTACACTGAAATGTAAACATCCCAGTTGCACAGATCAAGAACCATAATCTTTTTCCAGACAGGGAGGTCAGAATGAAGCTCAGGAAAGGGCAGAAGGATTCCCTCACAGGCAGTAGAATACCCTTAGTAATTTGAACCTCGCAAAGCAAACAGCTTTATCAGAGGCAGTATTGTGAAGTACCCATACTCTAAACACAGTGTAAGATTTATGTTACATTTAAACAGCAAATGACTTTGGTAAATCATGCACATACTGGGTGGTTCAATGTAAATAATTATTAAATATTTCATAATTACAAGCTAAGAAATGAAAGAAGCCGTTACCAAACCATACCTACAACTAGAAAAACTTTTAATTAATTTAAAATTTAAGATATCAGAATAAGTTTGCGTTTTCGTTTTAGAAATAATTTCATTGACATTAATTAGCTTTAAAAATGTACAGAAATGCCAATACACACGAACTGTATTGTAATTAAGGTCCAAAACAATATATGCAAAAAATTAGCATTTATATTTTCGTCCCAGTTATCTAAAGGCGAGCAAGGACAGAGGATGCAATAATTGCAAATAGAAGCAGGTACTGTAAGAATCTGAAATGGTTGTGTGGAGTACACATGGGACATAGCCCTACCTCAGCACAAAACAGCTGTAATGAAGGCAAACAGCTGCTGAACGTGCCATATTTAACTGCCCATGCGAAATCCCAACAGGAGGCATGGTAGTGCTGTACACGCATCTCCGGTGGCTTTTCAAACTGGCACCAGCAAACATGTGCAAACAGACACACGCACAAAAATGGACATGCAGATATTCCAATAGCATAAATTCCATGCTTTTCAGCAGCAAGGCAGCTATCACAGCAATCTCAAAACAGACAACACTATTTGAACATCCTGATTTGGAAGTGAAAGTGTAAAAAACTGTGGCAAACTAGTTGTCATTACAAAAGGAGGATAACCCAGCTGAACAGCTAAGATATTAAACATTAACTCAATATTGTACTATTATTTAAACTAGTTATAGAATATGGCTGACAAAATTGAACCTTTCTTGTAATTAATACAGTACTTCACTGCTGATAATTTAAAATGTGTTTAGTTTGACTAAAGTGGCAGTAGGTATCTTAAGCTGAAAGAAAATATTGCAGAATTTAATGAGAATTGAAAAAGAATTTAGCCCTTCTAGGTTGTCCCTTCCTTATACTTTGGATTCCAGGTTCATGTACAAAACAAAAATGCTATCAAGGATACATCCCACCTCACAAAATGTTAAGAAAACATGGTACACGACAAATTAACCCAAAAATTGCACATGTGATGTTTGACTTACTCAAACTCCTTGTCCCTTAGTCAAACAACACTTTTGAGTAAACGACAACCAATAATGAAGAGTTAACATAAATGATGACTTTAGACATCATTTTACCTTGTGCCAAGGCCACACAAAGACATTGCTGGGCCCCTGAAATATTCTACCAAATGAGTACCATTACCCAAGCTCATATGCTCATGGGTCCTACCCATTGTGCGGGGCCCTGTATGTCTTCCCCTTATGGGCAGCTCTGCCATACGCTGAAATATAACCTGTTTTTGAAATTCCCATATGTATTTCATAAATTTGACATATTTTATATAGTTGACTGACAACTGTGGTCTTGTACTTGTGGCCAATTTTAACTTAGAATTACTCCAAAGAAATGTGATTTACTCTTTTTGAGGGTGGCAGGTGGTTAGCACTGTCACCTCACATCTCTAGGACCAAGGTTTGAGGACCATGGATATCTGTGTTATCATAGGATTTCCTTTTGGTCCTCTGGTTTTGCCTCCCAGTCCAAGAACATGCGGAGTTTATCTGAAGTTACCAAATCAGCCATAGGTGTGTGAGTGTGTTTCTGTGTGGATTATGTTTGTTTTACATTGTGGGGACCAATTGTTCCCCACAGTGTATTAAAAACCTGTTATTTTGACATTGTGGGGTACCATTTTTCAGGTCCCCACAAAGATCTGTGAATGCAGTCAAAAAAAGTAAAAATGCCAAGTCTCATATTTTGTTTGGCTACTTATGGTTAGGGCTGGGTAGGGGTTAAGGTCATCGTGTTGGGATTAGAGTTTTCCCATAGAAATTAATGGAGAGTCCCCACAAAGATATAATTACAAACCTGTGTGTATGTGTGCATGCATGTGAGTGGTGTGTCAGTATGCTTTGCTTTGGGTTGGTGCCCCATCCGGTGTTGTCCTCTGTCATGTGCCCATAGCCTCTGGGATAGGTTCCAGACCCCCGTGACCCTGAATAGGACAAGCAGTTACGAATGGATGGCTGTTTTTTTTTGGTAAATGGGGTCAGAGGTATTACTGATCAAAAGTAGTAAAAAAGCACAAGCATCTTGTTTCTCTCCATGGGTGTGTGAATGCGTGCGAAAAATACCAATTTATAGCAACCTTGGTTATTCAATATTCTACATGTTGTACTGGTGTATTCTTTCAAAACCTGTAAATATCACATGAACTTCTGAAAACAATACTGTAAGCACCCCAGCTGAAATATTCCTTCATCAGATAGACAGTATGGTGATTTTTTTTTCTAATATTCAGATAAGGCTTTGGGCCCATATACTACAAAATATTCATGATATTCCCAGGCACATATCAAGTATTTTAAATTTTGGAATGCACAGAATGTTTGGAGTTTAAAGCCTTATATTCATATTAGAACACTGTCATCTCATGAGATAGCATTACCACCTGAAGGACCCAAATGGAAAAAGAGCAATAAAAACATAAAATAGGGCATTCAGCAAATTATGGTCTCAGTCTAGCTAAATTAAATTAGCATTTTTACCCTTTTACTTACAATTTCTATGTCTTGGATATAGAAAAGTACAATATCAAGAGATATAGATTGCTAATATGAAAATATTTTATCCCAAAACACATGACACTTGCAAAATCTCCTCCAATGCAGAGAAAGACATCCAGTAAAGCCTGTTTGTGGCAGTACTTGTCCTTGCTTAGAAAGAAACTTCATATCTTAGAACATGGTGATGATATAAATAAGTCACATGTCAAAGACAAACCTGTGTGCTTACTTTCTCTAGCCCACTATTGAAACACTTCTTGCATGTTTAACTAGGATGACCAGATACTGAGCAAGGACAGGGTTTGTAAACTACCATTTCAATTAAAAAGATCTGGATGTCACTTAAGCGATGAGCTCTTGCTTCGTGCTGATTGGTCAGTCTCCTGTAATCATGCACGTATCACTAATGTTAATGTGAAACAACTATAGGAGTCTTTCAATCAAGGAAACAAACCAGTCAACGCACAAAAAGAACCTAACTCTTTAGCCAAGCACAAGAGCCTTTCAATTTTAAAGTAATTTGTAACACCTTAAGTAGCTCAAAGTATCCTCCCTGACATGGATTATCTAGTCACCCTATGTTTAATCGAAAGTCAAGTTACTAAATGCCTGAGGCGAAAATCCAGACCGTGATTTAGTTTCAACCAAACAGTTGAGCCTGAAGAGTCACAGTTACAGAGTATTCCACTGGTTCGTTGAAACAAAATCCTGGTCTGGATTTGTACTTTCTGGACCTGAAATTTCCACCTGTGCTAAATGCCCTCTAGCAGACTCGGTTAGCTGTTCGGCATTTCAAGATTCATTTGGGTTAACTGCCGTCCTGAGGGAGGCAGAAGTGTCCTGGAAGGCCAGCTTCGTTAATCCCTTAATCGTTTAACAACAAAGATAATGTAGTGGCAACACGCATTTAAATTCTCTCACTTGATATGTAATACAACTTCTCAAATACGACTTAAACTAACACGATCAGCCTTATATACTAATGCGGCTGGAAATTAAATTAGTTAAGAAAAGTGTTAACGATTGCCATGTTAAATTGTGATGGAATTTGTATATGTTAATTTAAAAGTCTAAATTCATATTCATACAATTATAAAAAAAAATCATAAGATATGTTTAAAATTATATCACACTATTATTCATATCAAATGTATGTGACGTATGTTGCAATTTGTATGTGAGCCTGCGTTTATAATTCCGTCTCTCAACATGTGTCCGGCTCGTACCACCACCAAGCGGAGAACCTCTTACCTCTTAAATGCAGCTTCAGCGCGCTCTTAAAGCGGGCATATAAACGCAGTGCCAACCAGCAATATATGATAACAAGCATGAACTACAGTGAAAAGGTAGCTTAGTTACCCCTGCATGCTGCGATCTGTATGAGGACAACTGCACATTTAAAGATTCATTAATTTCTCGAAACTGCAAGACATCGACGTTTTTTTTCAGATCACTAAGCTAAAATGCAGTTTTGACATAAAAGTATTAATAGCGTATGTGCAGGAGAAAGGTGTTTCTTGAATATTGTTCGCGGTTAAAAAGTTCTCTCTTTTTAAGAAACGGGCCAATGGAATTGATGAATCATGCTAATTGGCGTAAACACTATGAAATACGATAAAACGTTACAGAAAAAACAGCAGTTAACAGTTATAAGGTAACATTAAAACTAATATCATATAAAGATGGAACTGAAAATGACAATTACAATAAGCATTACTGCATAATACAGCATATCTATTAAACCGAACTCCCTCGATTTGCATGTTAATGTGTTAGGGATGCTATCGATCAGCATCTTTTATATTGTTTAATACTACTGCCACAGAGTTATACCTTACTGGTGAGTAGAACAGGCAACATTTTTATGATTGATGTAATATATAAGGTCGAAGAGATACAATAACATTTTCAGAAAGAAAGGAAAAGGGAACATTATAGTGACAGCCGGTATCCGCATAAAACAAGTGAAGACAATCTTGATTTTCTTGCATCTCAGTAGTGCCACTCTCTGTGCTGCCCTGACAGCGATAAAACACTGTCCCAATTAATCAGTTCGTAATCAGTCAACACACGCATACGAATTAAATAGCGTATTAATACATGTGGAATAACCAAAACTATTTAAACATGTAGTAAATAAAATATGTAAATACTTGGGATTGCAACTTTGTAACAATAATAAATCTGCATATAAAGTGTTGAAATTGGAGTTTAACTGGAGAATAGTATACTTTAAAATTGGAAACTCAATGAGTCTGGACCTTTGTTGACACAAGACCGTCTTAAATAAGGAAATGTGACTAGTAAATATAGGCATTATGCGTAATGACAGTTGAATACCTGTCACTCACCTGACTGTGAAGATCTCACACGAAGCACAATTAAAGTCGAAAGAAAGCCAAAGCAATACAGGGAAACGGCTAGCTTCATTTTGGTGAGGGGCTAACTCCTTTAATTTACATGTCCAGTAAAAAATGCCTTTCCCGACTGGAAACGAAATATGTCCTTATGACAGTTTTAAATTAGAATTTCAGAACACTGCTTATTTTTCTCCACGTGTCTTTCACCCAGCTTGCTTTTCGATGAGCTACAGAAGTTAAGACAAGACTACGATAATTTCCACAGCGTATGAAGGTTTGTGTAGATCTCAGCACTACACACATGCCATTACTCTCCACAGTTACGCGGCTGAGAAGCCGCCTCGACCCTGGATGCCATATCCCACGCCTCTGCTGATTGGTCTAGCTCAAAGTAAGTGCATTCTAGCCACGCCTTCCACTCCTCCTTTCCCGCGTTCATTGGCCTCTAGATGCTGCCAAATATCTCTTGCTTTCACTGCACTGTTCGAGCACCTGTCCCGTAAAATAGCAATATGCTTAATTTCTGATTGGGTTTGTTACGCTGAATTATCACCCCATGTTAAAATACGTATACAACACAATCATATTCTAGTATTTATGAATGTTCAGAAAACAATTTTGATATCTGTATTATTATCCAGCATCATCATCATCATCATTAACAACAACAACAATAATAATAATACATCAAGTAACAGTTAAATAACAATACAAAATGCTCAGCTAAAAGGCCCGAGTTGCCATAGCCATCATGTTGTATTGCACGGTTTTCAGGAGGAACAAGCAAGCAAACACACCAATAATGCCTAATTATTCATAACCATTAAAGGTTTTTAATTTTTTTCATACTTAATTCATATTCTTGCAATTCTTAACTTTCACCAACAGAGGGGGTCTTCCAAACCACCCAGGTAATATTCAGATGAACATTAAAGCTTTTATGCAAGAACTATAAATAACTATATATCTTAATTTGGCATATATTTAATATTGGTAATATGTAAGTGATTTAAAAAAAATTGAAAGAATATTAAGAATGCATTTGTTATAAGATATAGGCCTAATAAAATAAAGGTGATTTTGCAATTAATTTTTAAAATTATTTTGATAGATTGCTCCTCTGAAAGTATCTTTAGCCTATTACATTTGTGAAATTTATGCTTGCGATTTAGAAGATGAAGTAGGCCAAAATGTTCTAGAGTTCGGTAAGGCTCCCCAAATGGCAGGTCATTTGTAATTTTAGATAGACGAAGATTAATACGGTTTGTTTAATGTATATGATTTACCTGCATGGAGAGCATAATGAATAGAGACCTGAATATCTGGCCCATTATAGTATATCAAAATGCAGAATTCATACTGTACTCTGACGGAGGTTTATTGCACCCCGTAGAGTGTATTTGTTCTTTTGTTTTTTAATCTATGCAACATGCCATTATTTTAAATTTATCATTCAAGGGACTATGATAGGAAACCTCGGCAATGCCGGAGAGGATTCAAATACAGCACATGGTATTCTGGGTTAAGTAATAACATCTGTTCAAACTGATCAAACCCTAAAATTCAAACTAGCCTATGTGCTTCCCTATTTTTCGTGTCGTAACAGCGTTAGTTAATGTTTTATTGATAGTAAAATAACGTAGTATATTGAAAATGTTCGTTCCGCTTTATTATAGGCCTACAATATAACACACATTTTAGGGTTTCCTGTTACATTGTTTTTTTTTTCCAGCAAAGATGTATGAAGTAAATGGCTGTCCTGATCTGCAAACAGAACTTAGTGGATTCTTAAAATTCTAAGACCATTTAATGGTAAAATTATGAGGGTCGTAAATCACTCATGACATTCTGTTATTTAGCTTAATTCTACATATTGTACACAAACCAAGTAAGGTCGTCGACGTAGTTATGGTACGTGTGGTGATTCAATAAATATTAAAACAATAATAGGCTATATTATCTTTTAAAGGTCCTAATAAAAATTAAAAACGTAATGCTATGACAAAGTCGTCTAAAATTGCAATAATATATTTAGATGACAATTTATGTTAACACTTGACATCAAGAAAACTAGAAAAAATAAATCAAGAACTAATGATGTGTGACATCCTGGCTACTATAGTTTTTTTTTTCTTACCTAATCATTTTAACAACATGACAATTTTAACAACTGAATAGGAAAAGTATGATAAAACGCTATTGAATAAAGCGTTTTTGTAAGTAAGAGAACCGAAAACTGACCCCCGTTATTAAAAGTACATAGCTCAATGTGTAACAGTTCAGTTAATCCCATACGCAATACTACTGTGAGTGCTGTAACGTTTAGGATTTACGTCATATTACATATGGATGAACTAGTATTGCACTAAACTGGGAGAACTGCAATTTGTAAATATCTGGCCTTTCTCTGTTGTTAAAAAGGTTACTGTCATCAGCTGAGCGTTCTTCGAAGGGCGTACAATATATGCAAGACATAACCGCCAAACGCCAGCATTCAGATAGATAGATAGATAGATAGATAGATAGATAGATAGATAGATGAAATAAATTTGCGAATTCGTTTCCTGTACAATGATGGCAGTCTACACCGCCCTTTATTTAGATATTTAGATGATTATCTCCAAATTTTAATAGTCTTAACCCCTACCCAGCCCTAACCTTAACTATTAAGAACCACACAAAGTCCTTTTGGCATTTTTGATTGCAGTCACAGATTTGTATAAAATTGAGTTTCCCTTTGTGGGGCCCGGAAAAAATGGTCCATACAACGTCAAAATATCACATTGTGGGAACCAAATATTCCCAAAATGTCAGTAATATCAGCAATAAACATTGTTATAAATATAAATATAATATTTAGTTATTGACATATACATTAGGACCGTTTGTGTTTTCCATAATTGAGGGGATTACGTATAGTTTGGAGAATGTGTAATAATGGCTATAGATATAATGAACGCTAGATGTCAGTATACAACTATGAATTTAAATAGTCTTGGCCGTGTATTTTCTCGTATCATGTTATATAAACGGCCTCTTATTCTACAATGACGTTTTTTGAGATATTGTCTACAGTCATGAAGGTAACATTTTGGATGCCAAAATGAATTAATACCTCTTCTCTGGAGTCTTCAGTGTAGCCTTTAGATAAAATATTCAAACAAAGATTGTGAGAATTTTTCCTAGGGGTGGAGCCTTGCATAAAAATAAAATGAAAAAAAAAAAACGTCTAAGTATTTGTTAAATGGTGGAAAGGGATAGTGAAAATGCATAAAAAGAGAGAATGAAATCTTTAAGTCAGGGGTCTCAAACTCCAGTCCTGGAGGGCTGCAGCCCTACACAGTTTTCGGTTCACCCTCGTTTAACACACCTGATTCAACTCCTTGTGCTAATTACCACACAGCTC
>JAODLC010000001.1:33092821-33104960 GCA_026781145.1 Hippopotamyrus pictus
TAATTACCACACAGCTCTTGAGCTGAATCATTTGTGGTGGAAGAGGGAAAGAACTAAGCTACACAGGGCTGCGGCCCTCCAGGACTGGAGTTTGAGACCCCTGACTTAAGTATACCAGTGAACTTGTGTATGCTTGTGTATGCTTGTGTATGAGTATATATCTGCGTATTCTAGTTTTGTATTCTTGCTTGTTTGAAATTGTATAGTGTGCATATTTTCTTTTAACATATATGTGCAGATGTGTCAATCTGAAATCGTTTTAGAACTTAAATGGAGATTCCTCTACAACATTGTACCATGTGGGGTTTTTTTTAGTTTCAAGATGACTGGATGCATTCCACACCAAATGACTATTTCCACTACAACAGTGGTTGTTAAACTGCTTCTAACCCACTTTGTACTGTATTTCTCTTTCTTTCAAACCCACTTCCATTGTGATGTAAGATCACCTCTCGGAAAAATCGCCCAAGGTTTGACTGATGAGTGCACCTCTCACGATATTTACATAAAGGTGGGAATACACCCACATTTTATGTTAATGTCAGCCTGCACAAAGAATGTATGAGATTAGGTAAGGAAAAGTTACCTAGTGTTTATAAGACTGCCTCTTCATAGATTATGCTGGGAAAATGTACAATTACACCCAGCATTTACAGTTAGACTGCTGGCAGGAAGATGTAGAATCTTTAGTAAAATATTGTGGTCACACTGTGTCATTGTCAATGTGATACATTCTGTTTTAGGTTGGCAGGCATAAAGAAAACATCTGAATGGGTTACTCAAAGCAAAAAGGTACGTGCCATCTGTTTTCCTAACTGAAATAAATGAAAGCAGTTTGACCCTCTATTGCTAAAATAAAATGTACAGTTTTTTACACAATATTTGCCCATTTCAGATATCTCAGTGAATATCTCACTTGAACAATGGGTTACAAAGAAACAAAAGCCTTTTTCCATGTTGGTGTCTAGTTTGTGGTTTCCAACTACATTATATGAACAAAAGTATTGGAACACACCTCTCATTCATTGAATTCAGGTGGTTCATTCAGACCCATTGCCACCAGTGTATTATATCAAGCATCTAGCCATGTAGTAAGGTTTAAAGACATTTATGAAAGAATGGGTCATTCTGAATGGGTTGTGGAAAAGCTGTTCGAGTGTCGTACTGTCATAGGATGCCACCTTTGCAATAAGTCAGTGAATTTTCTTCCCTGTTAGACATTCCAAGGTCAACTGCGAGCGATATTGTTGCCAACTGGAAGCATTTAGGAACAAGAGAATCTCAGCCATGAAGTGTCAGACCACATAAAGTAACAGAGCAGGGTCACTGAGTGCTGAGGTGCATAGTTTGTAAAAGTCGCCAACGCTCTGTTGACTCAGTAACTGCAGAGTTCCAGACTTCCTCTGGCTTTAACCCCAGCATAAAACCTGTGCTGAGAGCTTCATGGAATGGGTTTTCGTGGCTGAGCAGCTGCATGCAAGGCTCACATACACAAGGGCAAGCATTGAATGGAGTGGTGTAAAGCACGCCACCACAGGACTCTGGAGCAGTGGAAACGTGTTCTGTAAAGTGACAAAATCACGCTTCTCTCTCTGGTAGTCTGATGGACAAATCTGGGTTTGGCCAGGAGAATGTTACCTGCCTGACTGCATTTTTCCAGCAGTAAAGTTTGGTGGAGGAGGGACAATGGTATGGGGTTCTTTTTCAGGTGCTGGGATTGACCCGTTAGTTCCAGTGAAGGGCACTCAATGCTTCAGCATGATAACACATTTAGGACATTTCTATACTTCCAACTTTGTGGGAAGTTTGGAGAAGGTCCTTTTCTGTTCCAACATGACTGTACCCCAGTGCACAAAGCAAGGTCCATAAAGACATGATTGGGTGAGTTTGCTGTGAAAAAGCTTGACTGGCTCGCACAGAACCCTGACCTCAACCCCATCAAACACCTTTGGAATGGACTAGAATGGAGATTGTGAGCCTTTCATGTCCAACATCAGTATCTGACCTCACAAATGCTCTTCTGGATAAATGGGCAGAGATTTCTATGGTCACACTCCAAAATCTTTTAAAAAGCTGTCCCAGAAAAGTGGCAGTTGTTACAGCTGTAACGGAGGGACCAACTCCATACCTCCAACCTCATAGAGGTGTAATGGCCAGGTGTCCCAATACTTGTCCATATAGTGTAAAACATACTACAACAGCAGTCCTACCTTGGCTCCAATTATGTGTGAAAGACTCTTCTGCAATCTATTGAAATCTTTGATAGTCTAATAGTTTAATTATACTTGTAATTAATTATAATAAGTACTGGGGTGATTAATGGGTGGCATGGTGGACCACTGGGTTGCCTCACACCGCTGCCTTGTCTGTGGAGTTCTCCTTGCATCACACAAGCTTCCTTCTGAAGGCTAACTGGTGTCTCTAAATTACTTATAGCAAATGTATGTGCTCTGTTATGGAATGGAGTCCCAACCAGCATGGACCCCAGTCTTCTGCTGCCCGGAATAGGTTTCCATTCACTCAGAGATTTGATGATGGATGGATGGATGGATGGAATGATTGTCATTCTGTGATCTTTTCTAAACCTTGAAGTGATCAAGGGTAACAATAAAAAGCATTCAGCTTTGCTAATTCATTTTTTTTTTTCGAAGACTTAATTTGCATGTTATCATATTATAACTATTTCATTTGCATGTAATGCATTTCCATAAAAACCACTGTTTTAAACATTAATGACAAAGATATTGCAGTATTACAGGTATCTAATAATGCAACTATTTACAATGTCATTTGCGTTCTTTGCTAAAAAGAACAAAGCATGGAATCTAGTGAAGTAGCCATTACAATTGTATGCATGCCATATTAGACATAGGATTTGTAACTGATTTTATTTTCTTTTACTTTCTAGGTATTGTGGACCAGAACACACACTTTATTAGGATGTAGTAAATTTATTTAACAAAACTGGAAATTAAACCCACCTACTCTCCTGAGGTGAGTAATTTAGACAAAGGCCAAGTACTAAAAGCTGAACAATAGCCTGCTGGCTAGTAAATAAAATTACGTTTCGGACATTTTTTTTGTTGAACTACTCAGTTGGCTAGCAGTAAAAATTCGGATGTTCCAGCCCTGCATAAGATTGTTAACGGTTTTAATGCTGGCGTATCAATCAATAGCAAAGTGGAAGAGTTTAGCAAAGCGGCTAAAGGAAAATGAAACTGCTGACATTTATATGGGGGAGGAACAGGACTGAAGCTTTAACATAAGCAGAAAACCAGACAGATAGAGAGACCACAAGTTGCCTCATTTTTTGCCCTCTTTATCTGTTTCTGTCGCATGTCATGTAATTTTAAGCTTCAGTCATCCAGAAAGTGATCAAAGTTGACTAAAATATGAGAGAACTGTTGATAAAAGTCCTGCGTACCTAAGACAGTTGGGGTATTGGTTTGCTCTTGTGTTGACAAAAGGATTTTGTTCCCATTAATCTTATGGTTAAGAACAAGAAAATTTAAATTAAAAAACTAAATTAAAAAATGATAGACACTACATGAAAAGACTGACAATAGAAAATTATATTATTATTATTATTATTATTATTATTATTACTACTACAATTATTATTAATAATATTATTAAATATAGAAAGCCTTTTGAGGCTGTATTAAAATCAGAGAGTTATGGCCAAAAAGTAGAGGTCATAGCAGGTAACAGTAAGTGTCCCCCAAGGCTCAGTTCTTGGTACTCTCCTCTTCAATCTGAACACCACCTCTCCGGATTCTGATCATCCAGTCATATGACTTCTCCTATCCCTTCTGTCTTGATGACATCCAGCTATACCTGACCTTCCCTCCTCTGGATACCAGTCTCTTCTCTAATCTCTGCATTACTTGCTAGCGTCGCAGAACATCTCTAAAACCAAGCTTTTTTCCTGCCTCTATTAAGGTTTGCATAATGATAAGTTGTCAGATATTCTTTCCTGTATAAATAGCAGCTTCTACTATTCTATAACATCAGGAAAATCAGACAATATTTGTAAGAATATGCAGCTCAAGTTCCAGTCAAAGCATGTCATTTTGTGACAACTACTACAGCTCCAGCTTATGTTGTCAAAGCAATGCAGATGATTTAAAATCTGGCAGAATATCTGGTATTCAATCAACTAAAATGCTGTCATGTTACAACCCTCCTTGTCTTTCTTCATTAACTTCCTAAAGGCACTTGCATGAAGTCCTTGGTGCTGGCTTTCAGAGACATTTATCTAACTGTACCTGTCTCCATAAAGTTGCACATTGAAACCTAAATCTCCTCTTGCCCTTTTCAGTCAGAAGATTCCTCCACCATGATAGAAAGTCTCATTCTAGACCAGGGGTAGCCAATCTTATCCGCAAAGGGTCGGTGTGTATGAAGGTTTTTGGGATAACCTGTAGGTCAGCTGTTCAAACCCAGGTGTGAGGACTCTCCAGCCAATCAGTCCTCTAATTAGTAATCTAATTAGGGCGTTGCAGTGAAAACCCGCACACATACCGCCCCTTTGCGGATAAGATTGGCTACCCCTGCTCTAGACGTTCCTCGATGGTGGAATAAGCTACCCACCCACTTCTGGTGATCAGAATCATATTAGGGTCTTGCTATATTCTTTGTAATGCATTGCTTTGATGGTAACTAGGGAAGTTTTTCTGCTGAAGTAACGTACGTAGTTTCTTTATTTTGTTCTACATTTTAGCTTTTCCCTAAATGTAGGATGTGTATGTTATGTGATGTTTTATATCTCTCCAGCTTTGTCAGCTTGATACAGAATCAAGCATTAAATCTAAGCTCGATCCTTAGATTTAAGTTCTGTTTGTCTTGAGGAGCAGGCAATTCACAGCTGAATGTTGTTTACGGTATTTCGCCATCGATAAGCATCTGGCTTAAGAGAAATACCAATCAATACAAAAACAAATTCATGAAATTAAGATTATTTATAATAGTTACTGTATTTTGAGAAGTGAACATAAATCACTAAATAATTTATGTGAATTAATTCAACTAAGACCGGACTAAATGTAATAATAAGAACTATTTTCAATAAAAGTATTTTTTTCCCCTCAACCTGCTAACTTTGTTTTCTCAGGGCCAGATGTAGAGAATGGTGGTTGTGGGTGCCGGTGGGGGAGGGGTGTTTTCTAACAGAGCCTGACTTTATGTTATGGAAGAAAGGGGCATCTGGATAAGATAAAACGGAAGCTTCCTCACTCACACGTTTGAATGACACTCTGGCAGTGCCGATACCACAGTGTGGCACATGCAGCATGAGTCACCCGCCCACAAAAGCACACAGATACTTGCTCATTTCAAACAACTGGCGGGATTCTGACAGTTTGCAAAAACAGTGTTATTTTATACTATAGAAGTGTGGCATTCAGATCATCAGTCCAGTTAAGCAGCTTCTACTAGCAGGAGTTGTAAAATAAATAAATATATATATATATATATATATATATATATATATTGCTTGCTTCAGTCCTGCTTCTTGGAGCCTGTTTTGAATTGTCCTAGCAGTGCACTTCACACCACTTAACGTTAAGGTCACTTGAGGTCATCTTTCAATTTATGAGGCACTGCTGGATAAGTTGACGGTCGTTTCTGGCATTAGAAAGTTGCTTCTGCTCTCTACCTGCTTCATTTTTGGTTATTGCCAGTGTCTCCTGCTTCACCTTATTCTTTTGTTCTGCTGTCTTACAAATTTTGCGCCTGGAAGCAGCCTGCCTCGCAGTTTGGCCTTCTGCCAGCAGAACCAGGATTAACCCAGGATTTTAAAAAGCAGATTTTTAAAAATACTCTTAATTTTTTTCAAGAGATGCATATATATTCAACCATGACATTGGTTAGAAATAAACGTAATCAGAAATTATCATGAAATGGCTTCATTTGAGAAAGAAAGACAACATTATTTTGCATTTTACCATTGTTTGGAAAGAAAAATGTGTTACAAGATTCATATACAGTAAAAGGTACAATTGTGCCACAGACTCCAGGTCAAGTATATTTTCTTCTACTTTTTCCATTATGTTCAGCAATGGGCAATGTATTCATTTTAAGAAGGTTTACTGTAAAGGGATGTACATTTTTTAAACTAGTATATTCAATATTCACTCGTATAACTGCAGCACAGCGAAAAGCAAATAAAGTTCAGTAGGTTCACAGATTATTAACAACATGTAAATTATACAGTACAGAATCCATGCAATGCTTGAAAAATGTTTAAAGTCCCCCATTTCATTAATTTTACTGACATTTTTCCTAAGTAAAAAATCAATATGAAGAGAAAAATGAATATTATGTAACCACATTACATAATCAGTCTTGCTATAAATCCAATAGGACATATATATTACTACAGTTTGGCATGTTTAAACAAAATCAGTTAAGGAATTGTTTTGTGATTGATAGTTTTACATTTATGTAACAAAATATGACTGTGAAAAATGAATAATACAAGAAATAAAAGGAATGTAATGTATGTAAATAAAATATACACATTCAATGTGAAAATTAAACTATTGAAAACAAAATTATAATTAGATAATATAGCCTCAAGAATTGTGGCCAATATACAATAGCATAATTATAAGGCACTACCGGCAAGCCCCAGAACCAAAACTATGCACCAAGACAAGTTTTTATTTTGATTTCAACGATTAAGTAAACCTTACTTACATACACACAAGGTGATAAAAATAGATGGTAATGCATCTTTCACAGATTGGTCACACAAAGTATCAGAAAAGTAAATATAAAGAGTGCCAGCTGTCTTTTGGTAACAGTTAAAAAGCCTAATTCAA
The DNA here is from genome assembly GCA_026781145.1 of Hippopotamyrus pictus. NCBI lineage: Eukaryota > Metazoa > Chordata > Actinopteri > Osteoglossiformes > Mormyridae > Hippopotamyrus > Hippopotamyrus pictus. The sequence continues at coordinate 33,099,646 of JAODLC010000001.1, forward strand.
AACCTCACACATTCCAAATGCTTATGCAGACCAGGGTCATTGGAGCCTGCAGTCTATCCCAAGCAGCACCAGTGCGAGGCTGCGGGTAAATTGTGGATAGGATGTCAGTCCATCACAGGGCACACACACACAAGCAATGTTATGGGCAATTTTGCGATACCAGTTCACCCTATTGCATGTCTTTCGTCTGCAGTAAGAAACACACATGATACAGAGAGGACATGCAAATTCCTTACACATAGGATGTGAGTATAATTCTGATTCTTTCTTAAAATAATAAGAAGAATAAATAAAATCTAGAAACAATTGTCATACAACTTAAACATTAGACCACTGAGTTGTTTTATATAGTATAGTGGTTTTATAAATAATTACCATACATTTAAATGATGAAAAGACATTTAAAACTTAAATATTGAGGCTTGCTCAAAAACCAAAGCCTATGAAAACGGAGGTAGCCATGTTTGGCTCCAACTTACTAGTTCCATGAGTGCAAAGTCTCAGTTAAAGTGACAAATGACATGACTTTTTTTATCATTGTCAATATATGCAAATTTATCTTAAATCTTAAAACCATTTATCTGGATGCTCCATGAAAGTGTTCAAATGCTCAACGGTATACCAATCTAGAGAATGAAGCATTAGACTAATAACCGCCCACAAATGAATGATAGTCATGACATTTAAACCTTCATACAGTTGATTATTCTACTCTATGCATTCCAATAAAACAGAATCTTTGATTCCAAAAGGTGTCATCTTTGTTACAGTAGATTTAAATGGGCTTAATAAGAATTGCTATAAATTCACATACAGTATGTCCTCATAGGAAGCATTTACTTGGAGGCTGAAAATATGCAGACGTCCTCCAGGAACACTTCTCAAACAGTACATGGAATTCACCTCCCTAGTGAAAGATGTGCTCTCCACGAACAATGTGCGAAGAAAATTCATAGCGATCTTGGCTGCAGCGACCACATATGTTGCACTCCAAAGGGTTTCGGTATCCATGGCAACCCATGTGGATAGTGTACATGACATGGTCTAGAAAGAGCACGTGGCAATGCTCACACTTAAAGGTTCTCATCTCCTTGCCTTCCCTGCTAAAGACGCGGTAAATATTTCTGGTGATACAATGGTCAAAAGAGGCATCCATGCAACCTAGTCTCACCTCCTGCACCTCTTCTTTATCAGCCGTTGTGCTATACCTGAGGTAGGGAACATGATTAGAGGAGCTGCCAGGCCTGTCCTGCAGACTGCTGCAATTGAAGCTAGCAGATTCAATTCCACTGTTACAGGGGGACTCCTCCTGGTTAGTCAGACTATTCTTAGGCCGAATGAGGGACAAAGAGCTGTTGATGGAGGAAGGGGAATCTAATTGAATGGATGGTTGAGGTAAAAGAGTCTGCCTGTTAGCCTGCTCCATTTGGGGCCCTAGTTGATACACATGTGTATAGAGAGGGTTGACTATAGGCATGATGTCTGTCACTGAAAGTGTTGGGTGATGGACAAGAGGCCTTAATGCACTGGTGCCCAAATAAGAAATAGCATTGTTAATAGCATGGTCCATTATGTGAGCTTGCAATAGCTCTGCCTCCTTCTCATATTTAAGGCTGGCTTGGTAGCTGTAGTACGCCAGCTTTTCATCTGTGGAGAATACAAACACACCATAGGTTAAATCCCTAACTGAGACAGCTTGCAAAGACAATGAGTTCATAAGTTAGTTAGTTATGTTGACTTGTAATGCTATGCAAGCAGCTACAACTATATTCATGACAAAAGTAAATGGATATTAAAACAGATCGTACAATCAGAAAAGAATTTATTAATAAAATTAATAATTATTAAATGCTGCAATCAGTTTAAACAATCAATCAAAATCACCAGAGAGAACATCTTCGTAATCAGTTAAGCATTTATAATACATTATGAAGAAGATGTTGATTGGACATGGTATCAGTTTTTTGCCAACAGTATTCTAACATACTTGATGGGCATAGGCATTTTAATGGGCATATAATGCTGGGAAGCACCATTGAAATATTACAGTGACATTCATATAAGGTATTGTGTGGGTTGAGTCATTTTGCTTTCAATGACATCAACATCAATGCAACAAACCACAATGCAACAGATTTGCCATGTCTGCAGCCCAATCCTACCCAAGATCTTTAAAATTTTGACTGAATACACACAAATTAAACATAGATAAAAGCATTAGATTTTATTTCAAACTGATGCTAATTCGCTAAGAATCTTCATTTAGTAATTTTGTACTCAGTGTACGCTTCCATTTCCAAGTACTACTGCACTTACCTACAAACTTCTGCGGTACAGTGCTTTTCCTTTTCCCTACAGTGCTTGACAGCCGTTCCATTACTGGTGGCTGGTTGAAAGGCACCAAGGAAACAGCTTCTAACAAAGATGTCTTCTCTGTGCTACCTTCCACTGTGTTAAGAACATGCAGTAAAAGAGAGGTAAGTAGGACAAAGTGTCTAAGAGTCAAATTAGCCAAAGAAGTATTTCCCATATTTACCAATTCAAATAGATCAATATTTAGGCATGCAGATCACTGCTATGTCTGCTAAGGTATAACATTACATTTTTAGGAACAGCCTGACATATACAGATATAAGGTTTCATTTATCTTTAACCATCAAATTTCATCATAAGAAAAAATTTACAAAAAAATGGATTTATCAGACCCGGTGAATGTGCATATGTATGCAATTTCCCTTTGATAAATTAGAACTGTCTTGTAAATTTGTGTACATACACCAACGTGAGATCCTGCCCAGTTGCCGCTCACAAATCATAATTATTGATGCAAATGAACTGCAAGTTCATAAAATATGCAAATAAAATCTTTATGATTGCTGAGTCTGATGATAGCGACTGTAAATATAAAACCAAGAAGAGGAGTTTTGAGCAGTGAGAAGCAGAGGCATCTACTTCTGTATTCTGTACTGTTGTGCATTTGATAAACCAACTTTTGACTTTTGAACATTATCACAGTGCAGTGGCAGATGGTGATTTTTAAAATGGGGGAAGCACGCTGTGGACAGTAGGCCATATGGCCAAAAAAAACACCTTTTTTTTCTTTTTTTAGTACGGCAGCTACTTCTGTGTAAACTCTGCTCTCCTTCATCAAAGGACTTCTTTAGAATGAAATCAACATTAGCTGAAGTGTCTGACATTTTCAAAGCCTCTATCTCGACTTTAACACACATACAACTGCAAACTAACTACTAAACTAGTAATAAAATTATAAAATTAAAAGTAAAAATTATAGAAATTGAAAATTAAACAAACAATCAAACTCGAAAACACACGACTTTACAATATTTACAAATGCCAATGGGTAAAGATGACATATGAAATGGTAAAGTGCTACTTTGGGTTTCAACAAAATGCTTCTCCGCACTCGCATGCAACAGAATGAAAGAATACTGTAAGCCAATGCTGATGACACCATGTGAAAGTCATGATCATTAATGTTAATGGTAGTTAATCCTGTATTGTACACAGAATCCAGGCAGATCTAAAATATCTGACTGCAAGTCAGTGTTCAATACGAATTGCTTAAGCAAAAACTATGCATGAAACACTTTTTAGTCGAGTCCCCCAAATGTATCACGGTGGCACAACAAGGCTGTTTTGAAAGTCTCCTTCAAATGCAGCTAGAAATATGTCCTTCCTTTCCCTGGCTACGAAGGATGCATCCGATGGGTCCTTCACTGCCCAACATATACAGAGATTCATTGTGCTACAAAGGCTATGCTGACCATGTCCTTCAAAGGGCCCTGGATTGGGACAAAGCCATAGACTCCTAGTGGAGCCTGGTGTCCAGGCAGGGTCCGAAAACACATAATCAAAGCATATTCATGAATAAGCACTCTGTGTTAATGAGCACCTGTGGGCTGTATTTATCCTGGTTGCAAAGGGAAAATTTATGTATATGTTATTGAAAGCAAATTCTGTAAAATGATCAGTGCTGTGGTTCAATCAGCAAGATAGGTTAAATTTTTAATTGAAAATAAAATGACTTGACACTGATAAATGTGCTAATTAATTTCTATTTGTAATTTATGTTGGAAGCCAGGCCACCCATGTGGTCTTAGAGCAATTGTGTCACAATGTCAGGGCACTCAGGTAATTTACTGCAAAACAGACAAAGGGCAAAAACATTACACATAGTGCAAAGAGTAAACAAATAAGTGAAAAATAATAATTAGTGCTTCTTGAAAACTCATTCCCTTCTAAATCTTCCATTATGTAGTTAGAAAAATCAATTATGCCATAAAGCATTCTTCTGACTATAGGCAGATCCATGATATGAATGTTTGATGCCTAATTCACACTTAGTGTAACTAGCGACAATGAGAAACCTTTTCAATTCATGGGATGAGTTGTAAAGAAATATGAAGACAACAAATTAGAGTTGATCCATCCACATTGTGGGGGTTAAAGGTGCAAGCCCCCCAGCATCCGGAAAAACCGCACCAAATTTTTTGTTCCCTCAATGAGCGAAGCAAAGCAAAGCTAAAAGGTACAAGAAATGCATGATACAAAGATGACTGAGATCACTGCAAGGTACCACATAAGAGGCTGCTGTAAACGTTTGCCGTCCATCAGCACCGCACAGAAATTTTATGCATTTATGAGTTACTAAACTTTTTGTTTGCCATATCCTGGTCTTCACGTGACATCTGTGGCTTTCACAAAACTCTTAAAAAATTCTGAAACATTTCCAGTGATATACCAAAGCTATGGGGAAATGTTGCTATGCAGAAGGATTGTCTGTAAAGTCCTCAAGGCAAATACATAGTCTTTGGCTTATGCAAGTAAATGGAAAAATTAATTAATCCCACTTAACATAATTAGATTTAATGTTTGTCAAGTCAAAGCTCAGCATTGGTGATATGAGCTGCTGGCATGTTCATGGTACTTAGCTGATTAATCTGCAGTTCACTGAGTGTCATCTTTTCCCAAATTGACCAAAATGTTTAGTACACCTGCCCCTGAGTTTTCAAAAATATATATTTTTTCCCATCAATTTTTGTTTGATAAATCCCAGGTTTTATTGCGAAAAGTTGCATTTCGGGCCTCTTTTTGTACATAGGCAACTTTGATAAATGAGATCCCTGGGGAAACTAGGCAGGAACTCAAGCTTGTGAACATATGCATATTTCTAAGATACTGTAGTTATGATTTATTAAGGGGAACATAAGAACTATACATTCAGCCCATCAAGCTCGCTTGGGGAGAACTTAACTAATAGCTCAGAGTTGTTAAAATCTTATCTAGCTCTGATT
>JAODLC010000001.1:33143292-33154113 GCA_026781145.1 Hippopotamyrus pictus
CTGCGACCTGTCATGTATCACGGGACCTCCCCAGTGTTCCCACCGTGTCTGCGACCTGTCATGTATCACGGGACCTCCCCAGTGTTCCCACCGTGTCTGCGACCTGTCATGTATCACGGGACCTCTCTTTGTTTGCAAGTGTAAGAGAGGAATAGCAGTGTTCCTGATGTATGATCTACTGTGTGAGTTATTTTAAGGACTATTAATAAGTCTCTTTCTGTTACAATGCTACTTTGCCCTTTCTCTACTTTTCTGGAGCATAGGTCTTCTGAGCATTGTAGTAGTATTTAGGAAATTATTATCGGTTTGGTTTATTTGTTGGCAGTGAAGAGGCCTGTTTTAAAGAACTAAACTCTAGTGCTAGTAATGCAAAGGTAATGTTTAATAGCTGTTTATAAGGCAGCATTAGGCAATATTCCAGTACAACATACCATTAAGCTTATATACAGTATCATGCTTCTGAGAGTGTGTATTGGTTTGTTCCAATCAATACTCTGTAACTGCACATTTCAGCAAGCAGGTCTTTATCTCTCTCAATGAGGTAACCATAAGCAGATTTGCCTTAATGCAGTCTCCATGGATAGTAGATCCATTTGTTGTCTAATGTTTGCTCAACACATATGTTCATTTTTAAGTATTTCCAAGAGCAATACAGGAAAAACAAAGATCACTGTGTGATAGAACCTCCCCTCACAGATGGATCAGTGTGAGCTGTAGTGTTAGAGGTGTCGTATACTTGAGACAAGAATTAAATTAAAGTTGTTTACATATGAAAAGTCTGTAATATATTTTTGAAAATGTTGACATCAAGTTATTCTATTGGACAGGCATCTGTTTATTGATTCATTTATTCATATAATATGGATGGCTCTTTACCACCACCTGGTGTATCAACTTTGAATGGAAATACAATCTGGTGTTTCTTTAAATACCCTTGTTATTAGTGGATTGAAGTTTTTACATCCTTAAGTACTGTACCTAATATTTCATAGAATCGTTTTTGGTGTTCTGCAGGAACAGAGGCACACAAGCAAGCACGGGTTTCGAGTCTCACCCCAGGAAGACAACATTTATTAGAAAATAACAGTACAAGTGTGGAGTGAAAGTGGGAATTGCAGGGGGGTGGCATGGCCTGGCAGGCTTGAGTCAACAGGTGCAATATTGCAAGTAATCTTCAGTCCCTTGTCTTTTGGCAGCTATGATAGAGGTAGTTTTTGGGTTCTCGAGGTCCATCTCATGACACCTTATAGCTTGATCTCCTGATATAAGGTATGACTGGTTTAAGTACTAGCTTGCTGTTTAATCTCTTCATAAGTAGATATTCTTCACATTTTAATTATGAAATACTTTCTGTCCACGATATATATTTGTTGGATGTTTGTGATCCTTAGTCAAATACATTTATGGAGTTCTACGTGTCTGAAATCTACCTAATGAAGTCCTTAGAAATAATGAGTTGTGATTGAAACGTATCTGCCAGTTGATAGGTTGATTCTGAACAGGTGAATTAATATTATTCAGTGAAATTTCTGTTTAGAGTTTTTAAATTGAATTTCTTTAATGAGCTCATACTATCAATAAGATGCTTAACTGCAAAATTCATGAAAAGTATTTTCATCATATAATAAGCAATTTATATTTTAAAAATACCCCTTACAACTGGTTACAACTGTGTAGGTGTCCAGTCATTAGTCTTCCATTATTGTAGTGACAACTAATTTGCATATGTGGATTGTGGCATTAAATCAATAGTACTGATTTTACATAAAATTCTAATGTGTCTAAATTAAAATACAATAAAACAGTTAACAGATGATTTGTCAAACATAAATAAGATAATTGCTTTAGAGAAATAATGAATTTCAAAGATGCCTTCTTCTGTAATGTGTGAAGGTAATGCTAATATAGTGGACAGGTACAAAAAAAGTGCACAGGTATTTCCTCTCTAGTTCTCAAGATCTTCTGTGGAGTCCAGGCTGTCAACGTCTGACCCTTCACTGTGGATTGGAATTGATTCCATGCCCACCTTTCCCAGAGCAAAATTTATGAAGACCTAGAGAGACAATGACATCACCAGAAAAAACTGATGAAACCCAATATCCATGAGCTACTTCCCCACTCATAATAAAAAGCAAAATAGTCATTAGTGGCAGCCCTACTCCCTGTGTGGTGACTGATAACAGGACTTCCTTAGTGTTTTTTAACTTTTATTTTATAAATAGTATTTATTTTTGTGTGACACAGACAAAAATTAACAAAATAAAAATGCAACATATAAACAATCAAATAAGCAAGCCCATGAAGTCCTCTACCGTCATTTTATAATGTATTGGTAATTGAATCTTAATACTAATCTGAGATTAATTTTATGATGAGATGTTTACTGTAGACTTTTCTCACCTCATCCAGAGTGGTCTGACTGACAGAGAAGTGCTTGATTTGTAGGGCGATCTTGTTGGACTCCAACTGGTCAAAAATGTAAGCCACACCTCCAGGGGCTACTGGCACATGGTACTCAACCATGGCAGAGTGCTGGTCCTTTTTGGGGAGAGCGTAGACACGTGATGCTTGATGACACACTCATAGACTACATTGTTAGCTGTACAAGCTCCACAGAATGTAAAGACCTTTTTAAACTGAAAGCACCACAATGGAAATTTGTAAGCCCCTAGTAAGTTGTTCGAACACACTAAATATTTACATAGGTTGAAATCCCATAATTACTGATCTCACCTTCAGATATGTGCTGGGGAAATGGAGCTGCATGAAGTTGGTGATGAATTCCACATTGCTAGAGGCCAGTGTCAGGTACATTTTAACTGTGAATCCACTGCCAAATCTGACAAATAAAGAAATAAATAGATAAACAGATAAAGACTTTTATTAGCCCTTGATACCTTATTATTTATATTATTGCTTGAAGTAGTGCTGCAGAGTGCTCTTACCTGTGCTTGATGTGCTGCAAGGAGCCCAGGCATCTGAATTGTCCATTAACCATTATTGCCAGTCGTGTACAGAGAGCCTCACACTCCTCCATACTGCAAGGTAAAAATGTGGCTCAGTTATGCTTGGCTTCGGAAAACTAATACCGTATAGACAGAAATACAATCAACACTTAGATATATCATACTGAAATCACCAGCCATAGATTCCACATATATACAGTAATCACTATTAAAAAACATCTTTATGTCAAATATATACCCACATGCATTGTTTTTTAATAATTTAAATAAAATTACCATTATGATTTCTAAAAGGCTTAAGATCATAAAATTGATACAGATTTGGCCATCATAGTATGTACCTCATTAATATTTTTAGGCATACTACTAATCTGCTTATCGAATTGTACATATAGTACACACAAAATACATATACATAAGATTCAAATTGTCACAAAAACAGGTGACAAGAAAACAGGGTACCTGTGTGAGGTAAGTACCACAGCACATTTGCCCTTCACCTCCTCCGAGATGACCTTCCAAAGGTGGCGTTTGGAGCGTGGATCCATTCCCGAGCTGGGTTCATCCTGCAGGAAAAATGGTGAGTGACGGCAGTGTTACCCTGAGAGTGACAGCCCTGTACCTACACAAGACATTTGGCATCATTGTTTTGCTGTTCAAATAGATTGCAAGGCTACTGCACTGATTGAAGGTGGTCATCCTCACCAGAAGCAAGATCTGAGGGTGCCCAATGAGGGCTATGGCAGTGGACAGCTTCCTACGGGTACCGCAGCTGTAACTGCCACTGGTCTTTTTCTTGTGGTAGTTAAGCTCCAGCCTTCTCAGTAGGTGGTTCACCGCCTAGGAAGACCAGGAACAAAACTTATCACATGTATAGAACCACGGGATCTTGGCATATACAGCATAGGTACACTACAAAGTATTTTACATTTAACTAATTTATCTGACACTTTTATTCAAAGCAACTTGCAGTAGGAAGAAAGGTTACAATTATGATAGCTCCGTAAGATTTGTTATTGTACAGTAATGCTGTACTTGTTGGGAAACTCACAAAAACAGTTACAGCTATCAGTAATTTGTTATCTTCAGCAGATTTCTTTATGCTTTACTGTTACAGATCCATTAGTCCATTACCAAAGCTGAACTGGGGCAAGATCAGAAAAGCTAGTCATAATATTTACAACATTTTGACAGTTACCATTGACCTGACATCATTCACTTTAAAAGTTGGACAGCTGGAAACGTGAAACATGGTGTACAGATGTGATTTACTATGTGTATTGCAGAGTATATAGTCTGCAAAGAATATTAACATATGATGCAACAGTCATCTGGGAATCAGTATTTAGAACCATACAGTTGGACAGTAATTGCAGTTCTTTCACAGGCCATAGAAAAATGCAAGCTGGGCATGGCTGGTGACCAGTTACCCCACACGACAGGAAGGTCCAATCATCTACCAAGGTGCATTGTTGAGAATGACACAGAGAGTGCTATCAGTGAGAGAGCTACTTATAGTTTATGAGAGAGCTACTTATAGTTTCTCATTCTTATTGAGAGATAGCTTGGACAAGGACCACGCCAAGAGGACTGCTGTCTTCTGACCCTCAAACTGGCACCATTGAGACCATGCCCACCCACTTGGGGAAAGAAGTTTTTCCCAGTGACTAAAAGAGGGCAAATCCCCTCATCCATTTCCCCCTTGTTCCTAAATAAAAGTTATCCATTGTGGGTATTTCTTGACAACCTTTTCTACTATGCCTCCTTGCCTGTCAAAAACATGCTCAGCAAAAACACACGTTAAGGACTTCAGCTGCTCCATGTGAAAGCCACCACTGAACAATCAAGTGTAATTATTCTGTCAGATTGTCTGCAAGTTTTATATTTAACATCACATTATTGTAAAAGGTCTGGGGACAGGTATACAAAATGTCTATATGTTTTTATGTTGGGATTTCATTCACACATTACAACCCATTAGCTTCTCCAAATGGTCTGTACGGTGAGCAGTTGTAGGTAATAAAGTGTTTAGGAGTTAGTTCCAAGTTAAAATGAAAAGGTGAAAGGCTATCTGGCTATATATCCATACAAAAATCCACAGTAAACAAGAACCTACTTGGTCCATCTCCCTCCTGGCAATGCCACGGATGCAGGCATAGAAGTACAAATGCTCCTCAGCTGTCAGTAGGTCATCCAGTGCATCTACTTGAGGACAATAGCCAATTTGGATTCCTCTTCTGTAGCAGTCTATCATGTCCACCATACTCCTTGAGGTCACATGGGGAAAACAAGATAGATAGACTGAATAGTTAACATTTAATATTGTAAAATAGTATAAAGAGGTAGCTGGCAGTATATTATAAATATATCATTGATCTAACAGTATCTTATATTATGAGGTGGTTTACTGAGAGGATCAAACAATAAAATAAAGTACAATAAGATACCAAGAGGCATAAATGTCCACAAGTTTCTATCCCTGCCTAATGGTTTTTATGCACTTACACTATATGAACAAAAGTATTGTGATACCTGGCCATTATACCAACAGAAACCTTTATGACATCTCATTCTCAGTCCCCCCTTTGCACCTCTAACAGCTGCCACTCTTCTGGGAAGACTTTCCACAAGATTTTAGAGTAATTTAAAACTGTAATCTTAAAAAAGGCAATCATCACTACATGCATAAGCTGCTTAAATCACTGAATCAAATAATGCATGGAGAGAAATCAAACTGTAAATGCAATCTCAGGTCCCCCAAGAACCTCGAGCAACAAGAAGAAGCTTCCACAGTGAGTGGTACAATTTGTGGCCATGAATATTCCCAGTCCAACGATGCAGCTTACTGCCTTGCATGCAGACAAAAACCAGCTTAGTGAAACTAGACGGGCCTGCTGCTATGCTGCATGTAGAAACCTTATGGATAGGCTGAGTGCTCTAATAAGAGTGCTAGATGAAATTTCAGATGATACCAATCCACAGAGTGCTGTTGAAGCAAGATGACTGCAGTCTAAAATTGACTTGAATTTCTTAGGGCTCTTTGTAGTGTTCAGAAAGGTGCTAGGTCAAACAAACTTTTTGTCAGACATGCTCCAGTCACCTAAGCTTGATCTTACCAAAGCAGCCGACCTTACTGAAACCCTCAGACTGACCTTTGAAGAATATCACAAAGGGGACAGCTTTAATGAGCTGTGGAAGACAGTGTTGAAATATGCACTGATTGCCACATTTCTACCATTGTCAAACCAAAGAGAACCAAACACACCTCAAACAGACTACATGATAGTCTTGTCACATCTATACTTGGACAACAAACACATGTTAACAGCAAAGATGCCTTCAGAAAAGGAATATTTATTCCCACCATTGAGTCACTTTGTGGCTGATTTTCTGTTCTTCCTAAACGCTTCCACTTTGCAATAATACTACTTCTAGTTGACTGTGGAATATCTAGCATCGTATGACAGTCCATCCACACTTGAATTTACTGAGCTCTTCAAAATGAACCATTCTTTCACAAGTGTTCGTAAACCTGAGTGCAAGGCTAAGGCCTTGATTTTATACATCTGTGGCAATCGGTCTGAATAAAACACCTGAATTCAACGATTAAGAGATGTGTCCCAATACTTTTGTCTATATAGTATATATAGTCCCAGTGCTTCATATGCATCCAGTAATATTAATACCCCCAAACAATTAGATTAACATTAGGATTAAGGGCCAAACAGCGATCTAATTACTTTGCCAGCCACAGGATGCAAACCTGCTTTCTTACAGTCACAAGCACACAATCCCGACCTTTCTAAGCTGCACACCATCCATGGTGGAAACTTTTTGCATTTAAAGATATTATGTTAATAAAGCATGCTTAAAGGGGTAAAATTGCTTTAATTTTATTTAAGATATCCCAAAATATGTACAGACACTCCTCTATTTATAAATGAGTCATGTTCCGAATGGCCATTCGTAATTGAAATGTTCGTAATTCATTATTCAACATCATTTTAAGGGTATATATGCAAGTACTAAGAACTAGGATGCTGGGAGTACGCACGCTACGCTGCTGTGCAACGGGAGTAGCGGCCAGAAATCATAGGTGGAATTGGCGCAAAGAAAAAATATCGATGTTGCGGACAGGAAACGACAGGAACACAATTTGAACTTACAGTCCTCTTTGTTCATATGTCTGAAAGTTCGTAAGTTGAAAGTTCGTAAGTAGAGGAGCATCTGTATTTATTTTTCATGTCAGTTTCCATATTATTGCACAATTGGAGTAGATTGCTTACCCATCCCAGTTACGTATCTGTGCTGTCCCATCTGTGGGGTTGATGTCGCCGGTCAACATCTTAAAGGTGGTCGTTTTCCCTGCTCCATTCACCCCCAGTAGCCCAAAGCACTAAAAGCAGTCATGATTAGCGTTACATCTGTCCTCATTAGAACCAAAACGTCACGTACCATGTTTTGCACGAGAAGCATTCAGAAACATTTAACATGTGCAATCTAATAAGAGGATTTAACAGACTGAAGCAGATACCCATTCGCTGCAGTATTCTAAGTCTGGGCTGTTCAACCATTCTGTCTCAAATGCCTCCCTGATAGATGGTGGAGGAGGATGCCAAACTGACCTCCCCAGCAGGAATGCCCACAGAGAGCTTCTTCACTGCATGCACTTTCTTGCGCATGTGCTGGTAGACCTTGCTCAGGTGGTTTATCTGCAGCAAGTCATTACTTGCTGCTCCACTGGTTACACGTTCAGATTCAGCCATGACATCATCATCCTCATTCAAGCTAGCGTCTGGCACAGACTTCTTAGTAGATATGAGTCCTCTATGGGGGAAGAGATTGAGAAGGTTGATGCTCTTAAGCTGAACTGCTTAATCTCCTCAAAATCTTCAATGCCATGTTTTAGCATATTGATATAGGAACATAGGAAAAACATCTTCAGTTATTATTGTTCCACTACTTTTGAGCTTACCTAACATAACGTAAGAAAGAAGTACTGAGCAGCAAGCGAAGGGTAAAGAAAATACTGCCTTGCAGGAACAGGGAGATGAAGTTCCAGCCCAGTGAATCCATGCGTAAGGGGCTTTGGTAGGCGTCCACACCAAAGGCACTCAGGATTTGCACCTGCATATCCATCCGTGCCAGATCCATAAGCCCATTACCAAAGCTGAATTGGGGGAAGATGAGGAAGACGTAGCTGAGGATCTGATACACTGCATAGACACTCTGTAGGGGAAAAAAACAGTTTGGGGAAAAGGAGTCACGGATTTATAAATCATTCAAATCAAGTATTTTGTATTAAATTATTTTTTCTGAGAATCAGCATTCTGAAAATAATATAAACTAAGCTACCTATTTAAGAGTTTTTAAATTTTAAATGTATGTAGAAATATGTATGAAGTAATAAATTATAATTGTACTTATAAAAAGGAAATTTGCATATCAAATGTGCAAATAACCATTATACAGAAGGTACACAATTAAGTAATTCTTAATTACTCTCTCTCACCTGATCAGCTTGGTTGTTCAAATTCCACAGGAAATAGACTACAGAGGAGGAAATGATGGTATTGATGCTGATAAAGAGGTTGATGCAAATGTAAGTGATGAGAGCCATTTCTGCATCTTTGAATATCCCTGACAGCAGATACATCCAAGGGAAAGTTGCAAAGCTGAAGGATAACGAAGGTGAGAAGGTAAAGGTCACGAAAGAGGCTATCATTCATTCATTCATTCATTCATTCATTTTTGTTTAAAATTGATAAAACAGATTTAAATACCAAGATGGTTTCTGACAGTCAATTTCTTCAATTTTTTTGAGTGAATCCTTATTTAAAATACGCATAACATGTAATAATGCCCAAAATGTCAATATTAATGCATAGACAGTAAGATTTTGTTTTGAAATACTGACATACAGGCATTCGCCAAATTACAGACGAGATCTGTTCCCTAAGTCTGTCTGTAATTTGTTGACTTTGTCAGTAAAATAATAATACAGTAAATAACTATGATTATACAGTATTAATAAAAGTACGTATGCAAAGTTTCCACAAGCATCACAAAGTAATGCATATGTTTGCTATATTTAAGTCAAATTTTTTATTTAATAGCGTTTATGGTAGTCTGTTCATATGTATGAGTAATCTGTAAATTGGACAGTGTTAACTGGTTTTACTCACATTTCAAGCTGTTTTTTCAGTGCTATTGACTGATTGGGTTTGAAATCTACTGTATACTGTATGCTTTTTTGCCCCATACTAGAACTGATAATACTTATGATCTAAGTTATGTATAAAATGACCATTAGCTATCTCCACCGAGTAAATGAGAAACAGCTGTGATCTGGGCCTTATTCAAACTTCAACAGGGTTCCTTAGCAGACGAGAATGAGACCTTACCCAAAGAGAAGCAGTAATAGTGTGACAGCAGCCAGGTTCTGTCCAGCAGTGAATGCAGAAAGCTGGAAGGCAGCAATCACGGCAATGGACAGTACCGCAGGGATCAGGTACAGAGCCTGTGGAAAAACATCACACCATCCTCTCATCATCAAGCAGGACTTTATTTCCCCCTACAGTGCCATACCAATGTAAAAAAACATTATACCGAATTAAGAAAAGAAACTGTCTTGGTATTGTGTCATTATTAATTATTAGCCTTACAAAGGGTTGACCTGATCTCCTGTGTCATATTAAGGCATTATTTACAGCAGGGGTCACCAACATGGTGCCCGCGGACACCAGGATGCCCCCAAGTACCACATGAGTCGCCCGCAGACCTGTTCTAAAAATAGCACAACTCACCAGTGAGCAGCGTCTAAAATGTAATTTTATCCTGTTGCTATTCTTCTTTAATAACATTTGCATTTATATGGATTTGAAAATGACAATATCTAAAAAAAGCATTTAAAACATGTTTATTATACATGAAGTTTAGATAAGTTTAGGAGGGCGTTTCAGACTGGTAGCCCTTCGTATGGCTCAGTACCCATGTATTAGCTCTCAAAAAGGTTGGTGACCCCTGATCTACAGTCTCATTTTATTTCCTACTTATTTCTAATTTTACAATCAAAATCCATCAGGCAAACTACCATTATACAAATATAAAGAACTACAATATATTTTAAGGAAATACCGCTGAGTGAAGAAGAGATGGATATGATTTTCAGTGGTGTACTGAGAACTCACCATGTCATACAGGAAGTTGATAGTCCAGTACATGGGCTCTCCAATGCCAGAGATGTGTTGTAGCCTCTTGGATCCAGTTTGATGCTCTTGGACCTCATAGATGGCAAAGCTTGCTGTCATGATAGAGTAACCTGTAAGAATACAAAGGACCACCAGGATGCTGACCAGACTCCGTACCCTGGCAGAAAATAAAGAGTTATTATCAGTAATAAACTTCTGAACTGGCACAAGGAATTTTAGCACAAAAAATTGCTTCAACAGAAAAAGGTGATTCATTTACAAGCCTGCTCAAACAGCAGAACAGTAATTGTATCAACAGAAGTGAACCGTTTCAGCCCAGTAATTCACATGGTCTCTGGGCTTTGCAGAACAGCGTAAATAGCCTGCACAAGACAGTTATTATATTATATATTATTATAGTACCTGTTTTTCATCTAATGAAAGTGACCCTTATTAAACGCTGATAGGACACCAGTAGGCCACTTACAGGTATAGGCAAGCAAATTATGATGAGCATTTGAATTTGGTAATCCTCTCCATAATATGATGAATTACACTACGGCACTGACCAAGACCCACGTGTCTCTGAATTAGGGTGACCACCTAATCCATGTCAGGAGGGACGCTATGAGCTACTTCAGCTTTTACGAATTACTTTAAAGTTG
>JAODLC010000001.1:33156297-33169777 GCA_026781145.1 Hippopotamyrus pictus
TATGATTATTCTTATATTGTGTGGTTGCATTGAATTTCTTTGAACTGATATGAATTAAATTATTCTTTCTGTCATTCCAAATTCCAATTCAACATCCTGTAGTGTTTGGCCAATTCAATTCAAATTCCAATTCAAGAATGGGATGGGGTACAATTTATAAATTCTGAATTTCGCACAACCCTTTAAAACAATAAGAGAAATTTAGAGTGACTGGTTCAAAAAAAACAGCATGCATTTTGGGTATGGAAGTGCCCTTAGGTATTACTGTTATTATTGTTATTAAACAGCTCATCACTCACCTGTGCTGTTTTGGAACACTGGCATGACTGCAAAGCATTTGATCTATTTCCATTTGTAGTCCAGGAATTAGTCCAATACGTATTGGTTTTTACACAAGACCTGAGGAGACATTCACAGAATGAGTGATATTGACTGAATAAAAATCATTGTAATCATTACAACAGCTATCACATATGGCATGTCAGTGCTTATTATCTCTCAGTCATTCATTCAGTATTAGGTGAAGCTCTGTATAGCTAACTATGTACTAAATGTTAACTGTTAAAC
Organism: Hippopotamyrus pictus; assembly: GCA_026781145.1. Lineage (NCBI taxonomy): Eukaryota > Metazoa > Chordata > Actinopteri > Osteoglossiformes > Mormyridae > Hippopotamyrus > Hippopotamyrus pictus. Next base: position 33,156,865 of record JAODLC010000001.1, read on the forward strand.
TCTGTTAAATAATTGAAAAAGCAAAATGAATGCTCTAATGCCAGTACCATTTTTTGTTGTTCTTTTTTGTATTTGTTCTTTAGAAGACTTTTGTAAACTTTAATTTGTTCATAAGGCAGCAAGTATCAGAAATATATTAAAAGATCTCCGGGACAATAAAATACATACGGGTCAGCAGGATTGGATAGACATCTGTTATCAATTCCAGGGAAAGACAACATTGTGTCTACAAGGTAACTTGAGTTAGGATTCTCATTGCTGTTAACAAGAAAACATGTCTCAATCAATAATACAAAAAGGTATAATGCATACTGTAGTATACTGCAATAAGCTCATTTAATTAAAACCTGTCACATAATAGATATTATTGATGTAATTTAATGAGTTTGATTTCCACATTACATGTTAAAAATGTGTATGTGTGTGTGTGTGTGTGTGTGTGTATGTGTGCATGTGTGTGTGTGTGAATTAGGTTTATATTACATTGTGGGGACAAAATGTTCCCCACAATGTGATAAAAACCTTCCATTTTTCAGGTCCACATGAAGATCTGTGAATCCAATCAATCAAAAAACTAAAAAGCAAAAAGTTATTTTGTTTGGTTACTTATGGTTAAGGTCAGGGCTGGGTAGGGGTTAAGGTTGTCATGTTGGTATTAGAGTTTTCCCCATATAAATGACTGGAGAGTCCCCACAAAGATATAATTACAAAGCTATGTGTGTGTGTGTGTGTGTGTGTGTGTGTGTGTGTGTATATATGAATGCTTTTGTAATGGTTGACCTGAAGAAACTGTACTGCTGCTGGCTTGAGCTATAGAGGTCAGGTGAGAGCTCCAACTCAGGGAAGTACTGCAGGTCGCTCTTGATGGAGCCCAAGCCCATGGCCGCAATGACAAACAGCACAGGCAGCAAAACCTGAGCAAACAAGCCCTTCCAGTCCCGTCGTGAGTGGTGCACTCGTTTCAGCAGCATTGCTGCCACCTGCTGACCAATTAGGGCAACACCTCGGACTATTGGGGAGCCAGTCAGAGCTGAAGGAATGAATTTCAGGAAATTCAGCAGGGTTAATATTGGCTGTGAATTTCCATAATTTACATACAAAGCTAACTGCTACAGCAACATTACCTTCTTTTCAGTTGACCCAGCAATATGTTTGTTGAATATGAATGAATGAATGAACATAATATTTATTTAGCGCTTTTCAAATTCATAAAACCCACCCTTCAATCCTTTTAACCGCTTATCCTGAGCATTACAATGCTAACAACTAGGACAGGATGCCTGGGCACCTGAAAGGAAACCTGTGCAATATGGGGAGATCATGCTAACTCCGCACATAAGCGAGTGAAATCTGAACCCCAAACCCAGGTCTGTGAGCCATCATGCCACCCAGTTACTGAATATCATTCCATCCCTGCTTATGATAACAGCTGACATCATATATTAATGGGTAGCATGGTGGAGTAGTCAGTGACAGTAGCACCTCTCATCAGCAGGGCTGGGGGTTCAAACCTGCTGCTCTGTGTTTGTGGGCTGAATCCTTCCCACACTCTCTATATGTGCATGTTCACTTTGTGTTTTGTTGGTTTTCCCCTGCAGTCTGAAGACATGGTGTTAGGTGAAGATGCATACCTAAATCCCCCATAGCATATAAATGCTGCATATGTGAGTCCTGCAATGTACTGGCATCCCATACAAGGTGTACCCCAGTCTTGGATGGATGGATTATGTAGCTTCTTGTACGTTTCGATTGGTTGTATACTATATCCAGCATGTGAAGTAGGAGGAACTCACTTTGTCTGTCGTCTAAGTTATAGCTGCTAACTGAGAGTTCTTCAGGCATGCTGTCTCTATTAGTAGACAAGTCCAACACTGATTCAGATGCAGAATGTGAACTGTCTTCATCATCCTGAGTGCTGTCTTTGGTCAGCTGAAGGAAGACCTATAGAATGAAATTCACTGGTGATTAATCTGCAAGGGGCTGAGGAGCCTATGTACATCAGAATGGATGTTTACAATTGCGTTTGGCATACCCCTTACTAAAATGAACCATGGTTTTATTATGATTAAATAACCATGGTTTACAATGGTTTGCCGTTTTTCATGGTTTTATCATGATTTCGCTACAGTTTAACCCTAGTATAATCTTGGTCATAAACCATGGTTTTTGTTTTACCATGGTCTTTGTTTTACCACGGTCTTTCCAAACCATGGTAGTACTATGGGTAGTAGCAAAGTACCATGAGGTACCATAGTAAAACTATGGTTACTGCATAAAAACCATAGGAAACCTTAGTGAATTTTCATAACGAGTTTTTTTTTTGTTTGTGAATATAAGTGAATATGTAGTTTGTTCCGCACCTCTTCCAGAGTTGTGTCAGAAATACCATAGCATCCAAGCTGCAATGCATCCAGGTTACTGTCCAGGTTGGAAAGTAAAGTACGGTAGGCCAACGCATTATGGGAACTGAAAGGAGGGAGCATAAAAACCATATCGCCAACTTCTCCCTCCTTTAGATGGGCCTCTGGGATATAAGACTGGACGAAGGCTTTCACTCTCTCATTGTCAAATTTTTCCTTTGAGTTAGTCTGCACCTAACAAATCAGAAAAATAGTGAAAAAAATAAGTAGAGGGCATAAGAAGTAATAGTGGCAGCTGAAAGGCGCTGTAACAAAGAAGACAAAAGGTTAGTCCATGCATTTCATATGTTCATCTATAAGTCTTCTGTACCTTCTTGGTGAGGGTGAGATTATATCCCTGTGCAAGCTTGTCTTTGAGGTAGAAGGGTGAGCCACAGCATTTCAGACCTCCACGCTCCAGGAAGGCAATGCGATCACTAAGGACCTCTGCCTCATCAAGGTGGTGGGTGGACAGGATGATGGTGCGTTCTGGGTAAATGGACAAAGACTGTCACTTGCTGCTCCCCAATTAAATTTGCAGGAAGCTGACAATGCAATCACACAAACACAGGAAACTATAACATTGAATTAATTCTTCACCATTTCTTAATGAAAATGGATAGTGATTTAAAAAAAATGTCCATGGTTTACTACAGAGTCTACCGTATCTTACCTTTCTTTTGGTGGATGATGATGTCCCAGATGTTCCGTCTTGAGCAGGGGTCTACTCCAGTGGTTGGCTCGTCCAGGACAACCAGACGAGAACCACCAATAAATGCAATGGAGATAGACAGTTTCCGCTTCATGCCCCCTGAAAGGCTGCCTACCCGCTTGTGCCGATGATTGTACAGTCCAGTCTCCTGCAAGATTCTGAATGAAAAAGCATGACAATCCATGCTTCAAATACTTGAAACATCCCTAAGTTAAGTAACAGTGTTTTCTACAAAGACAGGTTATGTATAGTACTTGACCGTGAGATAAAACTCGGAATTCTCAGGCCCAATGCAAAACATACATATGGCCAATCTCCTTTCTCATCTAAGTATTATAGCTGCGCTCACTTTTGAGAATGGAGTATGGTCAGCGTTCACAATTGTCCCCTGTCCTAATTATGCTCCTGAATTGCTTTATCTTTGATGAATTCGTAATAGTACTTCATACTCACTTGCGCACTTGCTCTTTAAGTTCCTGACGTGTCCAATGTGGGGCTTTGATTTGCCCATACAATAACAGGTGCTCCTTGGTACTCAAGTGGTCAAAGAGGACATCATATTGCATACAAACACCCAGCTCTTTACGGACTTCATTGATGCTTCCCTGCATATCTTTGCCATACACCTCGACTGAGCCAGAAGAGGGGCCAAAGAGACCAGTGAGGAGGGACCTGTAGCCACAAACATAAATATTTTATTGTAAAGAACATTCATTAAAACTCAAACAGAGCAATCTGAACATTCAGCCAGGATATACAGAAGACATGCATATTTTCAGTTGTGACTCTAACTTTTGTAATCAGCATGAAAATAACATATAAATCAGGATATCTTTCTTAGCTCCAGGCCCCAGCCCCAAATTTCATTCCAAGTACTGTTTCATTTCTATAATAATAAATGCTAGTTGGAAAGTTCTACCATGAGTTTAATTGCATCTGATACCTTTTGGACCACAGAAATGGCTCCAACATTAGACATTGAAAACCTTCAAATAAAATCTAAAAACTGTATAATAGCTCACCGTATATAAATACAGTTTCCAATACATTTACTTTTTTTTAAATTTGAGGTTATGTCTTGCATTTAAATAAAGGCAGAAGAAAATCTGGTTTCATTTGGAAAATAAATTAAATTTTGGATTTTGCTCCCCAAAAATTTTTATTATTACAGATTGTATTCTGTTTTGTAAAGTTTGATCATTTCAAGAAATACTTGCAAAGAGATAAACACATGAAGAAAAAAAAAAAATGGAGAAAATAATTTTCTTACATGGTTGTGGTCTTCCCAGCCCCATTGTGGCCAAGTAAAGTTGTGACATGTCCTTCATAGAAGCAGACATTAAGGTTCTGGATTGCAGCTCGGTCTCCATACATCTTTGTCAGGCCATGAAGATTGACTCCAACTGGGAGTCCTGAGAACTCTTCCTCTGTCTGGGATGTGAACCCACTTTCTCCTATGAATACAAATAACAGGCAGAAAAAAATCTGTTAAAATGTCCTTGTCATTGTGACAGAGAATTTCAATTTACAACAATTAAGGAATTAGGCAACAAAATGCAAGAACCTGTAATGCCTCTAACGATTACCTTTGTATTTGTCTTCTGGAAAAACCGCTTGGTTATTTTGTGCAAAGTTTGTAAAAAGCAACCCGCGTCCACCTCTTTTTGTCCCTGAATTGCATCCAAATAGGTCCATCCAAAAGGAGGGCATTACTGGAAAGTACCAAGGAACTGCAATACCATATTTCCCTGATGGAACGACGACAAACGTGTTACTTTGACAAAGTGGTGAGCTTACCCGCATCCTTTACGAAGAAAGTCAGAACTCACAGTTTAGGATTTGATCAAACTTAGTGCAATCACCACAAATACTCTCAATATGAACTACAGTGGTGTTTACCTGGGAAGACAAAACGGATGTATATGCCTATAAGAAAGTAGAGCATAGAATCTATTAGGAGCAACCAGCAGAACCAGCCAAAGGATGAGGAGTCGTCATCCATGGGGGAGATGTATGAGTTACTCCACTGGATCCCTGTAGAGACATATGTGTCATATTTTATATTGAACTGCACTATATTGTACAAACTGAATTCAAGACTAACAGCGAACGGTGCAAATCAAAGGCATCATACCTTCTCCCTGAATCTCATACCGAGAAATGTATTGGCTGGCATAACTGAAGCAGGTGGGTGCAAAGAGACTCTGTTGAACAGAAATATCAAAAGATTTATGGAGTAAGGTGCTGAATTTTCCTTGTTATGTGCATGATGTATAGGTAGGTCATCTAAATATTCCAAAAAAGGTTATTTTTATGTAAACACTAATAGAGTTGTAATATTGCTTATGACTATGTTTATGTTCATGGGTCTCACCAGTGCACTTTTTCCAGAGAAGGAAAACGAGGTCTCCAGGGACATAATGACGATATAGGGGAAGAAGCAGATGATATAGATGAGGCTGCCACTAAGCCCAGCAATGTTGGTCCTGTCAAAGAATGTGCTGACAAGATAGCTGATGGCCAGTATAGCGAGGCCGTAATCACAGAGATAGAGAAACAGTAGAAAGCCATCACTGTTGGGCAGCACCTGCCCACACTTCAGGATGATGGTTAGGATGATGATGGTCACTAGCAGAAAGACTGCGCTCTCCAGAAACCAGGCGAAGAAGTGGCTGATTGGGTTGACGCCCATCATCTTCATGTACTGTAGAGAGGACAAAGGAAAGTGACGGTGGTAGGTTTTATTTTGTTTGCTGATTTAGTAATGAGGTAGTTAATTGGTGTATTTTATGATTCTCATATTCACAATGTAATAATAAATAATAACTATAATAATAGCAAATGCTAATTTATTACTTACATCCAATGAAGGCAAAACTGCATCCAGGTTTGATATAATTTACGCATACATTCTTGACCTTAATTCATTACATTATTCAATTCACATACAACACACATCCTTTCAAATTTTCTCATGATGAAGGGATGATCAAAAACCAATATTGCAGCTTTAATGTAATTATATTTCCTAAAAATGCCTACACGTTTTTACAGTCTCCTGGGGGGGTGGTGGTATAACAAGAATGTGGGTTGTACTTCTATTTACATTTCCACAAAAGCAGTAGAGAAAATATTTGATGTCAGTATTATCAGTATGTATTTTGCGTTATCATACTTCAAAAACTAAACAGGCACTAGAAAACGTAATAATAAAATTCCCTGCATCTCAAAGGCAGACGTGCTACAAACTGAGCTATGAATATAATATTAATAGAATATTAATCTCTAGGCCATTACTTATTATGTATACTGTGTGCTTCTTGTTTAAACAAACGGCCATGCAAGAGCAAAGGCTTTCTATGGTCAGTTTAACATCTTTTATATATAGTAGGGCAGGTAGTAGCTTTACAGTACATAGAGTGTGTTATACACCTAGAATTTCAATTTTAAATAAACAAAATGTATAACTAAAACAAGTAAAATAATGATTAAAAGTGTATGCAATTTTCAACTGGTTACCGAACCTTTAGAAAGAACCTCAAAAACAATCATTGCAGATCAAGGCGTAACTTCAGACATTAACACCAGACAGTTGTTAATTTTCACTGCAAATTCTACCTGTACTGATAAGTGCCCAGAACACTTTTGTTTCTGAAATACATTGCAGACACTATAAGCTTCGTAATTTTCATTAAGTATAATCCACGGGTAATATAAGGGTGCTGGTAATGCAAACCATTACTTACAAAAATGAGGATTTGCCACGGGTTATACATGGCTGTGTGATATACTCATGTGCAAGTTATTTACACATGAAAATACAGTAAATAATTAAAATGGTTAAACTAATACAAATATGTATGGAGTATATAATTTACCTCATGCAGCTGAAGTTCCCTCTCATGAACTAGCCTCTTGACAAAATTGGCGACAAAGAGGACCCAAGCAATCATGAGGACCAGTGGAAAGGCAAAAGCCATGCTGTTGAGGTACCTGAAGAAAGAAAAAAACTGATTAGAAAGGATGCTTGCACCTCTTCATTGTGACCCATGTACTGCGAGTAGTATTTGATTTTCCATCACACATTCATATTTAACGGTTTTAATAAAGTAAAAACATAACGGCAGCAAATAATTCAACTGAACAGTGAAATCACTGACCGCTCTCCCATAACTAAAGGAGCAGCCCGACTGCATGTATTACTTTAACTTTTTAACATGGAGTTTGCGCTGTTACTTGCAGAATCATTTATTTACTTGCACACACACGAGCTGAGAGACAAATCAGTTTAATCCATTAATTGGAGTTTTTGCTTTAGAACGATGTGTAAAAATCAAAATTGTGATTTACTTTAACATGCATTTACTTTAGCAACATGACAAACGGGGTCTCATCGCTTTAACGTAACTGAGGGCGGAGTCCGGCATGGTTTGGTTTGGCTGCCACATACACAGAAATTTTCTAATTTGTTGATCACATCCAATGTCAAATTGGAACCACGTTGGAGACTTGAGACTTGACTCGGACTCTAATTTTGTGACTTATGAACATCTCTGGGTCAGTCATACAAGCTCATGAAAATAAACCTGATAACCCAGCATGAATATCCCTGAATGACAGCAAATCCCATCAGCAATGTTCCAACAGCTAACAGAAAGCTTTCCCAGAAGAACAGGGGTATTATGGCAACAATGGCCCAACCAACTTCATATTAATACCCTTGGCTACAGAATGAGATGTTGGACAAGCTGGTTTCCAGATACTTTTGACCATGCAGTGTATTTGTTCTATGTACATGTCTGTTTGTGCAGTGCGTGAATGAGACAGGGGTGCCTACTGGTCCTTGATGTAGCAGGGATAGGGGAAGGCCTGTAGCTGCACTGCGGGTTCTTCCACTTGGGTTCCTGTTTGTATCCCAATGATTGCGCGCTCTATGCTCTCCTGAAGGTACACAAAGCCCCTGTTGTAGAGCTGGTTCTGGTTTGGCGAGATGTACGGGCCTTTCACCCAATAGGTATTGCGGGTACGGTCCGTGCGCATGACATTGTCAATAGTCATTCTTATTGTGTATTTCACTTTGGGGGGAAGGGGGTCGCTGGAGGAATCCCGTTTTTTCCGAGAGGGAGAAGCAGTGACATTCGGCAGCTTGAATAAGATACCTGAGAAAGGATAAGGAAAGCAAATATATGTTTTATATATGTGACCATTCAAGAGAACATGAGTGACCAGTAAAATTAGTATTATTATGATTGAGCAGTCATTTGATCAAAGACCAGACAACAGATTACCAAAATTAAGAGAATAAGTATTTGTTTCATTTATAAATTCATGTATCCCACAGTCTAGGTTAAGTTTAAAAACATTTCTGGTTCTCAAGGACAATCTTTAAGGCAATGAGCAAGTGTGGCTACTATTGCCCATTGTAGTTAAGATCCACTACATGATGGTCTTTCTCATAGAGCTAAAGATTTCTTCTGAATGGGCTTACTGGCATAGAGGTCACGGGTTTGAGTCAGATTCTCAGCAAGTGCATCAAGCTCTTCACTAGAGTTGAAACCTTGAAAGCGGTCAAACCTCACGCAGGAGGAGAGATTCAGCATTAATGATGATAAGGTGGAGATCTGATGAATGATTGCTTTGTTCTGAATTAGAAGAGCTGTGATGTTAGCTGTAAAAAAATGGATTTAGAAATTATTTTGCTTCATTTGTTAATTTTATGCTTATCTCAAGAATAAAATGAATAAAAATGAAGAAATCCAACAATTCTGAATGTAAAGATAGACCCATCTTCCATAACCATGAACAGAGTACAAGTTTACGGGGAGCCTAGAGAAAGAAGTGAACAGCACATGGCAGTGAGTGACTGGGCTGAGGCGAACCCTACCTCCACTTTGTGAATGTGGAATTTACGTGCTCAGCCCATGTCACGCATGTTTCCTCTAGGTACTCTGCTTTCCCCCCACAGAGTATGTAAACACAATCAGACTAACTGCCATCTAAAAATACCTGCAATGTATAACTGCGTGTGTGTGTATGTTGGACTGTATGTCAAATTTGCAGGATTTATTCAGACATATGAGTACTGTATATACTGTATATAGGCATTAGTGCTGTCAAGCGATTAAAATTTTTAATTAGATTAATCACAGGGTTGCTGTGGATTAATTTAGATTCATCACGATTAAATATTCATTTTTAATCTCACTTCCGGCTTCAAAACTCAGAATCCGACTCGGAAGACGAGTTCCGAGGGCAAATGGAACACACCAAAACTGCCCGAAATGGGCTTGACAGAGACATTTCATGGATTTTGAGTCATTCTGCACTGCAGATGGGTTAATTGTGTTAAAAATTTTAATCAGATTAATCATGATGATGGATTAATCTGCGTTAATTAATCCCGTTAATTTTAACAGCCCTAATAGGCATTCATTGTAAGTTGAAGGCAGCACATATTTTAGATCACATGAAAATCCAGCATGTATATATTTGATTATTGTCAGTTAATTCCTTCATTTTGTTACATTTATGGGACACAAATTTATGATTGAACGTAACTCCTGGGGTCATGAGAAATCACATGGTATAACTTAAAACAATTTCTGTGACAAGCATTTGAAATGGAATGGAAAACAACGAGGAACTCACAAAATTTGTTAAATGTGTCCTTCATCTGATTGACATCAATGTTTGTCTCAACCTGGATGAATCTTTGGACAAAGGGATTACTGAGGGACTTCTGTAAATGAAGCATTGATGTGATGAATATTAACAGAATAATATTATGAGTGTATACTTAAGCCATTTGTAGCATGCAATGTTCAAATTTCATCTTTTATTTCAGGGGTATATTAGGAATTTCTACTAATTAACTTACCTGTAACATTGGCAGATTTTTTTGAAGAACTTTCGCGGAATTCATGACATAGGTGGAAGATTCAAGCCACTCTTGAGAAAATAACTTTAAGTCTGCAAATTGTTGCAATGTGGTATTTGCCTGGAAGATAAAAATGAAAAAAAGAGAATAGAAAAAACCATTACGAAGTTGCGAATTGCTGTTTGAAGAAGGTGATAATAGCTAAATAAGAATGAACGGTATGAAAATAGAGACAAAGTTTAGAGTTTGTCTGTGGTACATTAACTGTATTTAGAGCAGGGGTAGGCAACCCTGATCTTGGAGTGCCAGTGTCCAGAAGGCTATTCTATCCTACTTGGTCTCTGATGAACCACACCTGATCTCAGGCAGATAGTAATTTATCAGGTAGGAAAGAAAACCTGGTGGATATTGGCACTCCAGGATGCCTACCCCTGCTCTAGTGTAAGGGAATAAAACTGCTAGTTGTTACTGAGGTATACTTATATTTACTGCAGGAAATAATGCTAAACAAGAACAAATAAACAAATAAACAATGAAAAAATGAAGGGAAATTCAATATAATGCAACTTAATATTTTTAATATTTTAAATGTTCCATTGTTCCATGTTTCATATCTAAATATATATATATGTGTGTGTGTGTATCTGTGTGTCTGTGTGTGTGTGTGTCTGTGTGTCTGTGTGTGTCTGGGTTTGCATAGATCACATTTGAGGACAAAATTGTCCCCAAAGTGTAGTAAAGCCTAGAATTTCCCTACTTTTGGGGACATCTTTTGAGGTCTCCATTTGGATAACCTCAGTTTTATAATAATCTGTGAATGCAATCAAAAAGTAAAAATGCCAAAAGTTACTTATGGTTAAGGTTAGGGATGGGTAGAGGTTAAGGGTGTCGTGATTGGGATTATGGTTTTTCCCATAGAAATAGTAGGAAGATCAACTTGTGTGTGTGTGTGTGTGTGTGTGTCCGCGTGTGTGTGTGTGTGTGTGTGCATGTGTAATATATAGTTGTAAATTTTTCTTCATGATAAGGTTTCTGTTTATTTATTTATGTGTATAAGTACCTCCTGCATGATCTTCTTAGTCAAAGGTATATCAGGGCTGTAGAGGACCTGTCCCAGAAGCATGGGCTTGAGGAAGGCCCAAGCCACAGCTCCCCCTGTTGTGTTCACCATGTCCAGGAATAATTTCTTGCAAAATGGAGCTGAAACGACAGAGACTTTGATATCAACATAAAATCTAAATAATTTTTATTTACATCTTGACACAATGTTATTCACATTAAAGGTGTGCATGACTTTTGCCGTACTGGCATCACGTGGAATGTTAAACTTCTTGATGAGCTGCTCAACTTCAGTGTCTCCCTGAGTGGAGGGACCTGAGCTGGAGCCAATGGGCAGGTTGGAGATGCCAAAAAGAGACAATATGCCATTGGTACACAAGGCATTGGAGAGAGTGGTGAAGGTGGCCTGGCTGGAGATGCTGGCCCGTGTGCCAATGACCAACTGAGGGGACACAGAGTAAGACACACAGAGGCTTATGTCACTAAACAGCACTTAATGTAAAAAATGCAATATAAGAAACCAATGCATTTCTTACTGTACTGAATTTTACAGAATTTTAATTAGATTTTTAAAATAAACATTCAATCAGAGAATAATAAACAATTATATGAATGAAATTTAAATTCATTAAATAATGTCATTTAAATGTCATTGTTTAATGTCATTTAAAACAGAACCATTAAAATCTAAGGAAAATGACTGTCTGATAGTGAAGTATCACGTAAAATATGAAAATGACCAAACTAAACAATGTCCATTATAGGATATAAAGTGCAGATACTGAACCATAATGTCTAAAACTCTTTCGGTAATCTGTTGCTATAAAGCAGGTATACTCACATCACGAAATTCAGGGTTAGCCATAAGATTGAGGTCTCGAACAGACAACAGATTTTGTACAAGACTGTCAATAGTAGGCAGCAGCTTGGTCAGCATGTGCATCAAGGAATTCAGTAGGGCTAGTAGAAAGCTTAATGGGCTCTGTAGCATCAGCTAGTGTTAGAGCAAAGATATCATGTAGAGTTAGCATTGTTTGGCAAAGGTAAAACATAAGCATGTTTCAGCTTTTTCATTCCTTTAAAAAGTTGTATTGAATGAAAAATATGGGTTTTTATTCCATAATACATTTCAGTGATTCTTACCGCTTAAAGTACTGTACTTAATCACTTTCAGATTTGAAACATTATGGTTTCCACAGTTGGCTTTTCACTGCTTTGATTAATGGCAAGAGCTTAAACATGAGTAAAATTACAATGAGTATAATAAATGGTCAAATATAATGCATACCTCAAATATAACGTTCTCAAGACTGATGTAGCGGGCTCCTACAAGTGCAAAGTTGTACCACTCGCGAGGGGTTAACAAACATAAAGACTGGAAGATTAGGAGTTCGTTCTGGTTGAGCACCAGAACTGACGGGTCTCTGCAGTAGTGCATGTTAGTTAGCCAACTCAGAACCTGTGGAAAAGTTCAGAAATTGAGAAAGAATGTCATTATGTCTGTTTGGAAATCCAAGAAACATAACTGAAAAGAAATTGCACTTATAGGCACTGCATCGTGAAAATTTCACGAATGCATGTGCAACAAAAATGATCTAGGAAAGAAAAAGCCTGTTTACAGAGTATTGATTACTTTATTAAGAATCAAGTAATATTGGTATTATTACAAATGTCAGTACAGAGTTTCATGGGTGACTGATGCCATTCTATTATTATTATTATTATTATTATTATTATTATTATTATTATTATTATACACTTTTGGCTATGGCAGTCCTATTAAACAAAAAAAGAAATCCAGTCTAGTACACAAAATCCAGTGTACTAAGTAGATTTCAGTGTAGTAAATAGAGTATAATTTTAGGA
>JAODLC010000001.1:33170159-33180961 GCA_026781145.1 Hippopotamyrus pictus
ATTTCTCTAGAGTTAACTATCTATTTAAATTCATGTGCCTACGAGTTAAGGACTCTACCTGTAAGCTGTTGTTGGGTACCACTGAGTTCATCAAAAGGTCAATGATTTCTCGAGAAATACTGGTCAAATTTTGTAGCTCCGTAGAAAAAGCAGTCTTATTTACGAAGAACATGGACAGTTTGACTGGAGCTGCAAGAACAACACAAGAAGCAGGATTGCTTGACATCAACTGGCGAGTAGAGTCAGTCTTTTAATTGTAATGAATAGCAAAGCATAATCATATATGATTCAAGTACAGAAGTATAACGTCAAGTATAAGTATAAAAGTATAACATCAAGACTTGTTTGGTAAATTAATTAGACTACTTTCATGGCCGTTTCAGGTTACGTGCAGTGGGCCTGACAGCACTGATGAGGAGAGATAACATAACTTTTTAAGCATATTTTTTGACTTGCATGCCTGATGGGAGAACAAACCCCCTACAGAGAGGGTAATTAAACAACAACAAACAAACTGCGGGGCCACACAGCTCCATCTTACATTATATACCATGTGAGGCAGAAAATTGTTCAGATATCACAAACACTGTACCTCGCGGGCTGACAGTCACATTGTCTAAACTCAGACTGCTCACATCAAAGCCCAGACTTTGAGAGACGTATGAAATCCTGAAAAATGGAAACAGTCAGACAAAAGCACACAGTTAGAGTCTTGACATGGCCAAAAAAGAAAAAAAAACTATTATTATATATAAAGAAAAATAAAACCCAACTGAAGACAAGTTATTGAAGAGATCAGGATAGACACAATGGAGAATACTAATAATACTTGCATACAGAAAAAAAAAAGTTCACATGAAAATTCTATTCAGACATTTTGGACAGTTGTGACAGTTCACAACAAAAGTCAGTGTTTCTTACCAGTTACTGTTAATTTTGTATTTGTTAGGATCTCCAATGAATGTCTCAAACAGTAAGTCAGAGAAAGAAGCATTATTTTCCATCAGGCCCCTCCTGACCATCTGGAGGGCATTGCTGGCAGTGGCACCAATTTTACATAGCATTCCAGGCGTGATCGACAAGCCCTGGAGCAACTTCTGGACAAAGCCCAACCGTTCCAAATCACACATCTGCAAAAAGAAGCAAGAAAAGTTTAACCTGATTGACCACTTGCAGCTAAACACTGGACTGAATTTGCCCACAATGGCACTGTAATCGATTACATCTCTTGAAGACAGGAAAATGTCTGGCATGATTATCAACTTCTCGAATGAAGTACAAATGCTTCTTGACTTGATGACCTGATGGGGTCATTGTTCTGATGAACCCAATGTAAGTGTAAGATATTATATGTCGAATATGAACATGATGTGATAAGGAAAGAAATAACTATTGTCACTAAATAAGTAATTGCTGTAACTAAATACCCATCCATCACCACTTAATCCCAACTGAGGAGACTGGACCCTATCCCAGATACAATGGGCATCAACCCTGGGCAGTCACCAACACACTGCAGGGTGCACACACATGGCCAATTTAGACTTGCCACTCAAACTGCCCTGCACACTTTTGGACTGCGGGAGGAAACCAGAGCCCCAGCAGAAAACCAAACACAGGGAGAGCGCCCAAAACCCACACAGAAAGGACCCGGAACAGAACCCAGGTCCTTCTTGCTGTGAGGCAGCAGCACTAACCACTACACCACTGTGCCACCCATGACCAAATAGATGTAATTGAAAAGTAAATAAATTTATACAAGTTCATTTGGTTAGATACAGATCAGAATTCAAAGTTAACTACTGAATGTGCACCACTATTACACAATCGTAAAGTCGACATATCGTAAGATGAACCATCGTAAAGCAAGGAGCATCTGTATATGAAGTGGTTTTGTAATCTAGTTAATCCACATTATATTCTTTTTCATACTCTTTGTTTTGAATAGGCGTCTCAATATTACAAGGATCCTGTCCTTTGAGGAAGACCTGACAACATTTTGTTGTATTTAACCATTTGTATATCACAATAAATTTATACTAAAGTGGTGGTAAAATTAGATGGCAAACAATTTCTTAAAATATTTTTTGAAAATCTGAAAAAAATAGTTCATTTTAGGATATCAGGTGCTTCTTCATGTTACCTTACAATCAATAAGTATTTTATTAATGCACCATAAAAGTATATGTATTTGATTCAGAGTTGAAAGCAGAATATCTACCTTAGCCAGTATGTAGTCTAGTTGAAGAACAAAATTTTCATTTGTCCAACTGATTCTAGGGATCATCTGTTCCATTTTAAGAATGAGTATCAAAGCTTCTGTAAGGCAGAATGAGTCAAAAAAAGCAAGCAGATGATAATGTCAGTGTCAGCTGATTTTGAAGCTCTAGCTAATACCATTTACAGTACTTCAATTCCCGGGTAATTTACTGAAAATTAATCATAAACAGTAAAAATCCAGCCACTCAACTATAAAGCAAGGCAAATATAACAAAGAACGTAGTAAGGCTGTTCATTTGTTGTCAGTTGGACACATGTTGTAAACATGGATGTGTTCTGCAATATACTGTAACATAAAAATGAAAAAAATCAAATGTGTTTTCCTCTTTAGATAAGATTTGCTTCTTGATTCCCAGGAAATTATGTTTACTCTGTTTATTTACCTCTGAATTCAGTGGATATGTTTTTGAGAACAGGATATAGCAGGTGGTTTAGAATTTGGTCTTCAGTGGAGTTTAAGACATGTAAATTCCTAGAAGACAAATCACACAGACAAATTCATTTCATGCTCAAAAAAAAGAAAAAAATATTCACTTTCTGATTACAAAATTTAATTGTAAGATTATTGTGTTTGAAATTATTTAGAAAATTTGATTCAAAATTGCATGATATAATAATAATAATAATAATAATAATAATAATAATAATGTATGTACACTCACTCTTCAATCCACTGTGTGGCATTCAGGCCAAAGGAGCTTTGGTCTAAGGAGAAAAGCTGCAGAATCATCTCAAAAGTGTTCGCTTGATCACTGAGGTTAATGTCAGGAATTGATGAGTCAGGGTATGGTAGCCCAGCCAAAAGGGCTTCAACTGAGGACATTATAGCTGAAAAAGCCCCTTGTGTTCCACCAGCCATGTCAGTATTATTTAGAATGATTGCTTCAGTCTCCAAAACATGTAGGGATTCAGTAATGTATTGACTAGCATCTGGTGGAAGCACAGAAGCCAATGAGGTGGCCATATTGTTTAAAGGCTGAAATACATCATATAGACTGATCAAAGATGAATCTGTCATTAAGCCATTCCACAGAGTGCTTGACACCAGTTCAGATATGGCAAACAATGTACTAGCAAGGCCACCATGCAAAGACTCTTCAGGTGTACCAGGTTCAGTCAGATTCAGTATGGTAAAGAGAGAAGCAGCTACTTGTGTAGAGATGTTGACAAACAAATGTGGAATTTCAGCAGTGTGGGAAATATTATTAAGGGCAGACAACACTACTGGATTTAGATCCAGGATGTACTTCCTCTGGTCCACTGGAAGAGTTGACACCACCTGATTAAACTCCTCGTCTACCAAATGTTCTCTTTCAGACATGCTTCCCAAGGCATAGTTGGAAATGGTAAGATTCTCCATAATCTGAGTAACAAGAATGCTGTTTAAAATGAACTTATACAATATATCCTGAACAGGCTGTCTGCTCAAAACATGGGCCTCATTGGAGTAGGTTGGAAGATGGCTGAGCGAGCCAGAGATTATGCTGGCAGACTGAAGAACTTTTTCCACATTTCTGGGATTATAGGTAAGTACTGTTGAGGCTTTAGTTAACTGTGTTGAGAGGTTGAAATACATCAGTTGCTCCGCAGACATGAAGGATGCAAAAGCAGCTGCAGTCTGATCCAATAAGACAAGGAAGGTAGTCAGGTTTTTCTGGGGCTCCTGCCATGCTGAAGAGGCTATTAACCCTTTTATAACTGCTGATATTTCAGAATTGATGTTACCACTATTCTGGGTTTTTTCAAAAGAGGGTTGCAGGGCTAATTTCAAAAACATGTCCAGGAGGCTTCCCACATTTTCTTGTTGGGAAATTTGCGTTAACATTTCTGCATACATTTCCCAGTTCCCTGGAGCTGTGATGGATGATAGCATGTCAAGGGCCCTGTTGATTGCTGGTTCAAAGCTAGAATCTCCAGTCATCTCTCTGGAAACACCTCTCAATATAACTGCCAAATCCGAGTTTGCAAAGAACATATGAATAGTTTGCATGATGTCTGAAGTACTAGGCAAGTTGGAAAATACTTTTACCAAGTCATTGTAGTCTACATCAGCAAGGTCTAAGATGTCTTCAGGAAAAACTGTCTCAGCATCGCGTTTTGACCTTTTTCTGAAAACTTGAGCATGAGGAAGGAGATCACTCAAGGTCTGTCCACTGGCAAGTTGTCCTTCAAGGTCTTCAAGGAAAGAGACAATATAGGTAAAAGGATGAGATTTGCATGGTCCAAGGCAATTTAACTGCTTCATCATGTTGAGGACATTGTCAATTAACTCAACATATATGTCAAAATAGCTTGGCAGAGTGACATTTCTTTCAATTATGGTGGAAAGCATGGCCTTGATTATATCAAATATTTTCACTAATGCCTCTGACACAAATTCCATTCCAGTGGTTTGGGAGAACCTCCACCAATCAGTTAAATTTAACATCTTCTCAAAAAGCAGCCTAGATTCCTCTGCAGTCAGATACTGCTTTGTAAGGTTATTTATCATAGGGCAATCCTCAATTATCTGGAGCCAGACTGACAGTCTGTCAGCCAAAGAACTATTTTCACTTGTAGCTGAATGCAGAAAGAAGATAATGGAATCCTTGGTCCAGTTATTTCCAATCATGAATATTTGAAGAACATCTTTAATTAGATCTGGAGTTATTGTCACATTCATAGATCGGAGAGCATGCTGGAGGGTATAGTTCAATGTCATTTCCAGTGCCAGCAAATACTGCTGCATCCATGGGGCTTCTTCTGTAGCTTGTTCCAAAAGGGGCTTGATAACATTGGGCATTAGCAGATTGCTGTAATAACATAAAACAAAATGCTGGTAAACGCTAGCCAACATACCATCTACCATATACTAGGAATTGTGTGGAATCTGGAAAAATATATAACACGAGGACATATTTTATTCAGAGAATTTCTTTTAATCCCAGATTTGATATTATCTCCTAATTATTAAAAGGTTCATGCAGGCACTTACAGCAAAACGGAGCATTTTTGTAAGGTAGTTATACTACATAATATAAAAGAGAATTTGGAAAGGATGTTTTTCTCAGAAAAAAAAAATCAGTGACACTTAATTTACTAATTGAAATATGACAATATAATAAGTAAATCACCTTATATGGAATGGGTCTATGGAAAAATTCCATCTAGTAATGTTTGATACTACAGGCCATGAGGGGGGTTGACTAAGGTCTTCAAGGAGCTGGAATGTTATTTCAGAGTGGTTTAGTATGGCGCAGTAAAGTGAATGTAGTTCGGTCACAATATCTGCAGCTGTAATGTTCAGAGAATCCACTGCCATTGTGGCTTTCTGTAGAGATAATATGGAATAAGTTACAGTGAGGATCCATTCAGTTAAATACATTTAATTCCTTAGTTAAAACTTGAATTGCTACATTTATTTACATCTTAGTTGAAGATGTCCAATACATAAAATCTTAAAAAGTAACAAAAAATTACAAATACTTACTGTGATATTCAGCTGTGCAAACAGTGAACCATTGGATACACAACCGTCAATAAGTGGGACCAGGCTGGTGTTACACCACATAACTAGATTAGGTTCTCTTATCTCTTCTTGCTGTATGGCCGTTCCCCACATCTTCAAGACATCTGCACATTCAAAAACCAGACCATCCTTTGCAGCCTATATTCAAGCAGAAGAAAAAAGGGCAATGGACTTTTCAACCACTATGCAGATGATACATTTGGAGAGAGAGAATTTGACAGTTATGATAATGGTGATGACAAATGGGGACAATGTCTTACACCCTGCTTTTTGTATATGTATAAAATAAATCACTGTGGGGTCTATTTTCCCCTGCACTTAAGTCAAAGAAGCGCATAGCGGTGTTTTCACTGAAGCATATTCTCCCATTAACTTAAGTCTGAGGTCTAAGTGCACCTAGGTTAAGTGCACTTTGGGCTTCAAAACACCAAAATATGGCTTTGTCACATGAAAATGAAATACAAATACAAATCACACATTCTGCTGCTAGCTTAAGCACTTTTAAGTGCATTTTTCACTACTTGGTCTGGAAGGCTATATTAAGACAATTACCTCCACATGGCCAAACGCAATATTGCAGTGCTCAGAAAGCTGAACATGTAACGAACAAAACTTTTAACATTTATTATAAGTTTAGAAGTAAATATTACAACTCAAAATGCATGTGAATAATTAATAAAATTCATAAAATCATTTAAGAATTGTATAACACAACAGAATATAGAAATTTATAAATATACACTAGTGTATTACCATTAGGCTTAAGTCAAGTGACATCTACCTTGTCAACACGCCTCGTAGACAAATTGAGGTACAAGACACATCAGTTTAAAAAAAAATTGTTTAAATTAAAATGAGTTAGAAATGGATTCAATGGAAGTAGTGTGTCATCAAAATGCTAAGCCGTTTTGCATGTATTTGCGCTCCTGTGAGAGTGGGACAGAGACGTTCTCATCCTGATGTACTTCAACTTACTGACACTGAGAGCATCTCATGTTTCCCGGCTGATCATGAAATGCTCAGTTTTGAATTCTGTTTTATTTCCATATACATGCATATACTTCATTCATACACTACAATATAGTGACTACATACACTAGATATGGGGCCCCAGCGATAGTGCCAAGTAACTGATACAGAGTAATACGCTGCAGCTTACACTGTAGTGTATAAGCTGGTTTGGACTATGCATTTCATTGCATTATAAATGGATTCTAAACTTTCAGTCCATGTTACTAATGATACTAACATTTATACCATATAATACTGTAGTTCTGAATGAAGAAGGGGACAAGCCTAGTATAATGAATTGTTTGTAAACGCAGTATAGGTCATTCTTACAAACTCATTATTAACATCATTTTCTGTAATTTTTTTTAAAATTTGTGTCAATTGAAGAAATGAAACCACATCTTATTATACTCAATGATTGTCTATTGTGGGACCTTGCAATAAATTTCTAGTTCTGTGTTATTTGATTGAAACTGCGATGGTGGTAACTATTTGGGGAAAATGGTTGAGAGAACATTAAATTAGAGCTAATACTGACATTCATTCTTTTTCTGTAACCACATGTCCTGCTCGGGGTTGTGGGGGGTCTGGATCCCATCCCAGAAGCTACAGGCAAAAAGCAGGGAACAACCAACACTGACAATTTGTTAACTCCAATTAAGTGAAGCATGTTTTTATATTTTGGGGAGGGGGTGGGACTGGAGTACTCGTGACATGGGAAGAACATGCAAATTCCATACACATGGAGCCATAGTGAGGACTCGAACCCTGGTCCAAGAGGTGTGAGGAAACCACTGTGCCACCCCTCTGTAAATGACATCATTTTAACATACGTAATAAGTTAAGGTAATGTCAATTGCTCCGCACAGATTTCAAACATTATAACTTTTTGTTGAAGGATTCTCATGCTTATGAGAATGACCAAATATAAGCATAGTAAGCTACCACCATGGTTGCACTTTCGAAAGGGTTTCTGTGGATTTCAATTAGGTTCACAATGTAAATTAAGTAGCTATGTTGCATGTTTGCTTGTTGCCAGAATCACTGAGGGCGTAACCCTCTTTTCTTGCTTGATAAATTAATTATGCACGGCTGCGCCTTCTTTTTGGGTTAAGTGCTGTGGGCCTGTCTGCACAGATGAGGAGAGAATATGCTTAATTGAAACGCACGTAACTTTTTACACATTTTTCTGACTTAAGTGTTTGATGGGAGATTAGGCCCCAGTATCACTATATTTCCATATATGCATAAAAATTAGCACCAAAATACAATGATGGATGAAATATGTATAACAGTTTTCCCACATGCCATTATTCTGGTCTTTATTTTTACAGCATATTCAGGAAAACCAGAGCACCTTGCATCAAACCAGATAAACCGACACTGCCTTCACAGTAGTGTTTGTTTAACAAATTCACAACAAAGAATTCATCCATCATTTTCCATTACCACTTTCACAATGCAGGGAGCATGAAGAAAATAATACCCTGACCTTCGACACCAAAAAAGTCTAATACAGGGCACACAGAATCACAAGCATACACTACAGACAAAGTTACTGACATATCAAAACCATGTCCCTTGATCCTGAGTCTACCCCAGGTTTTGTTATCCTATGCTGTCTGGAACAGGCTCCATGCCCCCTTGTTACCATGACTGGAGTAAGTAGATGGATTGATATATACATATCACACAGATATTAGTGTTATTGAATCTCAGAGTGGAATTTCTACCCATTCTTTTTTTACCTGTTGCACCAGTTCAACTGTACTCAGGACAGCCTCAAAGATGCTTGAGTTTGTTGTATACACAGCACTTGACGTCAAATTAGCCAACAGATCACCAAGCCTGTAGACAAGATCTGAAAACATATATTAGTTAGAATACAAGATGTATTATCATACACCTGTCCACCAATTCCGGTGCAGGTGAATATCTATAAATGATATCTATTATCATTTTATTTTAGGAAAACAATTTCACACTGGTACTCATGAATAAATCACGACATATACAACCATCTCAAATGTTGTTCGGTACTTTGTTAAGCTAACGAGAAGTATAAAAACTGTAAACAAGTGGCTTATTTTTCATAATAGTTGACAGTTTTTTAAGTGTAGTTATACATTGTACTCATAAAAAAATGACAAATACTTCAGAAGTATCACCTACATTTCAATAAAAACAGGCAAACAACCAAATAATTCACTTAGTAGAAGGAGAGCAGAAGTCATACGAAGATGAAGAGGTGACAGAAGAAGAATCAGTTCATAGTAGGAATGAATGGTGACAAGAAATAAAAGAGAGGTTTAAAATACTTAAAAGGGAGCTGGAAATGTTTCACCACGTTTGGATAATCAAGAATAACATTTATAAATAGAAAAGTTGAGTCGTACTTATTGGGTTAAACCAAATAATAGAACATTTGGATGTTTTGATGCAGTGGAACACTTAAATACTATGACAGTAACATTGTGAGAATATTGGGCTATACTGAATAATTCCCATTACCTGTCTCTGTTCTGATGTCATGAGCAATAGCTATGATAAGTTCCCTTAGAATTAGACCATTTGATGGTGTATTCTCCAAAGCTGAAAACTCGCCGAAAAGGGGTTCCAACATCTTCTCAACCCTGATACACAATTATAATGAACAAAACATCCTTTCTGCAATACATTTCCTGCTGATCTCTGACCATGGCATTTACTCAGATCGGCATAAACAGAATGCAAAAAATCATTAATCAGTAATTACAATTTAAGAATCCTACTACTGTATATTTATGCAAACATGGAGAATATTCCTGTGAACAATTAGGTAAGATCAGAACTTCATGATTCCAAAGAATCACACAAGTTATGAAGTACTAGTGCAATTAAATTTTTATTATCCTTTCATTCTGATTAATACTCCTACCATTCCCAGGTAGAGTTGTCTGCCTGTCCAGTTATGATCTGCAGCAGGGCTGGCATGGACTCTGCCAGGACCAAAACCTGTCTACCAGGGAATAGGACAGCCCCAATTTCCCGAACCTATTACACAAATAAGAGAAGCACAAGGTTATGTTATGTTGCTTAGTAATCTAGCCATTTATTTTCATGAACTACTGAATGAATGAATATGAAGTTATATTTTAAAAAATGACTGGTGAATATTAAATATAAATTACATGGACAGAAGTATCGGGACACACCACTTATGCATTGAATTCAGGTGTTTTATTCAGACCCATTGCCACTATCAATCAAACTATCAATCAAGCAACTAGTCATGCAGTCAGGTTTACAAACATTTGTGAAAGAATGGGTCGTTCTGAAGAGCTCTATGAGTTCAGGTGTGGTACTGTCACAGGATGACAGTTTTGCAATACATCCTGCTAGATATTCCAATATCTGGGAATGCCTTAATATCCACCCATGGAGCAGGAGGAGGTGGCTGGTGAGGGAGGTCTGGGTATCCTTGCTTAGACTGCTGCCCACATGACCCGACCCCGGATAAGTTGTAGATGATGAATAGATGGATGGATGGATGGATGGATGGATGGATGGATGGAAGGATGGTTGGATGGATAGATGTTTCAAGTCATCTTACCTTGTGAAATATTTCAGTAAGGTTATTCATATCGGTGGCTTGCAGAATTTGATCTAAGGAACCTACAGTAGTCACAACAAAAACAAAACACAAAAACAATTCATTTTATATATAATACAGTGGTACCTCAGTTCTTGAACTCATTAGAACTCGAATTTCTTAAAAGTCGAATCAACCAGTTTGGAAAAAAAATGACATAGAACTCAATCTGAATCTCAGAAGTCAAACCATGAACGCTGACCTAAGATAACTTGTATACCCAGGGAAATGAGTCACACGGCACGTTTCTCAGCGGAAACAAAGGGTAAAACTTCAGTCTCAGCCTCGCATTTGCTGTGATAGCATCATGCATGTTTACAATAGCTGAATACATATATTTAGACAGCAAAAATACATTTAGACAATGATAGA
>JAODLC010000001.1:33196332-33212487 GCA_026781145.1 Hippopotamyrus pictus
TAATGGCCCGGCGATATGAAGCGCCGATAACACACAAACTACAAATCCTATAATGCAGCGCAACTGCTGCCTTACCGAACGATAGGCTACCTGCGATCATTCCCGCGTCAATTACGTCATCTCAATCAAGCGTCTATTGAAGTATACATATGGGCTATCCCCTAACAGTGGCCAAGAGAAAAGTTGATTCTGAAAACAGAGCCTTTCAAAACCGGTGGGAGGCTAAATATATATGTGACGGAGTAGAAAAGCACTTTAAATTATTTTAAATGGTGCAAAGGCGCCCTCTAGTGGTAGCATGGTACGGTGTTGCTGATGGGAAATCGCGCGAACTTGCCCAAAGCACGTATGGATATTGAACGGGTATGCTGTGTTTGTAAGGGGTCCGGGATAAACTCTGTTTTATTAGTTTAGAAGTGTACAGAAGTTATTCTTTCTCATGCAGTGTGTTTAGTGAATTTAACTCATTACCTTGAGATGACTCCTCGATATATGTGTATATTGATAGCTTTAGGTTTGATTAGCATGCTAACTGCCTTCTGTCCACATTATCTAAAGGGGTTTGTCCTGAGGCCGTTTGAAACCTCAGTGACTTCACTGTACCGTGTACATTTATTACAGCAAATAAAAGGGAGCTTGTGATCTGCCTGGCTGTCCCAGTGTATGATGTTGCGTGCGGAAGCGGTAGAATGGCGCTGCACGGGTGAACCCGTCACATATGTGTACTGACATTGCCAGTAAACCCGTGTGTCTTATTCCTGGAGCTAATGTGGCTGAGAGAGAATCTCCACAACACAGAACCTTACCCCAAACATAAACGAACTTGTTGCCAAGAAAAGATGCCAAGCATACAGCTCTGACGGCATGGCATAAGAGGACAGAAAATAGAATATTTTAATTTATTATTTAAACTTTCACTTAAAAGCACAATTTTTCTTTTTTTTTTTGCAGCATATTCATATTTTGAATTTGTATAATTTTGACAGGAGATACTTTTATGGAGAGCAAAATATTTTAAGTTATTATAAGTTAAATCCTGTCTGTTTCGATTCATATTTATTTTCAAAAAAACGTTTAGTTTAATCTGTTCAATAAATGTTTATCCTGCTCGGCCCGCGACCTAAAGTGTGCTTTGAGTTTTGGCCCCCTGTGCGATTGAGTTTGACACCCCTGTCCTAAGCTGACACTCTTTGACAGGCATCAAAGTTTTACACCAACACGAAGATCATTTAAACATTATTTTCTTTGACTGCCTAAGACTCTTGCAGAGAACTGTATGTTCACAATATATATATGAGTGATCTGTAGTTTATGCTTATATTATCAATTAAATATTTAAACATTTAGAAACATGTTGTAGTAAGAGAGAATACCTTTTGGATTAGAGCGCTTTCCGTATTGACCATGCTGAAGCCATCACTAAGGGGTACATCAACACCTGCATAAGAAAAACACACAGAAAAAGTTTCTTCACATTATATGGAATCAAACAGAAAGAGGAAGAAGAGGGCACCAGAAACTATAGACATATATTCTGACTCTGATACAATGTTAAAGAGGCAGGTCACCCCAAAACTAGGTTGTTGTTCCAGCCCATCTAAAACATTTTTTTTCAGTGGATAGAGCACGAGCACCCCTGTGAGATATGCGCAGTGATAGGATTGGTGTGTGGAGTTTGACAGAAAAAAATAGTTCCTGCATTAAACTGCTCACTACAACGTCTGTGGATTATCTTGAGTAACCAGGTCATGATTTCTGGTAAGAGACATTGCTGTTGAATTTTTCAATTTTATTTCTTTTTCATCACTTTAAATGCCATGGAAAGAATGCCTTTCAGTTCCATTATATTCGAGAGAAGACTGACATTTCTACGACCAACAGCTCCAAAGCCAGGCAACTTCCAGAACAACCTTAGATAGCTCTAAAGCCCCTAAAAACATATCTTTTTCAGTTTTGGGGTGAACTGCCCCTTTAACCTGTAAGCTATTTTCTCCTCCTCGTCATCTCATTGCTTCTGTTTTAGCGGCTTCCCACTACCCTTATACAGTCGACCCTTCTGCATCTTGAATTTCCCCACTGCTGTTTTGAGGTTGGCATAAGAAATTAAATGGGAATATTATGGTTTGGAGGACACCAAGTGTGTTTATGACAGCCTCTCACATTATACCTAACAGCCATCTCACTTCGCTCGCCAAGGGAACCAAATTTCCAGATCACCAGGGGTCTGCACTACTACACCCTGTGATATGGAAGGGTTCAACTATAATTTTTCGCCAGATTCTTCCCCTAGCCAGCACTATTGCATATTTATCTTGTCAAAGAATCTTAACTTTTTAATCATGACAACATATCTCATTCGGTAACCAGTGAAGTAGCAGTTCATCATGACATCAGTGGTGGCTTACACAGACAGCAGTCTGAAATGATACATTACATTATTAAAGCGTCACGTATTGTTTTCGGCTGCCACAATGTCTACACAGCTGATACACTGTACCTACATTGTGCGTACCATACCTTTGCTAGACCAAGTCTGGATGTACTGTAAGATGTTGGTAACAACATCTATGGACATGTTGATCATAGAAACAGGAATTTTAATTTGGGGGATGTTTCTTTGGATGGTGTTTGCAGTCCTAAAGTTCCGAAAACAAAGGCAAACAATGGGTTTTAATGGAGTGTTTCAGAAACACAGGTTATGCATTTCCATGCAGAATCACACATACTAATTTACTGCCATAGAAACAAGGCTTGAGACACAGTGTAACTTAGATATTTATACATGTATTTAAACTTGCATATAAACACAAACTGGCATATACACAAACCTACTGTGAAATGGACTCTTAACACCCTTGACAAACTGGTCCTGCAACATTTACTAGCAGGTGCAATGTCAAAATCGTGCTAAATGAGAAGAGGCTCTGCGGGCACCACGCCTGCTTTTTAATCCTGACATAAAAGCTTGCATTCTTATTCATACTTCACAAGGAAATACTTATATAATAAAGTAAATGGCAATCTTTTAAAGAATCTAAGGTGAATAAAAGAATCAACAGTTAGTGGCAAAAACACATTTAAAAACTATAATGGCAGAACATGTGCCCTCTCTCATGCCCTACCTCTTTATGCTGTTCAGCAGCATGGTCACCTCATTCAGCTTGTCTCCTGCACTGGAGGGAATGAAAAGCTCAGGCAGGCCCAGAAGGGTCTCCCACATTAAACTGTCTGACTGCATTTGTTCAAATGCCAGTACTCCCTCTTCAATGGCCTGCAGCAGCACCATTGGTTTGGTGAGGAACAGATTGGATGCCACCTTAAATTACAGAATACAGAGAATCAAAAAACAAAGAAGTCACGCAAAATCTCAAAATTACTGTATTCTTTTTTAATCATTAAATTTCGCTGTGACCATTTTCTGGATAAGTGTATGAGTTTTTGGAAAGATGGATGACACATCTAACATAGCAGCTAAGATATAATTTCATAAACAATTCTGTGTTTATGTATTTGTATAATGAGAAACATTAATGTAAAGCAACGTAAGTATTCAACCTATACAGAATCCATTCATTTTCTATACCCGCATATCCTATGGAGGGTCATGGAGGTACAGAAGCTACAAACTCAAGGCAGGGATTCTGGGGCACCAAACCATCACAGAGCACATGAAAACACACACACAGGTTTGTAAATATATCTTTGTGGGGACTCTCCAATTCATTTCTACGGGGAAAACTGTAATCGCAACATGATAACCTTAAACAATACCTAACCTTAACCATAAGTAGCCAAACAAAATATGAGTGTTTTGGTATTTTTACTTTTTGATTGCAGTCACAGATCTTTGTGGGGACCTTCTAATGGTTTTTATTACATTGTGGGGGACATTTGATAATATAAACCTAATACAAACACACAGAGATTAGGTATCTATATATTTGTGGGGACTCCCTACATTTTTATTGGCATATCCCTAATCCCAACTACACTGTCTGGAAAAAAAAGAGTACCATTTTGTACCTTTGCTTGTCACCTGTACCCTATTGTATGGTCTGCCAATTGTACCCTAGCCGTAGGTTAATGTACAATTGGCCGACACATGAGGGCAAAGGCCCAGTGACAAGCAAAGGTACAAATTGGTAAAAAAAAAGTGTATGAAAATCTTTACCCCTACCCAGCCCTAACCTTAACCATAAGCAGCCAAACATGATACAAGATGTTTGGCGTTTTTAGTTTTTTGATTGCGTCCACAGATTTTTTAAAAAATAAACATTTCCATTGTGTGAACTGAAAAAAGTTCCCCAAAAGGTCAGAATAACTGGTTTTAAATAACACCGTGGGAACGTTTATTACAATGTAATAAATACTTACATACATACATAAACACACATACAGATAGTCAGGCAACTCCAATTCAAACTCCATACAATGGCACCAGGGCAAACACATGTGAAACAAGAGTGCTGACCACTGTGCCTCTCCCCTCTGGTCCAGAATGTGGCAGAAAATATATTCAAGATATTACATTGGTCCTACTTTACCTGGTTCAGAGTTTGCAGGAATGCTTCCAGAAGCGTGTCACTGGAATTACAGAAGGATACCAAACCAAAGGAGAAGGGATCTGAAGAACTTTGGTATGATGAATTGAGGGCAGACAGGACTGCTTTACAAAGATATTTCTTTAGGATGTTGACTGAGTCCTTCATCAGCACCTCCTTCAGGAAAAGAAACACACAATTTTATGAAGACAAAGTATTTTTCCCATTTTGCATGAATCAGTTAATGCTTTAATTCATTTAATCTATTATACATAGCTTAGAATATCTATAAAAGCTTATGTCACAGGCCAAGAACCAGTTTTAATAACTGACAATCGGTCTGTCAAGTTCCCTGCTTTCGACTGGCAGTTGTTCTACATTGCACGCGACCATACTTTATTTTTCGTTATATGGAAATATGCAAGAATTCATCAAGATTTTTGACAGAGTTGCCAAAATTATACATATATATATACACACACACACACACACATAGTAAGACATGAGAACTTGAAAGCCTCTTAACCTGATTCGGACCTCGAACGAGTCGGTTGAGAAAAAGCTAGCCACAACTCGACTGAAAACTCAGAACATGACAAAATAAAACAGACCAGCTAAAATTTTTACAGATCGAGACGCGACTCCTCATCTAAACAATAACCCCTCCACCCCTCTTCCTCCACCTTACACTTCCAGTATGACATCAGCTCATCTCAATATAGGTAAAGTGCTCATTAATTTCATGTTTATTGCCTTTGTATGTGTTTTTTCACATGTGTATTAGTTTTATATTGACTGTAAATGGGTTGATATGTTTAAATAGGCAATCATTTTGGGGTCAGGGATGGATTAAATTTATTGACATTATTTATTATGGGGAAAAACAACTTGGACCTCGACCAAATCGCAACTTGACCAGCCTTCTCGAATGAATGAAGTTCATGTTACAAGGTACCATTGTGTGGGTATACACACACGCACACACACACATATATAGGAAGGCTTACTGACACAGCAAGTGATGATAAAAAAAGGCAACTATCCAGATGACCCACCTGATTTGTCAAAACAGTGTTGTTAACAACATTCATGATTGTCCACGTGAAATTTAATGGATCTTCCTGGCTGGAATCTTAAAAACACAAAATTTATTTGAAAGTAATTTCGAAAGTCAAAATCAGTGCTACACTTCTTTAAAAATTGAATACATCATATTTATACTTTTCTCTGAAATTAATGGGTCAGTTTGGTTTATTCAGAACTTATCATAAAGCTACTACTTTTGGATGGATGAAGTAACCAAAACTAAACTGAGTATATGACTTAGGTATAGGCATCTCCATAACTTAGGCTGCTGCAATACAAGGATCCGATACAAAGATATATATGAAGGAACTACTAATGCAATACGATATGATTCACCCTTATTGTGATGCAGTGCATTTTCATACAATTTGATTCAACATAATGTGATTCAACACAATACAATGCTATTCAAAAGAATATGATGCTATGCAATTCAATGTGGTACAAGAATTTGACAGCAGTGGGGAACTAGAGGTCAGAGATTGCGCTTGAGAAACAGTCTAGAGAGGGGGAATCAACCTAAATATAAAATTACTGGTTACATTTCTAAATAATAAAGACATAGGGCCTCTGCTAATAATTATATACAGTAAAATCCCTTTATAGTGGACTCGCTTACAACGGAATATCGTCTATAACAGACGAGGTCCGCTGGTCTTGGCCGTGAGCCTTTACGAACATGCAGAAAAAGCATCGGATATAGCGGACTCGCATATAACAGAAGTTTGTTTACAATGGACAAACAATTTAGTCCCCAGGGCTGCTTTTAGCTGTAGTTTTGTTTGGCTATAACGGGCATGCAGGCTCCGATGATATCCAACGCAGATACATAGTTGGGTTTATTAATAGTCACGCATCTAATCAGGTAAAGTTGGATTACTACATGTACAATATAATAATCTATACCACAAGTGAGTCTGCTGGGGTGTGACATGAGTAAATGGTATCCTGTAGTTGTGTTCTGGGCATATATATAGCAACTCCGGATATAATGGACTTTGGATATAATGGACTGTTTTGCCAGGTCCCTTGAAGTCTGTTATAAGTAGATTTTACCGTAGTAAAAAATCAGATTTAACGGATGCAAAGGTGTTAGAAACAATGCATCCCGAATTCATCCCAAATTGTATCTGGTGCACACTTTTTAAGTGGGGGAATCACACCGTGAACTTTTATGCCGGTGCATCGATGTGAGTGGGTGAATATGACTGAAAGCAATGTTGCTTGAAAACTAGCACTGTTCCCTCACATCTTTAGAGTTCAGGGTACAAATCTTGTCTCTGTTATCTGTATGGAGCTCTTGTTGGGTTTCCTCTGGATGACCCAGTTTCCTCCCTCAAAGTTTCAAAGACATGCTAAGTGTTGTTTGTAGTGTGTCAGCATGTGCAGGTATGTGCCCTGGGATGGACTGACATCCTATACCTTGTGCCCTACACTGCCTAGAATAAAATCCACCCCCTCCCCCACAAGCTTGTTCAGGACAAACAGTTGGCTTGGGGACTTCAAAAAGTGACATATAAAAAACGCATGCAATATGTAGTTGTTGAATTAATTTCTATGCAGTCTTTTTGTGCAGTCTACAAATTCAGAGACTGAAGACGTACTTATGATGTTATCCCATATTTTCACAATCTGTGACTTGTCAGAAAATTCTTTCAGGGCAGAACGAACTAAACCTCCTTTCTGAGAACTGTCCAGGTGCAGGGACCTGAATGGCAGCAGTGATTCCCTAGAAAAGACAGACAAAGAGATCTGGTGACACATTGTCATGGTTTTGTAAGGACAAATGGCAATGTCAGCAAAATAGCTTATCGGACATGGGCAAGAAATATATTTCAGGTATCAATATATCAATTACAAAAATGTAAGCATGTCAATCTGTATAAATACATTTCTGTGTACTGTATACTGGGTACAGCCATTGTACAGTTTTGTTCCCCAAGGTACAAACAACATTAAGGTACAGTTATGTTCTTCAGATTTCTGTACCTTAAATTAGACTAAAAGATACATTTACCTATAGCTGTGGTACAACTATCAGACCCTTCTGTATTTGCCCCAGTGACATGTAATTTTACCCTCAAAGGCACAAATAAATACAATTACAATTTAACAGTGTACTAAGCAGCTTCACGAAGCTGTAAAAATATATTTATTTTCTACCTATATATATTTGAAAAGTAGACCGTCCAAGGTTTCTGAGGGTGTTTTTTAAATGTGTATATGACAAAAACTCGCGGAGTTATTCAAACGGTCTACGAATTCTGCCAACCCCAAGGGGTTTAACACTTATTAGCCTTTAATCTGATGCAAATAAAATTATATTAGGTTAAGTTGACAGAAGGATGATCCAAGGTGCAGCTTATGGACACAGAGTGAATTTATTTATAAACTGAACTCAAAGACTTGAGACAAACGGGACCACATTGGACCAACATGAGGGAAAAGCTAATACCAAACACATTTGGGGTGCACAGGGAAGAAGGCCTCAGGAATGAATTGCATGGCAGTACATGCAAGCATATTTGACTGACTGACTTGGGAGCAAGTCAAGGGCAGGCACATATATATACAAGTAACAAGGCCTAGACAAGAAATACTTGGAACTAGGAGTTACAAGACACAGGTGAGGGTCATAATGACTAAACACTAAGGGTGCAAACACAAGGAGATACTATGAATTGGGATGCACAATGCAAAACCTGAAACAAGCAGGGATAACAAGAACAAAGGCACCAAGACAAGAACCAATACTGAAACAATAAACATGGGGATTAACAGAGTTCTGGGGCAGAAAATACAAAATGTCCAACAATAGTTGATCCTGGTCTTCGGCACACATCAAACCCATAACAATTGGGAGCATCGCTCCCAGCTGCACGTTCAGGGAACATGGGAACACACTAGGGACTGTGACAGATACTAAACACAGAGAAGAACCAGCTGCCCAGTGACAAACACTGGCCAAACTGGGGAAGACCTGACATCGCAGAAACAGATCCTGACAGTATGTAGTTAATTATATTATATTACATATTATCCATCCATCCATTTTCCAACCCACTTTATCCTTAATGGGTCGTGGGGGGGTCCGGAGCCTATCACGGAAGCAACGGGCACGAGGCAGGGAACAACCCTGGACAGGGGGCAAGCCCATCTCAGGGCAATTACATATTATATATTATTATATATTAGGTCTCCTTATTATGTTATATACTGTTATATATTAGGTCTCCTTCAAAACAGGATTTGAAGACATACAAAGGCATTTTATGTAAAGTGATACTACCTAGGTTTTATTGTGACTAACAAAATTAAGAAGAGTATACTTTTCTGTTAAATTGATGAAGCCAGACTATTTCCACATACACTTTGATGTCTAACTTCCCATCTTTAACATGTACTCATTCTGACGGCACTAGCTCAGTCACAAAAATAGAGTGTAGATAACAAGCATTCCACAGGAGTCATCAACCTCTGATCTCGCGTGAGAGAAACAGGTTTGCAGGGTTGGTTTGTGTTTGGAAAATAAATATGACTAACAAGCTGACCTTTATCATTTTTAATGTCAGTTATAGTATAAAAATCCAGCTTTGTTGTCTTTTTTCCATTTCTATTGGTCAGTGGCGGAACAACTGTACACTGGGCATTGGGGCAAAAATGGACCACACATCCCCTTTACAAATGCTCACCTAGGGCATGCCAATGCCAGTTTCAGTAGCTGCATTTAAGTAGCCTCCAAATATCGTACCCATGTCATACTCCAGTAGCCAATAAATCCCAAAAACATGCATTTTTTTCACTAAATACATGCCTCGACAACATAGTTTGACTACAAAACATAGCAAACTATTACAAAATTGTGTTCTACAAAATATTTTTTGTGTTATGACACCCACTGTAATTGTACACATAAAAATTGTATACATAAAAGATTACATGAAAGTAGCATGCGAAAAGCCTATGTAATATGCATGATATCAGTGCCTTATTACCAGGGGCGGATTAAGGTGTACAGAGGCCCCTAGGCTACAGTAGTCTGTGGGCCCCCCAACCCCGCCCCCCTATATTTTTTACTGGCCAATGGGGGCCCCCTTGCAGGCTGGCACACCGTGGGGCCCCTAGGCTTAAGCCATACCTAGCCTGTGCGTTAATCCGCCCCTGCTTATTACTCATGAATGCTTTGCAGACATGTGATATATGCAGCTAGAGGGGGGCCCTCGTGTCACTGGGCACACCTACCAGTCCACCCCTACTAGTTGAATTGGTTGCATAGTTCAATAGTTGAATGTTACTAGGTACGTAGGTATGACTAGTTACACAACAGTCACATGGACATGCCAAACAATGAAATAACTAACATATTGTTCAGTAAGAAGGAGAAATACAATGGCATTTTTAAACAACAAATACTACTCTGTGACCTTTGCTACTCATTTACTAATAAACATCCATATCCATCAGCAGATCAGCAAATGGTGCAATTATTTTTAACATGGTATATGTTATGGTGAAGACCAAAATTCAGTCTTTGTTTTAATCTGATAACTAAGGCTGGCATTAATTCAGCAGTTGTAATGCGAACCACTGGATTTTTGTGGCCCGATTTATTTGGGAGCTTTTTTTTATTTTTGTTAAAATGATATCTGAAATTCACTTTCATAAATAATTACTCTTAAATGTAACTCACATCATTTAATTAGCCAGAGTATTCATATCTTCTTCATCTATCAATTATATAGCTCAGCTACATGATACATACTTTCAAAAACATTAGCAAATGTATTCCGGTGTCCACTATTGCTACCAGCTTTGTTTATGTCTGTTATTATCTCCTTAATTGTTTTCATTTACTCAGAATTTCTTTTTATATTATTAAGTCAAATTAATATTTACATAGATATTGACTTTTTAACTTTGTTATTATCTGTGTGCCTGTGATGGGCTGGCCCCCTGTCCAGGGTTGTTCCCTGCCTTGTGCCCGTTGCTTCCGGGATAGGCTCCGGACCCCCCGCGACCCAGTAGGATAAGCGGGTTGGAAAATGGATGGATGGATGGATGGATTATCTGTGTGGAAAAACTTCCTATAAGTGGTAATAAAGCTTAATTAATGCTGCATGTACACAGATCAGAGATATGTAAAAGTTGCCTTATTGAATCATCTTTAATTCAGTGATGAAATGACAGCATATTACAGTGGGTCGAGATACAGTAGTTCCTAGTAGATCCTCTGCAGCAGTTTAATGAAATTACAGGTCAGTTTTTAGACCAACTGACCATTTTTAATTTCTTTTAATGTGCAATAAAGCTATTTAGTCCTGTACTAAAAAGACACCATCAATAGTCATAAATATTTAAATATTTATATACATAAGTAAATGTGACAAAATGCAACTGCAACCTTTAAAAGATTACACGGGAAATCCTACCTCAAAGAATCCTCTGAATTTCCAAACATGCGGTTCATCGAACTGACCGGTTTATAGGATCTGTTGGCGCACATACTATCGGTGCTGCATAGCAGAGTCTGCAGAAAGGGGAAGAACCCCGCACTGGGAAGGTTCCGGGGGGCCACATAACCTGCAGGTGGAAAAAATCATCAGTGGTCATATTAAGAAATCACCATTAAATGCAATTTACCAAAAAAGACAGAACAGCGGTTATCCAAGTATATTCTGATTTTATTATTAATTTTTTCCTCCAAATGTTACCTGTATCGTCCTTGATCTATATTATGCTCTATATAGTGGTGCTGCAAAGAATTGAACTGAAGGAAGAAGACATTGTTTCAATATTTATTTAAACTACAAATTATTTTGGTCTGTGGAGTTAGGGGCATATGTATTTTTGCACGTGATTAAAATACCTGTTTGAGGCTTTTGCAATTGTAAAACACACAACCATTCTTGGTGGACAGCCCTGGGTTTCAAATACTGTATAAATGCACCTATTAATAAAATTTGCATATTGGGAGTTTAAGTTTGTACTTTTTTGTAACTTTTTTGAGGCTTACTCATAGATTGCCATTACTCTGACTATTTAGTAATAAAATTGTGAATTAATGCTGACAATAATCTTTGTACCATTTTTTCAAATAAACCACTGATAATGAACATAAGCAGTCAGAATCTTTCCCTGTAAGCTGTTACCATGGGGAAAAATGCACCCAAACCAGGCCTGTAGTAATTAAGTCTGAATATTTATCACAGTACTTTAAAATATCTCCACATTCAGTCACATTGTAAAGCTACAAAAAATAATCTACAGTAAACACAATTAACAGAAAGACAGTTGAACTATATGTCAATTGCCAACCGAATACTGCAGAAATAATTTTTAAAATTCACAATCTTCAGTCACTTCACACAAACAAAAGAGGTTCCTTTTGTACTCACATGGGTTTTTCATTATTGGAGGGAATTTGGATCGGGTTATGGCCAAGATAATGAAGATTATAAGGGGCCATATTATCAAAGCCAGAGACCAGACCTGAAAAAGATATATAATACTGAATGAAAAAATACTGTTACAGCATTTCTTCTTCATAAACTTCTTGTATCATTTTTCAACCATCTTCTAACCATTTCATCACAGGGGAGCTTGGAGCATATCTTAAGCAGCATGGCTGGATACACCCTGGGTAGGATCCCAATCCATTACAGGGCTCATACACAAGGAGCAATATAGAAAACCAAATGAAACACTGACAATACATAGTGAACAAATTTACTCCAGGCACTCAGAGCAGCGGTGCGAGCCAAACCCCAATCCATGAAGGTGTGAGCCTAGAGTAGGGGTGGGCAATCTTATCCGCAATCTTATTCATATGCATAAACAGAGACCTTCTTGCTGCAACTCTACAGAATGCCGTCAGGGTATAAACCAACAGAATACATCTCGACATTTTTTTAGCCCCTAAACACAACAACACTTCTATATGTCTCCACATGGCATTTTTAAACCTCTAGACATGATAAAAATGCCAATGTTTAGGCTAAGGAACTCCAAAAGGGTCATAAATGCCTGAACTTGTCTTGTGTTGTCTTAAGCCTACATGCAAATACATCCAAAATGTCTTAAACTTATGGAACATCAAACAGGTCAAAAACAGGTGAATTTTAACACGGAGAATATGTGCAGAATACACGTTAACTATGTGTTGTTAACGTGTTGTTAACATGTATTCTACATGTATTCTAATTAAAATTAACCCATAGAATTTGCATTGAACATATATTAACCTGCTAACTACGTGTCGTTAACATATGGCGCCAAATAGGTCAAAACATGTGAATTTTAAGACATAGGCCTACTGTAGGATACGTATAGAATACACATATAGAATACACGTTAATAACACGTAGCTAGCATGTTGTTAATGTGTATTCTGCAGGTAGTAACACATAGTTAACGTGTATTCTACGCGTGAAAAATTAGAATATGAAGAATAAAAATAGTGACCAGCTGCTATACGGATCAAAAAGCTTATTCCTGTACAAATATTGTTTAAATAATTCGCTTATAGTAATGAAGTAGTCCGCTTTCAGTGTTCATTTGGGTTTTTTTTAATACATGACAACATACGGAAAAAATAAAACTACAGTGTTTTTTTTTATTTTTAACTTTACTTTGATAAGCCTACTTTAATGCCTTGTAGTAACCCGTGTGCTTCTGACGAGCTACCCAAGGCTAATGCTATATGCATTTTAATTCACTCAGTATTAAACCAACTTTCCAGCGACCCTAACACTTCTTTCTCACGGTTTATATCCCAATGGCATCCCATCCCTAAAGAGTGTTAAGTGGTGGCGTGCAAGCAAATGTCCCACTTCCCGAACGCCAATGATGATTTGCATATTTTAATAAATAAACCAGACCAAGCCCGAAGTTGAAAATAAAAAACCGACCCGAACCTGGTTTGAAACTCAATACGAATTAAGTCGCAGACTACTACCTATTGAGCCACTATGCCACACAATAGGGGGAATTTTTAGGAGCTGTTAATTGTGTCTCAACCAACTAAAGGTCTAAAAAATTAGATGATGGAAACCTAAGATTTCATAAGGAAAAAAGTCTTTTAATTATTAAATAACAACGATGTTTATAAAATGTTAATCATGTCATCACATTAACATGGTTAAAAATAACATAGACATAATTAAAATACCAATAATCCAATCATTAAAAATTCTACTGATTTCAGTTAACATAGAAGGCAGATAGAAAGACAGATTGATAGCACAGTTACTTACAGGCTGTCTATAAACGCTCAAGGCGTTTTTCCAAAGCAGAAGTCGCAGTTGCTGGAAAAATCTGGCCATTTGAGGACAGCTACAAACACACAGAGAAACGTCCGTAATTACCTTTAACCATAATTTGTAATGTTAATCAACATCTGTACAATTTTGTTCTCCATGGTACAAATAAGATCAATGTACCGTCAATGGTACAAAAATGTTCATCAGAGTCTGAACTTAAAAGGCTCATTTACCTACTGATGGGGTACAACTTGAGGGTACAGCCCTAGTGACAAGTATTTGTACCCTCAGAGTACAAAGTGTATGACTGAATTCAAATAGACCTACAGTAATATGATTTCAGAAATAAAATAATTACAAATCAGTGGGCAATATTATTATAAATTTTAAATTAATTTACTATTATATTGTACATGAAGGCCATCGCACGAAAGATCCTCAAATACTTTTTAAATTAAAATAAAAATACCATAAACCAAATTCCATTCTGTTCATATATGTGACTTGTATTCATACTGGTAATTTTTAGTATAAGGCCACGTTTCCCATGATTCACTCAGGGGCGCAGCCAGGGGGTACAGGTGGCATATACCCTGAAATCCGAAATATTTAATGTGCCAACCCCCCACCTCCCGGAATGATAGTTCCGGAATCAGAGTTCAGGTAACTTCATGTCAATTAATCGATTATTTTAACATCACCTTTAAATCAAATTCGTATGTTTGTTTCGATTTTGTAAATGAAATGCCCAAAATCAACAGCAATCATATTAATTATTAATTAAAATAGCTCCCGGTTCTCTGCAAATGAAAAGGCATATAGTGCGCGTGTTATCTTATTCTATTAATATTTGGGACCTTAAACAAAATGAGATAGGATTTACCGAGTTTACTTCCTTGAGAGAAATGGTCAGCGACACCCAACGAGGTCTGTTGAGTCCGACGACAGCATGTCTTGACGTATCACGAAGTAGAATTTGCTTTTAATAAAGTTTCCAGAATGAAAGAAAAACAGAAATGCAATGAACACAGCTCTCAAGAAATATTACAAAATGAGTTACTGCGACAGTGCTGCCGCCTCTGTTAGTTAAAAGGGGTGTGGGAATCTGTGGGTTTGAGCGTCCGTCTGTAGACTGCCTTTTCCGCATAACTATATCATACTCAATACTGCCACGAGCTCCAATTACTCATATTATACAACAGCAGAGTACGATAACTCACCAGCCTTTAAAAGTTACTGAAAAACTAAGGATCGGGGCAATATGAATGACTTAGTACCTAAGGAAAAAAACAAACCTTAACACATTCGTCTGCATCGCCATACAACCGACTGTAAACAGGAATGAATAATTTTTATAATACAGTGAACGTATGGTGTTTTTGTGGTTAGGTGGGTAGTACAGTTTTATTTTGTTATTCTGCCTCCTCTGTATGTGCGGAGTTTGCATACTCTACCTATGTCGGGGTCTGTTGCCATTGGTCTGACATGCAGTTTAGTTAACTGGATCATGGAAAAAATAATTGATTGATTGATTATGGGGAAAAAGGGGGGGAAAATATTTATTAAATAATCAGTCAATCAATCAATCATGGAAAAAAGTACAATTTTCTGTTTCACTCATTTGTCAATTTATTGGTGTGCTTCTGTTAGAATTATATAATAAATTATATAATATTATATATAACTAAGTGTGTGTGTGTGTGTGTGTGTGTGTGATGATATTTTAATACAGTTTCAGTGACACCTACTGCATGGGGTTTTCTGATTTCATTTTAGATTTCATCTGAGTTCATCTATAAATAAACCTTTCTGTCTAACATAGAAATAATTTTACTGTGTAACTAACATGCCACACAGGCTACAAAATCATTAGGTTATATTCAATAATTGTAAGAGTAAGCAAAAGGAAGTCAAACAGGAATGGCAGGATGCCATGACTCAGACCCAGAGTTTACAGACCTTTATAGACGTAATCTGAGGTGAAACATCCTATCTTGGGCCATGCTTCCTCAAAAAATGTTACCTGTCTGAGGGTCCCTGAGGACGGGGTTGGGAGACACTGACCTAGAGGAGACCCATGTGACACAAGGGGAATATGTAAATTTCCCACATACACATAAATTTCACACATGGTGGGATCTGAAACCCCCAACCCTGAAGGTGCGAAGCAGCACTGCTATATTATAAGCTATTACTCAGACTGTAGATCGCAAATTGGATAACATCACTGTGACTATTGATCGCAAATTGGATAACATCACGGAGAAGCT
>JAODLC010000001.1:33236320-33260248 GCA_026781145.1 Hippopotamyrus pictus
TAGTGCTTAAACAGTATAAAACTACAACTTTCCCTTCTGTTGATAAAAGGCGCAGCCATCTTGGATTCTGAACTCGGCATCCTC
Source organism: Hippopotamyrus pictus (assembly GCA_026781145.1). Classification (NCBI taxonomy): domain Eukaryota; kingdom Metazoa; phylum Chordata; class Actinopteri; order Osteoglossiformes; family Mormyridae; genus Hippopotamyrus; species Hippopotamyrus pictus. The sequence continues at coordinate 33,236,405 of JAODLC010000001.1, forward strand.
TGTGCTGCTCTGAGATATTTCTCGGATCTCTGAGAAACAGGAGCGTGCATGCCGTCACTTCTGGCTTCATAACTCGGAATCCAAGTTCCCAGGGCAAATGGAACGCACCAAAACTGCCCGAAATGGGTTGACAGTGACATTTCAGGGATTTTCAGTAATTCTGTGCTGCAGATGGGTTAATTGCGTTAAAAATTTTAATTAGATTAATCATGATGATGGATTAATCTGCGTTAACCCGTTAATTTTGACAGCCCTAAATATATATATATATATATATATATATATATATACACACACACACTTAAGAGGACAAGTATCAAATATGCCAGGATAGTGCTACTTCCCTTCAGTTTTCAAAAAAAAAAAAAAATCGATAATTAGGTAGTAACATATTCAAAAACAATTAGTGCTGTAGTCTGCTGCTGCCAGAGCACATGGTCATATAGCTTTATTTTCTGAGCCTTTTCTGATTTTACATTCAATTCACAGGATTGTTAGTAAACTGACATCCAGTACAATTAGTGAGCTGTGCTGAGAATTAAGTATTTTATCCTGTTATAAGTAAGTGGATATGGTTGCAATTCTGATTTTTTTTTTCCATTCTATTTATTATACATCTACATCTATTATGTATAATTATCTTTTTCATCTGGTCTATGTGGTTGTAGTTTTTGGTTTGACTTGATGTTCTCTATGCATTTCTTTCTGCAGACTTACATTGGCAGTGTGGTCATCTCCATAAATCCTTATAGGTCACTGCCGATCTACACAGCAGACAAGGTGGAGGAATACCGCAACAGAAACTTCTATGAGCTCAGCCCACACATGTAAGTGTCCGTGACCTTCAAAGAGCTGCTCTAAAAGATACACAAAGTATCTCTACAAAATACTCTGAGCAAGGTTTAGATTCAGCATTGGTAGGGATCAATCAGCTCCAAACCCCCCACCCCTCTAAACACAATATACTCCCACAACCCTACCATTCATACTCAAATACCCTTGACTCAAACCTATGTATTACTTTTACACAATATATGTCACTTCAATCATTTTCTTGAGTAAAATCATGAAAAGTTCCTTCACTCAAAAACGCGGATAATGTACGACTAAATAATAAAAAGCAAAACTTATAATCTGGTGAATTTTTTGTTTTTTCTTTCTTAAACAATTAGCACTGGAGCACAGAATGCCAAGCTATCACTAAATATATCATTTGTTAATAACAGGTAAAGTCTTTTGTGAGATTACCCAGCCTGCTTTTAAAAAATTTCATCTTCTTTAATCATTCTCGTACTATAAAATTGCGGTACTTTATTTGTCCTTGTAGGGAAATTGGGTAGTTTTCACATTCTTCATCCTTCAGATGTAGACTACCAGTCAGAAGTTTTTTCACACCATGGATTCTTACCACTTTTCCATTTATTTCATAAACTGCAGATTTTTATATTCTTGTTAAGCATTAGCAAATTGAGTGAACGACTATAAATGGAAAAACAAGTGAGATAAAACAAGTTTTCTTTATAATATGGAAAAACTATGCAACATGCATCCTATTAAGTGGTTGTGTGGTGATGGCAAAGTCAAATTCTAGGCTGTCCTTTAACTTCAAATGTACTAGTTAACTGTTTCATCCCATGAAACAGAGCAGTATTTAATGTCCCATGTGGAAAGAAAGCCTCAAAGTTGCTTTGCTGTTATAACTGCTAGAGGAGGTTACTTTGATTAATCAAAGATATGACATTTTCTTGCTAATAAAAGTACTCAAATGGTGAACATACTGTAAATTTATTTGTTGCCAAGAATATTGAGTGCGTTTTTAGTTAAATTTTAACATGCAAATGTATAATATTTTAATGCCTGCAAAAACTTTTGACTGGTAGTGTATATACAGTATGAAGGTGAAATCAAGTTTTTGGGTCAGTGTGCAGGTCAGCCAGTGTTTACCCCTTGAATCCTTGAACTACACACCACACTGTTGTTTAGATTAACCTTAACTCAAATAATTTCACTCTTCTAAAAGCTTTGTTCACTCTGGAGTCCACATATAAATTGATTCTCTCTTGTCAAAGGCTCCACTGAATTTTTACTTGGCCTTGACTCAGACTCGAACACTCGTGACTCAAAAATTCTTCTCAAGTCCAGCGGAGTCCATAGCATACAGTATGTCTGCAACTTGTATGCAGCTTTAGCATCCCTCCCCCAATTCCTTACATTTCCTTCAGTGTTTTTTTGAATATTGTGCATGCACCTACTCATGTGCCTCATCATCTGTCAAGTCAGCAATTGTGCAGTTTCCATCAGAAGTTTCTGTGCAAGACATTCAGTAAAAAGAAGCAACTGTGGGTATTTCAAGAAGAGATGACTGACTGAGTGTCCAGTCAAAATTTAGTTTACATAATAACTAGCTAGCCAACATCTTCTAATAATTATTATTATTGTACTTTATTAATCCCCATGGCCTAAATTTTCATTCATACACATCGGAGACCTTGGTCAGACAGTCAGTGTTCAGCTTCCCTGGAGTCACCCTCTCTTAGATTCAGTTTATTATTAAGCCTAAGGTCTTGACTCAGACTTGAATAAGGTGGACTCTAACACACTACTGGGATTGGGGAAAAAATATGCCTGTGGCCTATATGTGTATGGGGCAGGCATACTCTTCAAACTACTCTTCGGGTGATAAAAGAATGATTTAAAAAAGTAAAAATACTGTAGTGTTAATGTTAGTTATTGACATCTAGGTAAAGTTGAAACGATTATTCGCCTCAGTCGACTAAAATTGATTCCCAAATTAGTTGGCAACTAATTCAATAGTTGATTAGTTGGTGAAGTCATCACTTGTGTTTCTGGTGTTAACTCGAAATGTTTTGATATTACCGCTCACTAGAGAGAAGGTAACCAAAGCACGGTGGTAGCTTCAAAAACAAAAAACCCAAAAGTATGGAAGCATTTCAGTCTAAACTCTGAAAAAGGTTGTCAGTTGCATAATTTGTAAAGCTGACCATAGTTATCATGGGAGCACATCCTTTATGCTCGAGCATCTGAAGAGGAAGCACATAGTCTCACTGATTTACTGTAAGAGGACTCATCTCAGTAAGTTAGTTATGCTAGCTAGCTAGTTAGCTAATGTTAAGTTTAAAAGCCATCCTACTTCATGTTATGAGCTGTAACATTTTCCATTTTCAAATGCGTATTCTCTCGAATTCTTAATGGAGTCGGATTATGCCGGTATTACACCTAACAACTTTTCAAGTGATTTCACTGCCATAGAAAAATTTCCATTGTGGGCAAAATCATGAAAGTTTTGCTGGAATTGTAGCACGCTCCCGTCATCTCAATCGTTAGGTGTAAGGTGGTCTAAATAGCTGTCTTAAGTAAGTCTAGCTAGCATCTTGATGTTCCAATAAAATGAGACGTGTTTAGTATTATCATTAGTTTTAACTCTTAGCTCATAATAACGTGGACATCTTCACCAGGACACCCTACCTCTCCGGGAAGTTCCAGGAGTCTCCTGCAAATTGATAGCGGCTCACAGACTCCCATAAATGATATACATTATCCTTTTTTGACAGTGGGCACGCACACACGAGAGAGAGAAAGAGAGAGAGACAGGCGTAGTGACAGAGTAAGAGAGATCTGCTTTGTTTTAGCCTATATTGTTATACTGATGTCATGTGTACAGTATAGGCCAGGAGTCTGCGGCTCTTTCACCACGTGACTGCGGCTCTTCTCAGACATTTATTGGGATTCCTCATTTATTTTTTCATATACTTTTTGTAGTAAATCGTCACCACGCCTTCCCGGGTCTTCGTAAAAATTATTATATTTCCTCCGATTTACATATTATAGCCAGCTGAGTTGTGACTACGTTTGCACTGCTCGTCAGCACCGCAGTAGTGAAGAGGAAAGTGAAGGGTAGACGACTGCACAGCCAAAGGAAAGAAGGGGTGAGGGTGACAACTATCGCTACAGAACTGAACTTTGATTTTGTAATAGTCACCTTTGTGCTGTTACGCGTCTGAGTGATGTAAAACTGAGATGCCCCTCAAAATTGGTTTTCTTTATTTTTTATAAGTGTTTGAACTTTTGTTTTTGTGTTAAATGTGTATATGCCCATACCACATTAAAAAATCGTATCTCAAACCCCCTTCTCTACCTATTGCGTTTCATTGTAAATCTTGGTTCAGATATTTAGGAAAAAAATGGCTCTTTGCTTTAAAAACGTTGCCAACCCCTGGTATAGGCTGATACAAGTGTTGAGTGTATGTGTTGTTTCAGTGGTGTGGACTGATTCAGCATGTGTATGTGCAAGTGTTTCCGAAATTTTCCTTTACTGACTTCCCTAACTTTCCTCCATTTCAATACAGAACTGTGATTGTAAAATTTAGTTGCAAGAGAGTGCAGAAGGACAGCAGAATGCACAGAGCACAGAATGCAAATTTCGATCCTTACTGTTAAAATTAGAAATTTTAATTTAGATGAATTGTTTGGTTTACTTGATTTAGGGGAAACTCATGTAGTTTTGGCATATTTAATTGCTGCTCATTGCTTATCCTTGGTTTTAAATTTTAACAGGACAGATGGATATTGGATTTTTAAAAATCTTTTGTATTAACAGGAACGTTCATCGTTAGCAAATGTATGAAACAACCTCAAGTTAAATTTAAAAGCTGAAAGCTGATACCAAATAAGAGTTATTTGGTAACTGGGTAATTCATCATCCGACTAATCAATTATCAAAATAGTTGTTAGTTGCAGCCCTACAGTACATCTAGGTAACCCAAAAAATACACAGTTATTCACAACCATTTTTTTTCTCTGCATCTCATCATCCTCTGTGTTCCATGCTGCCATTTATACAGAACGCTATCAAGTTATCAGGTTATTTTGTTTAGTTGAATTTTGTGCAGTAATTAAATAACCAACATGTTCTTTTTTTGCAATATCGAGTATAGGCTGTATAACTAGATCTTTTTTTTTTAATAGTCAATCAAAGGTTAATAATGGGGGGGAAATGTCTCAGTTTAGAAAATTGCAAATACTGTCACATATATGTTGGAGAGCCATAAACAAGGGTAACAAATAAGTGATTTATTTTCATTTGCATAACATGATGCTATTTGGGTCATTAGAGGACCACCTCGGTGAAACACTTTGATGATCCATTAAAATAGATGGAAGTAATGACAATTTCACAGGCAATTCGCCATTTTACTGCAGGGGGAGTATATTAGAAGTTCATGGGCAATCTAATCCAAATCATCAAGCTATTTGGCACATCCACACTTCAAGACTGCTTCAAGACAGAGTATTGTTTTATACATGATTAATCCTTTAAATAACAATTTAGTTTGGCTTCATTGTCTTTATAGGTTTTCTTTTTATCTATACAGTACATTGTAAGAAATTATGTGCTAAATATTGTTAATACTATGAAGCTGGTGGCCCGCAGGAAATACTGATTCCATCCTACATCTAGGTCACACAATGTCTTAATACATGTGTGAGCAATTTAAAGATTAGAAAAGTTTAGATGCGTACAAGTATTTTCTGGTTGGTCATGTACACTGGACTGGTGTGTGGAAAATTCCTGGAAAAGCTTGCTTCGTAATTGTATAGAAAGTGAGAGTTTTGTGTGTTGGGTAATATGATAAAATGTTTTTCCCATATCAAATTATATTGATAATTATCATGATATAATTAAATTCATTATTTCTTTACTTCAATTCCCATTTTTACTTAAAATTCACATAGAATTGCTCTTCAACAGATTTAGGGCATGGAAAAAAGGCAACATACTGAATTGACTGTAAACTGATTTCTAAACTGAGTCTAATTTTAATAAATAAGTCACATAGCTCATACAGAACATTATAAATAATACACAAACATGTGTTGCCAATTCTCCCATCCCACTTATTGCATTGTTCTGGATCTGCTGGAAATCTATAAAATGTTAAACTAGGTTTATCACCGCTCCAACATCTCAGGCATGGTTAACAAAAATCTGCTCAAAAACTAAATAAATTGCTGTTTTTTTCTGTATTGCAAGGTGTTGCATTTTGAAAGACTGTGAGTTTGACTGGCACTGGCATTATAGGGAGGGAAGGTACAATTGTTTCCGAACCATTATGTCAAGGAAGATTTGAAAGATAAAAAAACAAGCTTTTATGTGATTCACAAATACTGTATAAAGTATTAACAAATGTGTATTTTTGACAAATATAAATATGTACCATAAGTAACCAAATCAATATACAAGACTTGTGGCATTTTTAGTTTTGATTGCTGTCACAGATTTTTATAAAGTCAAATTTTCCACAATGACTGAATAACAGGATTTTTATTATATTGTGTAGACATTTAGACCCCACGATAAAAAATATACATGATTTCTCTCTCTCTCGCTCTCTCTCTCTCTCACATACACACACACACACACACACACACACTATTATGCACTAAGGGAAATTTAGTAATGCTAGTTAGTCTGACTGCATGTTCTTGAATTTATGTTGAAGTGCAGTACTTTTTTCAACGGCTCACAAGCAGCAATTCAAAATTACTTTAGCAACTACTATTTTTTAATTTCTCTGATTTTTGCTCCAAGCAGTCTGTTAAATGCATTCTACAACATTTTATGCTAGCTGTGGCAGGTAGAATTCAGTTTGGCAACAGCTCTGTGGAAGAAGCTCTTTCTGCGGCTGGTTGATTGGGCATGTATAGTCCAGATGGCAAGAGAGTGAACAGAACATTACCGGGTTGAGTTGTGCTTGTGATGATGCTGAGGACAGCAGTTATTGTTGATGTCCTCAGTTTTGCCTTTTGTGAAGCAGTGATCTCTTTGGATGATTGTTTTGTTGCAGGGCTCTTCAGTCTCGGGCAGAGCAACTGATGTACCATGCTGTTTAGTAGTAGGTCAGAATGTTCATATTAGTATGTTGGCAGAAATTTACCAGGAGTTGTTAAGGCAGGTATGCTCTCTTTTACCTCTTTAGGAAATACAGTGTACAAGCACTGTTTTACCTTTTTTACCAGAGAGGAATTCACAGTTCATATGATTGTTAAAAGGGATATGAACACAAAGGAAGTTGAAGCTGGAGACTCACCCTATTACATCTCAATTGACCGGGAGAGGGAATTGATTGCCAAATCTGGATTTTCTGATATCTGTTATCAGTTCTTGGATTTCTTGGTGTTGAGGTTTTAACCAAATACCACCCAGGTATTTTGTCTACCTCCTCATTAAACATTGACTTCTTGTTGCTGGTGATCAGCCCTGTGACAGTCATGTTACAGACAAACTGCAGTCGTTGGTGAACATTGCATAGAACATATAGCCCTGTGCTGACCATTGGAGTGGAAAGGGAATGGGTGCACAACCTGATAGTTTTGGGTCTATTGATCCAGGATCTAGTTACAAAGTGGTGTGTTCTTCTGATTTGTTCAAACTGCTCCATCATGATACCTAAGGCAGTTACTCAATCCCCACTGTGCAGAATGAGTCGCAGTATTTCAGAGCTACTGGAAAAATTGATGATTGACTTTATTTTTTATGTTATTATATATATATTTTTTTATATATATATATTTTATGTTCAAAAGAATTACAGGGGATTTCATCACCTATCTCCCTCATAATTCAACATCAGTTCTTTTTGGTCATATTCTTTTGTATTGTTACCTTTATTGTTTAAAGGCTTGCCTTGGCAGATGTTCACACTTAACTTTAAATGTCCTCTCTGGGTGTGTCTACATACTGCTGGCAGTATGTAGGAAACCATGGAAGTTCCTGGTCCTACAGCTCAAGCTAAAACATTAGGGTGATGATTAACAATGTGACAATATTTTGAGGTATGAACAGAAAGTAATATGTGTGTGTTACAGTATGTCCCCATATGCTCCCAGAGCAGTTTGTGGGATTCTTCTTGTGGTAATATCTGCATCTGAACATGGGCTATCCAAGCCATCTATTGCACAGCTTGAGGATAAAGTTATTCTTTGGGTAGCTAGGGAATTGGCACCAAATTTGATTCACACCAACACAAGCACACATGCGTACAAAGCAAAACAAAACTCTCAGTTAGCCCTATGCCCTGTGCTGCCTAGGATGGTTTCCAGGCTCCACACAACCTCTTTTTTGAATGGGCAGTTGGAAGGTGGTTGTAATTAGTTTTAGTTACTTTAGTTTGATCTGTGATATTGTCCAAAAGTATACATACACATGGTTTCTATGTTGGTAGTGACAAAATCAGCACCAAAACTCGCATCCTCCTATACACACACGGTGTTCCCACGATATTGGTGGGGACATGTCCTTATTGTCCATACCTAAATCTATGCCCTTTCAGATACTCACAGGTATATGCATTTTATTTGTGCTTTGGGAATGCCTGATGAGTTGAAGCTTTTCAGGTAGGGCTGTTAATACTTTCCCCCGTGTGTCTTCATGTACTGTCCCCTTAAAAACATACTACTACATGTGTTGTCACGTGACTCCACCCCATCCAGTCTGTGACATGGAAACAACATGGAGGAGAATTCAGCTGACTGAGCAACTCAAGCAGCTTGTGCCAAAGAAAAATGTTGTGTCCATCATTTGGGCACACCGTGGCTTTGATGACACTGAATTATTTGCTTATAGTAATCAAGCAGTCCTCTTACAGTGTTCATTTTGGGCCTTTTTATAGAAGACAACATATGGATAAATAAGACTAAGGTAATTCTTTTTTTTATTATTTTACTTAGATAGGTCTACTTTACCTTGTGGTAACCCATCTGCTTCTAGCTAGCTACCTGAGGCTAATGCTGCATGCACAGAAAATAAAAATGCAAACTATTTGTTTTTTACTTTTTTAGGGAACTTGCTTTTTACATTAAAACTAAAATGTGAGCTTTTTCATAAGATGTTTTCATTTCGTGAGATTTATGCTTTGATTTCAGTTGTTCGAAAAATTCAATAAGCAGCCATAAATGGATCATCTGTGTTTCCTTCAGTTATTTAAAATCATAAAGATATGCAGTCTTCCATCAGAAAAAATATCCCAGCTTCAATAACTGGAACATATTTATAGTACAAATCTTGTTACTGAAATATGAGGGCAAAAAACAAAAAAAAAAACAAAATAACAAAGTAATCGTTCATTAATCATAATCGAGGTAAAATGTTCAAGCAAACGTGATATTGATTTGAGGTCATATCGCCCAGATATATTTTCAGGTGTGCTACACGGTGCTGAATCCTGCATGAAATGTCCCTACTCAAATCTGAAAAAAGACTATATTCATAACGAAGGAGTGCTTTTTAAAGAACTTTTGTTAACACTTGAAGCTGTCATGTACTGTATAATGCATTATAGATACTTTCACAATGCATTATAATGGTCAGTATAAGAATTAATAAAGAATTGCAGCATCTTGCCTTATTCGTCATAAGGCATTATAGTGTTGATTATAATAATTCACAAGCTCCAATAAAGCTTGCACCTATAATGCATTATAGATAATTTCATAATGCAGTAAATAGCATCCCTTCATATACTGACCATTATAATGCATTATGGTTGCTTTGACAGCTACACAGAACGTGTTCCTAAACTTCTTTTCCCTTTTGCATCATAATAGAGGTGCAATAGTATAGATTTTAATGTCAAATATGGCTGGAGAAATTTATATTTATACTGACTGTTTGGTGTTTCTGACAATGAGATTTAGAAATGGTGCAGTCCTTGAACATTGGCTGCATGGAATATTACAGTACATAATTTGAAAGTAAAATTTCATGGCCTGTTTACCAGGTAATACTCCCCTATCCCCGACACTTGTCTGTTTGCATGATTTAGGTCTGAAATGAAAAGTGATAAAATGTGTTTGCACAAATCTTGTGAATGACCCATAGTACTCAGGGTAGATGGAATGAGGTTGTGTATAATATTTAACTTCATATGGGTTAAACTGGTAAAAAAAAATATAATGAAGATAGGTGAGGTTAGTAATACCATGAATATTATAGTAAACCTTTGCACCGATCAGGGTTCAAAGGCTGTGTCGCATCTTGAGGAGGGTGTGACCAGGAGAGCTGTTGGGAATATCTGAGTGCTGCAAACTCTACAACATTCCTATCATAGTGTGTGCTTCCAGCAGATCATTCATCAGTGACACCTCATTTTGTCACAAAGCTCCCCATTGCTATAATTTAGCTTGTAGATGTACTGTATGCCTGTAGAATTACCACCAAAACAATGGTTCACCTGCTGTTGGGTTGCATATTTTATGTAGAAGGTTATGTATATAAATGTAGAAAGTATCTAATTTGTTGTTAAAGCAGATTAAATTTGACTGTTTTAGTTTTTTTGTCATCCCCAGACAGAACAAATGAGTTCTAATGTAAACTAAATGAAAATCCATTTTCTCATACATTACAGTGTTTGATTTTCATTTGATTTTAGGCTGTATGCTTGTAATCGTCGTTCATATGGGGATGGTTTGTGGGATGAATAATTTTGTAGTTTTGATGGATTCTGTTGTTGTACAATCGCTATATACCAGCCAACACCATAAATGTTGCATTCAGATGTTGCATATCTTGTCAATAAAGGCCACTAATGTTTTGGACGTTTTGGAAGTACAAGGGAATAAAGCACTTTTATCAAAAAACCCAAGACAGTCTTTTTAATTGTATCAAGCAGTGTGGCCTGAATGTTGGAGCAGCTAGTGGGAGTGTTTTTTTTCTTTTTCTGTTTTAGCTATGCCCTGGCTGATGAGGCCTACCGGTCACTGAGAGACCAGGACCGAGACCAGTGTATCCTCATCACAGGGGAGAGTGGAGCAGGGAAGACAGGTACTGTTTTGTATTGCATATTTTCTTATTGCTCACCTTATTGTAGCCATGCTTATCATAGAATGGTCTCCTCAAACATCCTCATATTTGAAAACCTTTTCTTGCTCATTTGTCTAGCTCTGTGGGTTAGGACTTATACGGCTGGTAGAGTAATGCCACCACTGGGACCTTAAGTAAGGACCTGAACCACAGTTGTGTCTGTAGTTCATACCCCACAAGGATTAATAAAGTACCTCAGTTCAATACATATTGGTATTCACAAAATAGCAAGGCAAATGTAAATAAGCTTTTGAAGTTCAATTTATATTTTAATCCAATTAGTGGATTTTGTCTGTGTTCAAAATAGTAAAGGATGTGACTTTCTCAGCCAGATAAGTAGCATTGCTAAAACATTATAAACAGTAAGATGAATAGCTCTCTGGTTTGGCACCCCATTATGGGTTATTCCCTGCCTTGCTTCAGGATAGGCTCCAGACTCCTGTAACCCTGCATGAATGAATGAATTTATGAATAAATGAATGAATGAATGAATGAACAACTTCATTGTATTCTCTTGCTTTCAGTTTGGACTTTGTTTCCAACCTCTTGGTTTTGATTCTAAGAAGTGCTTATATTTGGGTAATACAGGCTATTCTGCAGATCGTTCTACTGCTCTTTCCACTCTTTGTGTGTTTTCCTGTACTTTGTCTGTATCCCTTCCAGCATAATATCTTTGTTGAATTTTTCTTTTTTTTCATGCATGCTTTCACAGTGATGAATTATATCCATATTGTTTGCTCTTTCGGGTCAAGTCTAGGCACTCTGACATAATTGCATGTTTCATGTTTCAGATGATTATCACGGTGTGCGCACCTTTGTTAATGTAATTGTAATGTAACTGTTACTATATAAATGCTGACCAGAAGTCAATCAGATTGTCATATTTACTACCACATCATGGCTAAGTGTTTTGTACTGCCTAGTCTGTAGCATTAGTAGTGATATCATGTCTCTAGACACTATAGAGTATACATACGCTCCTCTACTTAATGAACTTTTAGACATACGAACAAAGAGGACTTGTAAGTCCAAATTGTGTTCCTTGGGCTTCTGTTTCCTGTCCACAACATCATTTTTTTTTCCCTGAGCGTCAATTCTGGGTAGTACGACTTCTGGCCGCTACTCCCACTGCGTAGCAGCATAGCGTGCGTACTCCCAGCACCCTAGTTCTTTGTATTTGCGTATACCCTTAAAATGGTGTTGAATAATGACTTATGAACATTTCAAGTTACGAACGGCCGTTCGGAACATAACTCAGTCGTAAGTAGAGGAGAGTCTGTAATGATGAACATGCACACAAAACAACATGCTAATGTCTGTGTAACAATCATCTAAAGCTTTTCTTTTGTTAGAACACATAAGCTAGCCCATACTCCATTGTCAAGCATGGTGGTATAAGTGCTGAGATTTGGAGGTCCTTTTTTATGGACTGCCACATATTCAGTGCTGACTTTCCTTTTTTGGCAACGTGTTCCAGAGGCCAGCAAGCTGGTGATGTCATATGTGGCAGCTGTGTGTGGGAAAGGTGCTGAGGTCAACAAGGTGAAGGAGCAGCTGCTTCAGTCCAATCCTGTGCTGGAGGGTGAGGACATATGACAGATAAATACAGGGAGAAGACTGACCAGCCAGTTTTGCCCTCATCATGCATCACAAACTGTATACAGAAATACCACACTTTTATTTGATGATTAATTGGCATGCTCTGGTTTTATTTTAGGTCTTAACTGTTACCTACAGGGTCTCAGGGAGAAGGGGGGGATGGTAGGAAGGCAGCATAGGCTTCCAGGCTATGGCAACCCGAGGGATGCCAGTATATGAAAGGAATTTAAATTCACCTAATCTTGGGGTTATTGGCTGAACCCGCAGTATGTCACAGATCCCCCCAGGACAGGGAGAACATGCAAACTCCACACTAGGGTAGGATTTGAACCCCCAACCCTGGAAGAATTAGATGACATTGCTACCCACTGACAAATTTCATCATTTATATTACTTTGCATTTGATATAAATCTGAATCATTTTGCCCTATTTTTTTTCCCCCAGAAATATGACAAAAATGTAAATAACTTGCACACGGGTTCAGTTCAATACAGGATTTTCCAGTGGGTATATTAATTATGGTGAAATATGATTATTTGATAGCTAATTTTCTTTAGCGATGTATTATGGATCACTGGGGAAATGCCTTGATGCTGAAGAGGTTGCAGGTTCCATTAAAATTCTCAAGCGTTTTCCAACACATCACATATGAAAAAGTTTATCTGCCAGCCGCACTGACCCCTAAAGCAGACAAATCACATTTCCTGCTCTGCCCTGGGACGGGCAGCCTTGGTCTTTCCCTTGAGCCCTCATTAGTCCCATCGTTACCATTTTAATGAGCTCCTTCACTGCTAATACTCATGATGCGAGGCACTCTGTGTGTTACATATGTTGCTGCAGATGAAGAATTTAACATGATCCTAAAAAGGACACAACCTTTGAACCCTGATTCATGCAAACGTGTATTATATTATTCAGAGTATTACATCAAACTCAGTTATTAATTCTCACATTGAATAACAAATACACTGATTCTAAAAATTTCTTTTAGCATCAAGTTACTGATATGTTTCTAGGATCAAGGTCATTTGCTATAGGGGAATTATATTGTCTGTGTTTTTTTTTTTTTTTTTTGCTAATGTTATAACTTTTATTAATACTGTGTACTAACACTGTTTTTTTTTCAGCTTTTGGGAATGCAAAAACTGTAAGAAATGACAACTCTTCTCGATTTGTGAGTATTCAGTTCTGTAGAGGTTTTTTTTTTTCAGAAATAGAAGAACAAGGATTAAGACTAGTCTTGGACTAAATTGCCGTTTCAATGGAGATTCACCATTGTAACTCAAAACTAGTCTAGGCTTAGGCTTAATCCTTGACTGGGAAACTGGCCAATAATGATTTAACCCATTTTAAGCCACAACTTTCCTTACTCACTAGTAAATTACCTACTAAAATATTGTAGGTATTTGTTAAATATGTTAACTATGAAGGATTAAAAAAAATGCACAAATATCTTGAAACTATATGCGAAAACTGGTATAGCAATTTTCTGTTATTGAGTCTATGCATCAGTTTTTTTTTTTTTTTAATTTAATTAAAAATTATACTAATTTATTTATCCCTGTTAGATTATGGTGGGAGCAACATTTCAAACATATAATAATTGATCAATTTTAACATGCTTCTGTTTGTGTTCCATAGTGAAATAAATACTGAAAGTAAAATATAAACTGATTAATCACAATATTTGAGCACAAAATTGTAATGTTCACAGTGCTTGTTTAAATTTTGAGTTTCTTCTGTATTTCTCTAGACATATCAGAATGGTATTTCAGGATCAACTGTCAAAAGATGAGAAGCTCCCGTTTTAGGAAAGGGGTCATGTAGTTAGAATGTGAACATGTTGGTCAATTATTTCCCATCATTAAGAGAGCTATTATATAACTGCTTATGGCATTTTCTCTGACAAGTGGAATTTCACTTCAGGAAGCCATCAGTCATTAGTATTGATTAAATCATGAAGCTTATTGGTAGTTTACAAATTTAGCACTCATATTTGAAAAGAGATTTTCTTCATTATGATATGCAAAACACCTGCAAAGTGGAATGCAGACCTTCCAAACATTTAGGTGGAATAAGTCCCAATCTCAGTACTACTCTTATCACATATTTCCTAAAAGCAGATAGAACTGTAGAATATTAATATAATATTACTGCTACTACTCCTATGAATAGCATTGTCACTAATGTATAATGGTCCTTTATTTTTAACAGGGGAAGTACATGGATATTGAATTTGACTTTAAAGGTGACCCTTTGGGTGGAGTAATTAGCAACTGTAAGTATGGAATTGCTATGTAATACAGACTGTGGACTGATGTAAGCTGATAGTATTATATTGCCATATGTTGATATGGATACTCCGGTTTCCTCCCACAGTCCAAAAGTGTGCGGTGTAGGCTGATTGCCGTGTCTAAATTGGCCCTGTAGTTGTGTAAGTGTGGCTGGGTGAGTGTGTGCGCCTTGTGGTGTGTTGGCGCCCGCCCAGGGTTGGTTCCTGCCTGCGCCTGTTGCTCCTGGGATAAGCTCTGGGCCCCCCGCAACCCCAGTGGGGATTAAGCGGTCACGATACTGGATGGATGGATATATGGATGGATGGATGGATGTTGATATGGATGACATGCAGGACTAATAGACTGTATCTATGCTGCTCAGCACAGAGGTCTCCATTTCCGTGCAGTTACAGTGATCATTAATGAAAACTACTGCAAAAACCAACTGCATCCAATAATCATCATGCTTTTTTGCCAAAGGCAGTAATATAGACTCAAGTTTGAGGCTTTCTCTGTTTGAGCTGGAGGTGCAATAACTGAGATGATTACTTCTGAATTATCTATTCCATCTAAGCAATTGTCTCTACTTTTCCCTTTAGAAAAGCAATAAAACAAAGGACACTTACTGAAGTTCTACATTTATTACATTTTACTTTCCCACAACAGTGCATGTTTACTGTCCTGGAGATAGCAAAGCTTATGTTATTCCCTTTAACATGACTATGCTGTCTTTTCATGTCTTTCATCTCTTTCTACTCAAAGTGTCACAGATATTGGTATGATTGTTTTTATTTGTTCTCAATTGTTATTTTTTTCAAAAACTGCAGTGTATATCAGTTTGAATTCTAAAAATTTCAGTCCTCATTAGCAATAAAAGTAATACTTGTTTTCGTAATAAATAGCTATAACATTGCAGAATACTTTCAGTGTGCAAAAGGGTTAGCAGAAACCCTGTGGGGGAACCATTCCTGAACATTCTTGAAGAACATTCTAGATTTAGGAAGTTTCATACAATGTACACAACACACATCCTGTCTTTCCCCTGTTTGGTTTCAGCATATTGTTAGAATTCATTAGGAATATCAGCAGAAGGTGCACAACCTCCTTTAAATATAAGTGTAGATGAATCCTGGCATGTGTTAAACTTTTTAGAACTTCCTGTATTGTGTCCTTCTGTGTATCCACTTACTATTCATCAGTCTTCAATTTCCCAAAAGTTCATGATGCTACAATAATTTGAGTATTCTTAATAATTGCAAAATGGTCACTGGCAAGAGACTTACAATTACTCAAAATCCACATTTTCACGACTCAAAATTAGCACTACTCCAGGTATAGTTCTCTCCCAGGAAATGTAAGAAACATTTGAAATTGTAGCAGTAAGGTTGTATCTCGTGTATTGATAGGCATATATTTTACTTTTTATAATTGTGTCTTCAGGGCAAGCACATGGCAATCTATACACTGGTACTGATTTTGAAGTGATATGAACCCGTGCTTATCAGGTTCTACAAATATAGAGCTCTCTATCCTGAATATAAGTGCTTATACTAGTATCATACGGGTTAGCTAAATAAACTTCAGTACCTCAGAAACTGATAAAAAATTATAGAGGATAAAATGTGGGATAAGAACCATAAATGACTAGCAGTGCAACCTTTAATCACAGATCGTATATCATTTACTATATGCCCTTTGATCAATACCAAGAGAGGAACTTCATGTGCCTTCGTTCTTGCAGCTCTGGGAAGGGTCAAGGACAGTTACATATATGTATTATCACGTTGGTGCAGGGTCACCCAGAATATAGTGAGCACCTGCTTCACTAGGCAGGCATCACAACTTTATTGGTGAATAGTAATACCATTTTAATTTATTCAGGAATTGGTGAGCTAGCTCATCAATTCACATGTGGTTTCACATCTTTGTGATTGCATGGGCTTCCTCAAAGTACTGTTCTTCAGAGTTCAGACACACAGTTTATGGGAGGCAATGTCTTTAAATTTGTTTTTGTGTGTGCTTCTTCTGTACTATGGACTTAGGAATTTCTGGGAGAATGAGTGAGCATGCATGTATTTATTATGTGCGTCTGTGTGTGATGTTTTGGAATTCTTGATACTTAAGACAACATTTCGTTCACTATTTCAAGCTCATTAAACAAAAGTAATGAAAGTAGTGGAATAGTGTCACTGTAAGACCAGTATTGATATATATTCATGCTTTGAAACCTCCCTTAGATCTTCTGGAGAAGTCTCGGGTTGTCAGGCAGCCCAGAGGAGAGAGGAACTTCCACATATTTTACCAGCTCCTCTCTGGAGCATCAGATGACTTACTGAGTGAGTGATCTCTGATGGACCCTTCTGAAAATTCATTCTGAAAGTTCATATTTCTGTATTTGTACTGTCAGATACATTGCGTTATATTTATTATACCTATTATTATCCTTTAAGGTCTAGTATGTTTGATATAGCAAAATAAGTGACATTACAGTTGCAGAATAATTCGATGGATATCTGATTTTTTTCTGTCCTACCCATAAATCCAGGATCCATGTCAGTTTATTTAAAAGTATTTTGATGTGTGGTGTAGCAGCTTCAATGAGGGTGCTCTTCAAAAATAATCTTGAGTCAGACAAAAGCTTGATGAAATCTAAATGTGCCAATATGTTGATAGTGACAGTCTAGTATAGTTGGGCTCTCTACAAAGCTGTAGTATCTGTTTTTGTCTGTGTTCCTCTTACACTCAGAAAAACTAATGCTGGAAAGAAACTTTTTCAAATACAACTACCTGAGTCTTGATTGTGCTGTGGTCAATGGGCTGGATGATGCTGCCAACTTTCGGAGTGTCAGGGTAAGTTTCAAGACATGAGGAGACTCTTGTTAACTCCATTGTTCTTGGCTGCCTGTCAGTTACCTGTCTGAAAATGCCTCTTTGGACTCACAGATCAACATCACTTTGACATAATTTATTTTTTGTGTTCGTTGCTTGCATACATTGCAGACAAGCTTATCTGAAGGCAGAACCAAAGCTTTTGAATACATGTGCATTGCTTTTACACTGCATTCACACTTCTTTAATTACAGTAGACAACACTTTTGTCCAATGCATACAAGCAAGGCACATACTGTAGTACACATCTCAGACAATTATAATTTGCAAACAGAAAGAATGAAATATAATGAAATGCTTATGCTTAAATATTGCATATATTTGTGTTTAAGCAGTAAATGGGGAGTTGAAGATGGTGAAATATAATAATATTATTATATTATATTTCATAATATTATGAAATATTATATAATAATAAACATAATGATAAATATAAAAACGAAATGTGGGGAAAAGCACTTAATTCCAGATAGTCATACATAATCACATATAATCATGATAATCATATCTCACTTCTATGAAGAATTATAAGCATGTAGAAATATAGTACATATATCACCATGTTTTTCTATCACTTCCTCAATGTCAAATGTGTTAAACAACATCTGAGTCACACCCGTCCCACACCCCCACACCAGTTCCCGGTAATAGCTTTACAATTCCTCAGTCTTTCCTGTCTGAGCAGCCGTAACACAGCTGTTGGTTCAGACAAATAAACATAACAAGCACTACTGTGCAGTGGACAATAGGCTCCAGTCCTATAAAACAATCAGCCATCTGTTGGTGCCAAAACCCACAGGTGTTTCATTCATCACTTATGTCACTTCTCTTTCCTTCCCTTTCAAATGTGTCTCTACCAAGTCCTTTTGTCTTACGGTTACTGTACAGTAAGGGAAATAATTATTTGGCCTCCTGCTGAATTCTTAAGTTGCCCTATTAGTATAGAAATGAGAAGTCTATAATTTCACTGGTAGGTCTATTTTAACAAGCAAAAGATTATCAACAAAACAAGCAAAAAAACCCATTATGTGATAGCTACAAACCAATTTGTCATTTATCTAGGGAAATAAGCATTTGATCCCTTGGAACAAATGCTTTAGTCCTTGGTGGAGTGGCCATTGTTGGCAAGCACAGCTGTCAGACATTTCTTGTAGTTGGCCACCAGGTTTGTACATAGCTCAGCAAGAATTTTCATCCACTCCTCATTGCAGATCTCTTCCAAATCTTTAAGGTTTTTAGGCTGTCACTTGTATGTACGAAGCTTGAGTTCCCTCCACAGGTTTTCTATGGGATTAAGGTCCAGAGACTGGCTATGGCACTCCATGACGTTAATGTGCTTCTTCTTGAACCACTGCCTTGCATAATGCTTCCACCTCTGTGTTTGACGGTAGGGATGATGTTCCCGGGTTTATAGTCAGCATTCTTTTCCCTCAAAACACAGTAGAGTTGATACCAAACAGCTCAATTTTGGTCTCATCTGACCACATTACATTCTCCCAAGCCTCATTGGAATTATTCAGGTATTCATTGGCATATTTCAGATAGGGCCTTCTTGAGTAGGGGCCCTTTGTGAGCACTGCAGGATTTCGTCTTTCTCCCATTTGTGAATAATTGCACCAACAGTTGTCACTTTCTCACCAAGTTGCTTGCTGATGGTCATGTAGCCAATTCCATCTTTGTGAAGGTAAACAATCTTGACTCTGATGTCCTTAGACAGGTCTTAGGAATTTTCCATGGTTATAAGATTGAAGATGTAAACAGGTTAGTGACCCAAGAATACTATTAAACAAAGTAATGTCATCAAATGTAAATGCTGGCTTGATGTCTGTTAATACTTAATAATAACTACTTTTATTGTGTTAGTGCACATGTACTTGACCCAGAGTCCTGCGCCGGGTCGGGTACCCGCAGATAGTTGCTGAGACGGGCGGATTTTAATGTTCTGGAATTTTACGGGTGGGTAATTCATTACACACGGGCGGGTAGCAGGTCAGTCAAAACAGTATTGTAGCCTGCAAAAATAACATATAAGCGAAAACATCTGTGTATTAGACTATCATGTACAAATTGTCATCATCACAGTGTGTTCAGTATGTCAGGGGTACCTTATGGTACGTAGATTATTTCTGTCAAAGTCAGAACTCAGATGAAAACATCATGAAACGTCTCAAAAGACGTCACTTCCCATCAGAAACTAAAATATAAAGCAACAACACACAGCAGCGTGTTCATGGAGGCAGCCATGTTTGTTCCGAGATGTGGTAGCTTGAACAGGAGATTGTGATGTGATGTCACTCAACTCGGAATTTCCAAGTTCCGAGAGAAAAATGATCTTTGGATCAATTAAATGGCTGCCACCTAAAATGAGAAATTGTAGAGAAAATACAATTTGCTTTATCGAGTGTATTCAGTCTTAGACTAAGTCGTAGTTACATACTATCATGTTAATACAGTGATAGTATGTAATGAACAAGTAATGAATAACACAAGATAAATGCTGCTTTCGTATTTGTTAATGAATCGTGATGTATCTTTCATCTCAAGCAGTTACTGTATTTGTTACTGTATCTGTTCATTCTGTAAACCTTTGTGAACTACTGAATGAACTACTAAGGAACTATTGAAGGAACAAGTAATGAATAACACAAGAGAAATCTCATGTTTGTTCATCATTACTGAATTGACATACTTTATATCAAGTAGCAACTGTATCAGTTCATGATTTGTTCATAATTGTTGCATCAGCAGCAACTGAGTTATTACTAAGTATTTGTGCCCCATCAAGTAAAGCGTTACCTTATACCTTTAAATCTCTCTTGACACGTCAGTTTTTAAAATAGCTTTATGTCAATAAATGCCAAAATCTCTCTCATCTTTTTTTTTATTATGAATGCTGCATTCCAGTTGCATATCCAGCCTTGTTCTCATTGGTCCCATTTCCTCCTTTTCTCCAGAATGCTATGCAGATTGTTGGCTTCATGGAAAGTGAGATACATTCTGTGCTGGAGTTGGTGGCTGCAGTGCTAAAGCTGGGCAATATTGAGTTTAAGTCAGAATCACGTGTCGATGGTTTTGATGAGAGCCGGGTGAAGGACAAGAATGGTGAGACCACTTTGCGTACTGCTGTGATGTTTGGCTGGTATTAATTAATTTTCTGAACTTCATATATAAAGATCCCTGCACTGCTTGTGGTGTTCTACAGATAGCCCTCTTTAACCAAAACAGCTGTACATGTTGAGAAGAATGAAAACCTGCATAGGCTTGTTGAGGGCCACTCTTTTGAAGAAGGAAGTCCTTCTTATTACTTCTTAACTGTGGTGCATATACGTATATGTAGCAGTGTCCACCACTAGGAAAGATTGTCAGCAAAACTGTAATATATGCTTTTTACCTGTGTGGTAAAAATACTGTTCAGAATGTAATTATGAAGCTTGCTAACGTGTGTGTGTGTGTGTGTGTGTGTGTGTGTGTTTGTGTGTGTGTGTGTGTGTGTGTTAGCAAGCTTCATAATTACATTCTTGAAATTATACAATGGGCATTGACAGTGCAGACTCTCAGATTTCATTTTAGGGTATCCACATTCAAACTGGGTGAAGGGTTTAGGAGTTTCAGCTGGTTAACATGTGCCACCCTCTTTTTAAAGGGGCCAAAAGTAATTGGACAATTCACGTAAAAGCTATTTCATGGACAGATGTATGCAATTCCTTCGTTCTTTCATTATCAATTAAGCAGATAATAGCCCTGGAGTTGATTTGAGGCATCTTGTTTGCATTTGGAAGATTGAGGTGTGAACATACAACATGCGGTCAAAGGAACTCAGTATGCAGGTGAAACAGGCTGCGAAAACAGAAAAAAACTATTCGAGAAATTGCCACAACATTAGGAATGGTAAAATCCACAGTTAGGTACATCCTGAGAAAGAAAGAAAGTGAAAGCATTGGTGAACTCAGCAATGCAAAAAGGCCTGGATGTCCATGGACGACAACAATGGTGGATGATTGCAGAATCATTTACATGGTGAAGAGAAACCCCTTCGTAATAGCCAACCAAGTGAACAACACTCTCCAGGATGTAGATGTTAGTGCTGGGTAGTATACCGGTTCATACCAAAAACAGTTTTTTATTATTGTTATGATATGATTTTTTCTTATACCGCAATACTGGTTTAAATAGCCTACACAACGTTCAGAAAGTGGTGCAGCTGGAAACTGCCTTTGGGGGGACCTTTTTCACTGCTGCACCGCTAAAAATGTACCGCGAAAGAAAAAAGGCTAAGGATGTCGATAAGGCTCTATGCAAACAGTGCTACAAAGTTGTGGCGACAAAGTAAAGTAGCACATCAAACCTGGCGAAGCATCTTAAAGACCGACATCCCGGTCTTTATGAGAAATTTCGCGAGGTCAGTAAAGCTCACGTTCCAGCAGCACTGAACTATTAAACACTTATCAAAAATGTTAACATTTTATTGGCAGCTATATTAATTTGTCCAGTTACTTATGAGATCCTGAAAGGAAGGGATTGTGTAGAAAAATTACTTTAGTTCCTCACATTTTTATGCAATGTTTTGTTCTACCCACTGAATTAAAGCTGAAAGTCTGCACTTCAACTGCATCTGACTTCTTTGTGGTAATGTACAGAACTTAAAAAATGAAAAACTTTGTCTCTGCCCAAATATTTATGGTCCTGACTGTATATACAGCACTGTAAAAAAAACTGACACAACACAATTTTTTGTTTCACTCATTTCTCAATTCATGGGTGTGGATCTGTGACTAACATATATTTATATTGTGAACTGCAGCATGGTTCTTCTCTGTTTCTCATTAATGAAGGGCTTCTTCCTTGCTTGATGAGAATTTAGTTCTGCTTCTAGGAGCCTGATACAAACTGTCCTAGCAGTGCCCTTCACACCTGCATTTAATGTTTCCCATTCCTTTTGAAGGGCGCTTGATGTCATCTTACGATTCTTGAGAAACTGTCAGATAGGTTAACAGTCTCTGGCATTAGAAAGTCACTTCTGCCCCTTACCTGGCTGGTTTCTGGTTGTTCCCAGTGTTGTTCTTGTGTACTGTGATCTTAGAAATTTTAAGTCTGAATGCAACCTGCTGCTCATTGTAGCCGTCTGCCAACAGAACCAGGATTAAACCAGGATTTAACAAAGTTGATTCTTAAAAAATATGGAGTGGTCTCTTAATTCTTAATTTTTTTCCAGAGCTATATATACTTACTATATTCTTACTGCTACCTACAAACAATGTGAAATGCTGAAATGTTATGCAAATGTCAACACAAGTGACTATATGACTGGTAATGGCCACATAATTAACCTTTCATTTTTCATATTCACTTTTATATCATACTATTGTTTATAATTCTTTTTTGGAATATGGAACATTTAGTTCAATTTACCCTGTAGTTCTCAATTCTTTGATATTATTTAAATTGTACTACTGAGTGACTTTATTAAGTTATTAAACTAAAAAAAAAAACATTTTAATGATATAAATATGCTTCTTAACAGACCTGAAGGAAATGTGCGAGTTACTGGGTATTGACCAGTTGATACTGGAAAGGGCCTTCAGTGTCCGGACTGTGGAAGCCAAACAGGAGAAGGTGTCTACCACCCTCAATGTGGCCCAGGTAAGACTTTTAGGCCATGATTCATGCGGTTATTAAAGATGCAGGAAAGATGGTGACTGGCACCATAATGTGGATTTTTTTGGTTCAGCAGTAAACCTTGCTTCCTCACTGTTGGTGGCAACTGATGATCGCCCTTGCAGGGCTTAAATACTGTGCTTAGAAGAACCCTACAGAGGAGGGAAAGGACAAGCTAGATTGCATTTGAACTTTGTGCGGGTGGTTACTGGAGGATGACCACCATGAATGGACTGTAACCTCTTTTGACTCTCTTTTGTATAGTGTTCCCTCAAGGAACTTTGACTATTGAGGGGCATTTGTCTGCGTCCTGGTCTCCTGATTCTTGCCTGCCACATTAGCGTAGGTGAAATGGAGATGCTGCTTCTCACCGGCTTAATGCCAAACAGAATGAGGCTGCCAGCCTCTCTGTGCCAGTCGCCATGCTTAATACCAGACAGAATGAAGCTGCCAGCCTCTCTGTGCCAGTCTCCATGCTTAATGCCAGACAGAATGAAGCTGCCAGCCTCTCTGTGCCAGTCGCCATGCTTAATGCCAGACAGAATGAA
>JAODLC010000001.1:33283360-33298801 GCA_026781145.1 Hippopotamyrus pictus
TTACCTGGTAAAATTTTAAAAATTAAAAAGTTTAAATAAATTACATAAATGCTCTAATAGTACACGTAAGATAGTGGCTTATATATTGTTAGTTACTGTAATGTTGCGCTGCTTTATTTGTTTAATCGTCCAGTCTGTGAAGAGGTTATTTTGCCCCGGAGGCTATTCCATCGGTGCGCCCCCCCCCCCGCAATACCTCTGCGCCCCCCAGTTTAGGAACCACTGCCGTAGCCTATGTCGTTGGAAATGCGAAGCAATTCTAAACAATTTCCAATTATCCTGGCAAGAATTAAGTAACTTGTCTTCAGTGTTTTATTTTAGGGCAAAGAAGCCACACCAACTATCGGTGTTTTTGATTAAGTTTTTAAAATAAAATCAATGTATGACTCGACCGGAAATACAAACCGAACAGAGAACATAACATATGGAGTTTAAAAAGTCGGTTTCCCTTCGGGATCACTAGTTAGTTTCTACTGTTACCTGTTAGCTAGCTGTTAATGGTAGCGAGGTCGCTGCAGCCAGGGAGGTAGAGCATAGTGGGTTCTCTTGCTTGTTGAGCGCATAGAAAGAAGTCTTGCGTGAAAAGGCATTTTTTGCCATTATAGTTTATCATTTGTGTCAAATGACACTTTTCTTTAAGATCCACTTGCCTGAATCTTACGCATCTGGCGTAACACGCTTTCAGACTCACGCTCACGCAAGAAATCTTACGGTATTGTTCTATATTAGGGTAGTTTGCAAAGTTTGCAAACCGTACAAACTATTTACAAGGTAATAAAACTGTTACATACATGTAAATACATATGAAAGTATGCAGACTCGTCTCACTCCAACCAGCTGACAAAAGTTGGCAACCGAGCAATTGGCTTATGCTGAATAAATGACAAAAATAAAATACTAATATCCGTAAAGATTTATAGTAGCCTACTATATGTAGGCCTATCTTTTTAACTTAAAAATCAATTTTCATGTTTCTAGTTACCATAACCACACTATCATAAATCTCAATCGTGCTTACTCTGCTGATTAAATTCCGTTTATTTTAAATACATGTTATAGCTATATACAATTTCGTCACTAGAGGGAGCCCGAAAACTGTAAGTAAATGTAATGCTTTTCGATGAGTTGGTTGGTGTCGGAAATTGCAAAGTTAAAGTATTTCTGGGTTTTAGTAATTTTAATTGTTTGTTGCGTTATTCTCATGACACCCAGTGTGTGAGAGTGTTTAGTGTGGGGAATTACAGAGTAGTGAAGGTTAGTACAGTGCTTCTCAAGTGCTGGGCCATAACACATCCATTTTCTGAAACCACTTATCACAGTCATGGGGTGTCTGGAGCCTATCCCAGAAGCTACGGGCATAAGGCAGGGAATAACCCAGAAGGGGCGTCAACCCATCACAGGGCACATTCGCACGACATACCTATGGGTAATTTGGTAGCTCCAGAATGTTGGACTGTGGGGGATACCAGAATACCTAGAGAAAACCCCACAACAACACAAGGAGAACATGCAAACTCCACACATGTAGAACCCGGGCAGAGTCTTGAACCCAGGTCCCAGAGGGGTAGGTGACAATGCTAACCACTGCACCACTGTGCCACCCCTGGGGCTGTATTATGAATTATAAATGAGATACTAAAGAGAGAGAGATCTCTAAGCAGCGCTGGGTAGCTGACTGAAGAGGGCGAGGTGGGATATAGATCTTGAAAAGTATCTTTATGGAGATGGGTGCTATCTTAATAATGGCTTTGAATGCCAGGACCAAGGACTTGAATTTGATGAGAGCACCTACAGTATAGTGAGACAAGGACTTTTGTAACATGAGATTGGCTGAATACTAGATGCTGACCAAACATACGAGTCTTTAAAGGCCCGTCTTCTGAAAGGTCAACAAAATGTAACACAGTGGGCACCACGGTTTTAATTATGCTTCCTATGAACCTTAATCCTGACTCTACATTAAGGCTCCACTATGGCTAAATTAGGATGCGAACTATCTGGTTTGTCCATATCACTGAACCAAAAAATGCCATGATCTTTGCATTTGAATTATGTATTATCAGTGTTACTACTTAGCATTATTATTATTATATCTGTTTTAGTTAGTCAATGATAGTAATGGAAGAAAGTAGGCTTATTAAAAATACTGAACAAAAATTTACCTTTCTGTAGAAAAGTACAGAAGCAGGCAGGAAAAGTCAGAAACAATCATAGATATATTTATTTAATTTACTTAATGTTAAAAAATAGTTTTATATATTTATCCATCCATCTTATAACTGCTTACTTTGATCTTGGTCGCAGGGTGGCCTGCAGCCATCTTGACAACCGTTAGGATCCATCTTCACCTAAACTCTATGCAGCTTATACAGCTTGTCCTGAAAAACAGGAACTAGTACATATACGTATGAACAAGAACTTACTTGATAGATAAAGGGGATATTTCAATGGAACCTTTCCAGAGTATTTCAATCTTGCATCCCCTGCTGTAGGTGAACACATCCATCCAGGAAGATGAGGTCTTCCTTGGGGCCCCAGAACAAAGGTGACTGACAGTTGTTTGGTCTTTCTTCCATTTGTGAATAATTGCACCAAGCTGCTTGCTGATGGCCATGTAGCCCATTCCACCTTTGTGAAGGTAAACAATCTTGTCTCTGATGTCCTTAGACAGCTCTTTGGTATTTCCCATGGTGATATAGTTGTAGACAGGTTAGTGACCCAAGTATACTATTTAACAAAGTAATGCCATCAAATATGAATGCTGGCTTAGTATCTGTTAATACTTAAGTACAACTTGTGTTGTGTTGGTGCACATGTACTTGACCTACTTTCATGCCAGCTTGTAGAAGATCAAATAATTATTTCCCTAGATAAATGACAAATTCATTTGTACCTGTTAAAGAATGATTTTTTTCCTGTTTGTTTTGTTGAAAATCTATCTTCTGGTATTAAAATAAACCTACCATTGATAAACTTCTCATGTCTTTATAAATGGGTGAACTTAGAAAATCAGGGGGTCAAAAAATTATTTGCCTCACTGTACACTGTCAGAAAAAAAGCACCAATTTGTACCTTTAAGAGTAAAATCACTTGTCACTGGGGCTGTGTCACAGTACAGAACACACGGGAGATTGTGTATCCTCGTGGGAATGGGACTTTATTTTGGTACAGGCAACCAGAATGGGAAGGGGCAATCCAGAGACATAAACAGGGCACGAAGCAAGAGGTAGGAGAAGCCGGAGAAGTCAAGCCGAGGGGGTTCACTAGACGCAGTGTAGGCAGACACAGGCAAGATCCAAGGAAGCAGGGAAGAATGGGACCAACATGGGAGGACAGAGCAAGGGCTGCACGGGAGACAGAGAGACTCTGTGACAATCAACAATACCTCGCGTCGGGGCAGCGTGGGGTGAATTCTTTTAACACCGCTTTTTCAGATGTAAGCGATTCCACTGATTAGGTTCTACACGTCGTCTGTCGGGGACGTGGTCGGGGTGTGACAGAACCCCCCTCCTCACGGCCGCCTCCTGGAGGCCGAAGAGGGATCCGTCGGGGTTGTCCATGTGGTCGCGGCCCTGGCTTGTCTGAGTGGATTTGATGGAAAGAGGTCACCAGCTCCGGGTCCAGGACATCGGCAGCAGGGATCCACGTGCGCTGCTCTGGACCGTAACCCTCCCTGTCGACTAGGTATTGGAGATGTCCTTGATGCCGGTGGGAATCCAGCAGGGCACTCATCGCATAAGTGTCCTCGTCTCCTATGGTTAATGGACCTGGGGGACTAGTCCCGGTGTCTGGCGGGTGAGCAAGGCTGTAACAGGGATCAGAGAAAAACAGAGGAAATGCGGAAGATACATGGGAGTTGGAGTCTATGAGTAACCAGACCCGTCTGTTGGAAAATGCGATATGGTCCAATATACCATGGGGCTAACTTACGGCACCCAGGAAGGTGGACCCTCTGACTGGGACAAGGCAGGGGTCGGTCGGGGGCGACGGTGTCTGTCTGCCTGCCGCTTTCGCCATTGTGCTCCCGCCTCTAGGAGTTGGAGAGTTCGGTGCCAAATCCTTTGGCTGTTTCGGAACCAATCATCTACAGCCGGGATCTTCCTCTGCGGGGAGTCCCAGGGAAACAAGGGGGGCTGGTAACCTAAAACATACTGCAAAGAAGTTAGTCCAGTCTCTGGCTGGAGATGTGAATTGTGGGCATATTCTGTCCATGGGAGGTAGCGTGCCCACTGAGTGGAATGTTCGGAGCAGAGACTTCAGAGGATCTTGGTGATCTCCTGATTGGTGCGTTCCGTCATGCCGTTACACTCTGGGTGATAACTGGACGACAATCTCAGGGAAACTTGAAGCAGTTTAAAGAAAGTGCAGAAGACTCGGGGACCTCTATCCGACAACACATCTTCGGGGATTCTGTAATACCGAAATACCCAAGTAAATAAGAATTCGGGGAGTTCTATGGCGGAAGGCAATTTTGGCAACGAAAACTGATTGACAATGGTCAAGATCACAGAGTGGCCTTGCGATCAGGGCAGATCAGTGACAAAGTCGAGGGTGATGTGGGACCATGGGCATAGTGGGGTCAGCAGGGATTGGAGCAGCCCTGGGTGACCAGAACTGTGGGAGGTATGGGTCCATTGCATGAGGGCTTGATAGTGTGTGTCATGAACAAAGAGCTTACCCGGCGGGCATTCTGCAGGCACTGGTTGACACTGTTGAAGATCACAAATAACGTTGTCCAGGTCCTAGGAAATAGGTCTCAGAAAACAGGTGGATGGCATAATGGGGGCGGGTTCCTCTGGAGTCGTTAGTGGATCAAATTGTCAGGATAAAGTATCCGCTTTCATATTCCTAGAGCCAGGGATATAAGATACCTTAAACTGAAAACAAGTAAAAAACAGAGCCCACGTCACTTGGCAGTTTTTAATATTCCAGGTTCCAATGATCAGCCAACACGTAGAAAGAGTGATGGGCTCCTTCCAGCCAGTGGCACCATTCCTCAAGCGTCTCTTTCACAGCTAGCAGTTCTCAGTTCCTGATATCGTAATTCCGCTCAGTGGCAGAATGCTTGTGGGAAAAGAAGGCACAGAGGTGCAATCTACCATCTGGGGCTTGTTGTGATAGTACGCCGCCCACCCCTGCTTTGGAGGCATCAATTTTGGCTAAAAAGGACTTAGGAGGGTCACTCCTACTTGCGTGTCATTAGGGTGCGTCTGGTGGAGAACCCAACCTGTAGCAAGCAGGGAGCCATTCATGCCGCAAACCCTGAGTGGTGTGGTCAGGGATTCCAGAGGAATAGCGTGGAGAGTCGCCAAGCGTTGATCAATGAAATTCTGAGAACCAGAGATGCTTAAAGTGCAGACAAGTAAAAAAACAAAATTATTCATTTACAATTTATACTTCTGAATAATATGAAATATATATATACATATATATATATATATATATATATATATAATTTGCCATAAATATATATAATATTCAGATGAACCTGCAGACAACATCTTAAGTGCAAACAAACAGGACATTACTGTCCTAAATATCTCTCAGAGAGAGGAATATACAGATGAACATAGACAGAGAGAGGGGGATACAGAGAGATATCATTGTCAAATCTATTTGAATGGTAATGTTAAATGTGTTAAACAAAATGTAGATATCAAATGATGCGTGATGCTAAGAGTTAAAGAACATTAATTCCACTTTGCCTCACATTCAGAGTAAAGAGCTGGCCATCTGACTTTGGATTCTGCAATAAAGGGCATGTTGCTCACAACTTCATGCCTCCTGAGGACAGGTTTTTTTCCATTTTCACTGATGATATGATGGTTGCCACACTCGTTGACCTCAGACAGTAGCGCCAACCTCTCTTTCTCAAGACTTTCTTTGTTATCTCCAGCTGAATAGTCCGGTAGGTAATTCACCTCGGCCCTCCGGGGTTTCTTAACTTGGTTTGGACTTTTACGCATGTCTCCTTGCCTACGTTTCAGGGAATTGATGGTCAACTCAGAGGTGACATTTCTTAGGCTTGTGTGACAATTAGCCTTTTTGTACTACAAACTGATCTTCCAACCATAGAATCCACACGCAGAACCATGCTCCTTTAGACAGGGATGCTTTTTGATCAAAGCTTCTGCAACAGATTCAAACTCAGCACTTGTAGGATATGCTTTGAACTTAAATATTTCAGAAGACAGGGCTTCTAAAATGACATACAGTACTTGAGTTTTGGGCTTGGGCTGAGGAGAGTGCAATTCTTCTGAAATTCCTGATTAGCGTTCATTAACTGCAGCTCTGCTTCATAAGTAAACTCTGCTACAGGGAAGCTCGTTGGCCAGGCTTGAGTTGTCAGTGATGAGGTTGATGAAGCCGAGGTTGATGACAGTATATCAGTGTCCATAGAAGGAGACACAGAGTTCTCCAAGACGATTCTAAGGTTCTGAGGAGCACAATCTTCATGTGCACTTGAAAGAGTCACTGCAGTAGTTGCGACCTGTACATTTCTGATCACTTTAACTGCACTCAGGTGTTTGAGGTCTGCTGTAGAGGTCAGATTTAGAAACTCATCAAATTCAACATCCATGTATTGCAATCTGAACTCCTCTGTAACTGCACATTGTCTTATAATCTCACGTTTAAGTTCCTCAACAGACGGCAGAATCAATTTGTCAGAGTTGGTATCTCCAAGGATAATCCGAAATTTTACAGGGGCTGTAATTTCTGATGCATTCCGACTCTTACTCTGTATTTAAAAAAATACAAAATAGATTTAGCCAGAACCTTGAGAGCAGAACTATTATACAAACAATTTTCTATTGTGCAAACATTATGTAAGTAAATGTAATTAAGTGTAAGTAAAATCCAGAAACCCAACCAGAATTCAAATAAAATATATAGTGGAGCCTGAAATCTAAAGGTGAAAGGTAGCGTCCATCATTGTCACTAGTGTCATGTAATGACCCCTTCTCTAGAGTATAGCAGGTGGGGGACAGTAGCTAATCCAACTCACAGAGCTCTATTTTCCACCTGTAAAGAACAAACTGTATCATTAAAAAAATATTTCGAGTTCATTATCAGAATTAAGCATACTGTATACTGTAAGTGAAAGGACACCTGGATTGCTGAACATGCATTTCAGATATTTAGAAAAGTTAGGTGCATCCCTCAGAAGGTCGTGGCATTCTTTGTTGCATGTTGTGTAATATTGCCATATGTGATGGATGCCTGTTGGACAAAAAGTGATTCGGTTTTTCAGGCAAACGCGCAAAATAGCAATCTGCAGTAGATTATGCACCGCTGCCTTTTAAAGGTGAGGTGACGTTCCATTCCGGGGTGGCTTTCCAGAAAGCGATCAATCTTAGCAAATAACGAAAAAGATAACAAGCGGCGTAAATGAGTGAGGTCTAAGTGTGTTTCCAGAAACCCTTTGTTATTCCAGAACTAACAAATCAACTTTAAGCAGTGCTTTGCCGGCTCCTCCCCAGCCTCGGCATAAGAAAAGCACAGACTGTCGATAACAGGAACATCGATCCCACATACTTGAATGGTGAAATGTTATATGTTGTATGTCTTACCATTTGCGAGGATTCTGCAGCTTTACTTGTTTCACCTTTCATTTAGCAGAGCACATTTTGTCTTTTGGACTGGTCTTGGTAACATTACATGGTGATACACCCAGACCAGTAGTGCTCTGATTTAATCCTTATCTTTCTACATTTGGTAGGTATTCATCAGTATCAGAATCCATTACGCTTTTTGGTATGATATACTGTGCCTGTTATTTTCTGCCTATCATGTGTCTGTCTGGCCGCCTCATCTCCTCCCCAGCGAATGTCATTGTCAGTCACTGTATAAAGTACCCGCTTGTCTTAAGCTCCCCTGTTCAGTCATTGTCATCACTCACTTGCCTGTGATCTCTTTGCCAGTCAGTGTTGCTCCTTTCCCCAGTGGCTGGCAGCATTTGCCTTTGTAAGTGTGTGTCATATGGCTAGTTTCCCAGTACCTCCTGTTCTGACCCCAAGCAGTCATTTGTTTCTGTTCATTGTGTTTTGTTCTTCAAATAAACCCCTTAAATTTTTCCCCTATGGTAACATATGGGTTAAACTGCATTTTTTTTTTTTAAACTTTCACTTAAATTACATGCACACATAGGTATTGTTACACACACCCTGACGTGAACATACCGGCTCATTAGGAGAAGTTGCCGCACCTGTCACTACCTAAAATGCGTATGCCTCTTTCTACGCAACGTTTCTATTGAAGCCAGCTCTGACCCATGCGTGTGAACATTTTGGAGAAAAAAATATGACTGCGGGTGAAGATGGGTGAGCAAAAACGTGAGTGGCATCAGTACATAAATAATAATTCCTTATTAGTGAGTCATACACCGTACATTTAATTTCACTTATTCAGCCACATATTTATAATAGTGAATAAATATATAAGTAAAATAAATAATCCGACCTTAATCTTAACTTAATCTACACTTTTAATCTATGCGCCGCAGCTGTTGAAATGTAAATGGATAAGTGGTGGTCGTGATTATCACGATCATTTGGACACGGTGTGAAACAATCAGTGTCATTGCTGAAAACACATAAATACCGTGATCACATTCGTGCGCAACATAACATAATGGATGCGCTGGCATTGTTAGAAGATTACGCCAATGGCATTAGAAGAGAACGGGTGTTCAGGGACCATGAAGATTTTTTGGCCCATGATGATGACTGGCTCATAAGCCGATTTAGATTACCTAGATGTGTGCTTTTAGAGCTATGTGCTTAACTGAAAATGTTAGAGAGACCAACCCGACAGAACCGCACCATCCCAGTACAAATACAGGTACTACAACCCTGGGGTTCCTTGCAACTGGCTGTTACCAGCAGGAATTAGCCGACAGGTATATGTTACAACTAACAATGAAATTGTGAATTTGTTCTAAAGCTTGTTTAGGAAATGCAATAATAATCTAATTTTGTTTATTTGTATTGTAGGTCTGGGATATCACAACTATCAGTAAGCTCAGTAACACCTGTCGTTTTGGATGGGATTATTAAAATGACTATTGGATACATTAAAGTTCCCTTACACTGTGGGAGAACAGGCCAACATCAAAGGGCAATTTGCAACAATGTCCGGTTTCCAAATGTATTCGGTGCAATTGACTGCACTCACGTTGCAATGAGGGCTCCATCTGAAAACAAATTTATTTACATGAATAGAAAACATGTGCATTCTATAAGTGCAAGTGTTTTGTGACGCTGATATGGTCCTGACAAACATGATCGCACGATGGTCTGGTTCAACACATGACTCGCTTATCCTGGAACACAGCACTGTAGGGAGCAGACTGCAGGCTGGCGCTGCGCGCGATGGCTGGCTTCTTGGTAAGGTGATAAAAACATTGTGTAATTTATAACTATTAATTGTTCATGTATTGAATTGTTCTGTTATGAAATGCAGGTGACGGCTACCCTCAAGCGCTGGCTCCTCACCCCCTTTCAAACCCCGAGAGCGCAAAGGAAAATCGCTATAACGATGCTGACGCTCATGCGCTCACCCCTGTGGAGCGTGCGATTGGGCCATTGAAATGCAGATGGCGATGTTTGGACGCGACAGACATGCTTTTTCGATGCGCTGCAATTCTTTTTTTATATAATCACTTTCAAATCTGACCACTTTTTTATTTTGGCCACCGTCCTGTTTGCAGCATTCACTTCATTCACAGCATTCATCACCTGTTGCCACTCACTGCCTTTCTTTTTGTTTTTCACCCCTCTACTGTGATCACCAAACAAAATATTTTTTTCTGTTTTCCACTTCACCCACAAGCACATCTGTCTCGGTTTCAGAAAAATTTCTCTTCTCTTCTGTAAATTTTCAGGTTTACATCGGAAGCTTAAATATGCATGAGGTGATTTGCATTGACCATGTATGGTTGAACGGGGGCGTGTAGAGAGCGGAATATGCGGCAATCCACGCGCGCACAATCCCAGGTAGTGTGCCATTTATAAAGCATATATGACCAAACTGCCGACTCTGCTTCTGATTGCTTTGGTTTCAATAAAACCCTGCTTGCTCTGGCCCTGGGTCTCTCCCGAGTATTCTTTGTCATGATAGGTATCAATATTATTTTACAGAATTAAATTTTTATAGTGAATTAAAATACAAGACTTGAGAATGTACTAACATTTCTTGGCACCAACAGTAGGCTCATTAAATCAGTCATCTAGAACTGCCAAAATGCTCAATCTTGAAAGTCAAAATCAATATAACTGTTGAAAAGGCTATATGAAAAATTGACATTTAACTTCTTTACGTAAACTTACCTTTTGAGATTTTTTACATGATCGAATTTGTGAGTCTTCAGAAAAACTGAATATTTCTTCAGTGGTGCATGGTGACAAATATGAAGCGATGTTGCATGGAAATCAACACTGATGAACAATAGCACAAGGACAAATACACAAGCAGAACAAAACAGGGGAATCATCAGTGGTTAAACACAATGAGAAACAAGTGAAAACAAAGGAGACAATGACCAGTCTAATAAACAGAATCAGGTGAGGGGTGGAGACAAACACAAGGAACAAATGCACGTGGCTACGTTAACAAAACAGCACATGAGTAACTAAACAAAAGCACATGGCAAACAATTACGACAAACACCTAAAACTGTTAAAACAATATTGGGTATCTTAACTTGAACTTCACTTGAACTTGGTGTTCAAGTTACCAACTTTTTATTTTGTGCATTTACTAATTAAAACATGTATGGTATAGTAAATTGGCAGTATTGACATGAAATAAAGGTGCAAAATTATTTTTTTCATTATTAATGCCACATTTTATTGCCTACAGACATGTACCTAATCACTAACAGTACTACAACATGAGTGATATATATATAATAATGTAAGAGATCTGATGTGGTTGAATGTAAAGATGTTGAATGTAGTAGGTTCCAATAACTTTGTTTATACAATTTTCTGCAAGTCATAACTGCAAATATGCAACTGTGGGCCAACAATTTCAAGCATCTAGCATGACCACTTCAAAAGTAATGATTGATGGAGCTTTGTAAGTTTTCAGCACCAGGTGTTTATTATGGGCCACAAACCCCTTTTAAAAGCCTCAATATCTCAGAAACTAAAGAAGATACAAGCCAAAAATTTTGTACACTAGTTGATGGGTACAATGACATTATTTGAATTAAGTATGAAGCAATTCCAAAATGGTCCATTGAGAATTGACCTTAAATATATAGTTTGGCTGATGGCAGTTGTTGAGACAGTGCGGGATGACACGGGGTGTTGTAGAGAGGCGCAGATGTCGTGGGGTTCTCTACTGCTAGGTGCACAATATGACCATCCTCCCTTGAGGTGGTCTGTCTTGGGCAACCGGAAACTTTGCGATGTGTATGGGCGTCCTCACATCATAACTTTGTAATGAATCACAGTTATATTGATAGGATGAAATGGCTTTAGAACACCCATGTCAGTCACCTTCATGGCACTGATACACTGATACAGGCAGAGCTGGCCTAATTCTTTTTTGGGCCCTAAGCAAAATTTGATTAACCTAAATGTCATTTGTCATGTTCCTTCCCGTTCTGTCAGGCCCCCAGACCCCCTGGTGGTTGCTGGGCCTGAAGCAGCCACTTAATTCACTTCAGCCTTGGGCTGGGTGACAGATAGTCACTGAAAAGATTCACTGCCTTTGTCATCCAGACTGGGCCAAGTTTTACTCGTTAAGGCAAAATATTTCAGCACAGGCCTACATTGTATATTCATGGGGGTGCAGCTGGTCAACAGAGGGTGTTAGGGCACTGCCCTCCCCGGTTTAAAAGGCATTTTTGATTTTTCTTTCCAAAATATATATTTTTAAATAAACAACAATTACTTATTGAGTTGTTTTAAGTGTGTATGTGTTTAAAATGCATAATAACGTGAAATATATATTTTTTAAAAATCATTATCTTTGCGGTAAAATCAGCTTCATGGTCATCCCACTCTCACTTAATCTAATTCAAATATTTCTTCTAGAGAAAGCACCCATTCCATGCAGAAGTGGGGTAAAAGAATTTACCCCATTCTGGACGATCTTTTGTAGCCTAGTATAATACTTTTTTTCTCTTTTGGGATCTGGGTATATATAAAAGCCAATATAGGTGGACAGAATTGTGGCTCAGATTTTGTAATCTGCTTTTGTCCATTTTATTTTGCACAAGTAGCAGAACTTGAAGTCAACCTTCTGTGTACCTCATTCCACATGGAATTTAAGAAACAGAAGATTAAGAACAAACTGTCTACCCTGGATCTTAAGCCTGCAATGCAGATCTCAGTATTCATTTAAATAATGATTCATTCTTTTGTATTAAAAAAATCCACCATATTTTATTTTGTGTTCTCCACAGATCAGTCAAGACATTTGAAAAACATGCACAAGCTGAAAGTTTTGTGTAATCGATCAGCAGCTATGAAATGTGGTGAGTTTATGGGCAATAATATAGTAAGGAATTTTGTTTTCTCAATATTTAGTTTTTCTTTTTAAATTAAAAATGCAAAAACTGCCAAAACACTAGAACATCCATTGGTTGATATTCTGTCTTTCTCCATTAAAATAAACCTACCTAAAAAATTACAAAGCATTCATTTATTTGTAATTGGGCAAATTTAGCAGCGGATCAAATAATAATTTATCCTACCGTATGTAATACACAATACATTTGTATTACAATGGCATTCTTTAAAGGGGATTTCTGTAGTTTTATTTATGACATTTTTATTTTGTAGCACTTTGAGATTTGCTTCAAATGTAAAGTGCATTACAAATAAAATGTAAAGATGTGGTCTTCTGTTGTAGCCCTTTCATCTCAAGGTTTAACAAGTTGGGCTGTTGTAAAGAGTGGTTATTTGAGTTGCTGTAGCTTTCTGGTCAGCTCAAACTAGTCTCCTATCACCTCTCTCATCAATGAGGCGTTTCCACCCACAGAACTGCCTCTCACTGGATATTTTTTGTTTGTTGCAGCATTCTGTGTGAACCCTGGAAAATGTTGTACGTGAAAATCCCAGTAGATCAGCAGTTTCTGAAATACTCAAACCACCCCATCTGGCATCAACAACCATGCCACGGTTAAAGTCACTTACAGTAGATAACATTTTTATCTCATTCAGAAGTTGTCAAATTGGAAAATTTAAGAAATACTGTTGTTTTATAAGACGCTGTTTTTATGTTTTTTTTTTTAAAAATGTTATTTTACTTTCTGTATATTTAGCAGACCCCTGTATCCAAAACAACATATATTTTTGAGAGAGAAAAGGGTCTGATGGTATAATCACTCTGCTGACCCTGGGATGTGAACCTACAACTTTCAGAGGATAAGCACATCTGCCTCTTTGCCTTGCATGTACTACTGTGCTTTCTATCCACCGCATATTTGCATATGAACCCCATCTTTCCAATGCTATCATTACTTTTTGCAGCCTAAAACTAATTGCCTTATTCTTAATTATTCACATGTTCTAACTAGGAGCATTTGCAGGTATTATTATGGACAAATGAGCATTTATAACATTCACATGTTTCATGCTCAAATCCTGATTGTTAAAAGGCAGGTTGGATGTATTAATTGTGTATTGATTATGTAAGAGGACAGCAGAGTGGCACTGCAATCCCTCAAATTCAGACCAATCAAAGAATATGTAATTAGGTGAATTCCATCCATCCATTTTCCATACCCGCTTATCCTATGCAGGGTCACGGGCGCAAGGCAGGTTATAACCTAGTATGGGTTGCCAATCCATTTCAGTAGTTAGGTGAATTGGTGTCTCTGAATTGCCCATTGTGAGTGCCCTGAAATGGACTAGCTTCATGTGTCTACCTCATATACTCTGATGGGTTCCAGGCTCACCATGATCCCACACTGATTAAAAGGAACATAGATAGATTTTGGGTAAAAGAAACACATATTGCCATATTGTCTACTCACATTTGAAATTTCGATGATTGGTATCATACCAGCTGTGTGAGGGACTGAATGTAATGCAAGCAGATAGCTCTTCGGGAAGGGTCTCCTAGTACAGCTGACAAAAACGTAGTTATTCCGCATTAAGCTTTTTAGAAATTCTGTTAGGGAAATGCTTCTTTTCTTTAAAGTCTTGTACAGTTAGGGAATAAAGGCTTCCAAATGTCAGGTACCTCTACTTCATCATCAGTTACGCACTGGGGAGTTAGGACCTGTCTAATCTTTGTGTTTTACACTATCTGCCTCCCTACCACGGCTACCGAAATATAAAAACACAGCACTTTCAGAGGGCCTTTTCGTCCTTTTGTACTTTGAAACGGATTAGTTGTACTCCCCCACGCTTTGGCACTTCAGCCAACACAGGATGGGATCTGCTTGCATAATATGCACATCTTCTGGACAGCATATACAAGAATGAGCTTGAATTTAGTGTCTGTGTGCACACATGCAAGTTGTGTCATTCATTTTTATTTAGTAAGTAGCAGTGTGGTATCTCAGTGGTTAATACTGTTGCCTCACACTTTTTGAGTTCAGTTTTGAGTTCAGTTCCTTCTCCCAGCTCAGTGAGTATGTGCTTTGTCTCTTCACTCCATACTAGTACAGGTTACCTCCAGCTGTTCTCTGCCCACACTTCCAAAAACACACTCAGTGAACAGATATCGCAAAATTGTGTGCAGCGGGGCCAGGCAATTATTTGAATTTTAAATTCAATTACAGTTTTCGCTTCCAACAATTATCAAAACAAAATATTCGAGAAACAATTATTGTGCTGCATTTTCTTTCGCAATGGTGCCCCCATTCTGTCCTCTGTCATATATCCAGTGCACTGCTTCCCAGCCCTTTTTTATTTGTTCATCAAATGAATTATATTTAAGTTCAAGGACATCCACTATTAAAAAGACAAGCTGTTTTTTAATGATTAATAAATGCATGATATTTCCCAAGTTAATGAGCATTTGTGTTAAATAATCATGATCTCAATATTGACCAAAATAGTGGTTATGATTTTTGCCATGACTGAGCAGCCCTAATGCATAGTGCCGGAATATTGACGGAATATTGGCCCATGGTGTCCCTGAGCCTCCTGGGATAGGCTCCAGGACCACTGTGACCCTGTGTTGGAGAAGAAGCATGGAAAATGGTTTGTTGGAAGAATGGGTGACTCGAGTAATATTAAAGTTTTTTATTTATTTATTTATTTATTTATTTATTTATTTATTTATTTATTTTTTATTTATATAATTAGGAGCTCAATACTGGGAGGCACTTTATACATCACTGATGAGGGAGCAGATGAGAAGCAGCTGAAGAAGGTTACATGAGGGCTGAAACAAGAGGCAAGACAAATAATTAGCAGGTGTGGCTCACTAGGGAGAGAGAACAGGAGGGTCAGAAGCAGGGTGCGACAGTACCCC
>JAODLC010000001.1:33305821-33330130 GCA_026781145.1 Hippopotamyrus pictus
CCGGCATTATAACATATGCCCAGAAGTAACAGCCGATCAAGAGAGTGTGTGTCCGTGAGCACCTGTGTGCACACCTGAATTTATTCAACATTCAACATTTACCATTAAGCGATTTTTTTCAATTGTTAATATTCTTATCAATA
Organism: Hippopotamyrus pictus; assembly: GCA_026781145.1. NCBI lineage: Eukaryota > Metazoa > Chordata > Actinopteri > Osteoglossiformes > Mormyridae > Hippopotamyrus > Hippopotamyrus pictus. The sequence continues at coordinate 33,305,965 of JAODLC010000001.1, forward strand.
TTAGAGTTGGCAAGGCATGATTGCTTTATGCAAATGTATGCATTTATTGTTGGAAATCAATTATCAACAATAAACAACAACAACGATTGTCCAAAGGTCATCAGAAACCCTTCATCACTTAAGAAAAACCCAAACCCAACAATAGATTGGCAAATATTACATACTACTTAGTCATTTAACTAAGTATAGATTAGAGGTTGGCAACCTTTTTAAAGAAAAAAGCCATTTTATCCAAAATGTCTGACCCAAGATTTACAAAGAGCCCCATTGGATAGAGAAGAGGGTTTGAGATATGATTTTTAATGCAATATCGGTATATATGCATTTAACATAAAAACAAAACATCAAGTACTTACAAAAAATAAAGAAATTTACAGTTTTGGGGGGTTCTCAGTTTTAAATCACCCATGCACACGTAACACTGCAGACGTGACTAATATCACAATATTGTTCAGTTCTGTAGTGATAGTCTTTACCCTCACTCAAGTGCGTTTGGCTCTGCAGTTGCCTGCCCTTCACTCTCCACTTCACTACTTGTAACTGTGCTGACCGAGCCGTGCAAAATGTCCTCAGCACTCTGAACTCAACTGGGTATAATATGTAAATCAGAGAAAATATAATAATTTTATGAAGATCTGGGAAGATGTGGTGACTATTTACTACAAAAAGTATATGAAAGAATTAGGAATCACAATAAACTTAATACGCCTACATCCAATCTCCAAACTCCGGAAAGCATACCATTTGACCGGAGACATACTCTCGTAGAGAATGACTTTGAGGAAGATGTAAATTATGCGGTTAAGACATCACAGAAGCATGTGACAGACCACCTCATTCACATATAGCAAAAGAAATACCTAAATGAAAAAAATAATATTAACCCATAAATAAATAATTTATATTTACAAAAGTATTATCATAATATGTTAAGATATGGAAATGTGAATGCGTCTATTGTTCCGAGAAGCTTGGTATGGTATTTAAGACTAGATGTACTTCGATGGTAACTCATTTCACATTGACAGTAACCGCAAATAACTTTGGTCTTGTCAATGGACCCATCTGACAGAAGCTGAACCTGCCATTCAAAATACCTTTTTCTTTGTTCATTATTTTTCCTGAGCTGCCATCCGACTCAACACGCGTTAATGGCATCAAAAAAATGAGTCACGTTATAATGAATTCCCGTTAACGTGCTATTATTGCGTATTATTGCGTTAACTTTGACAGCCCTAAAATTTATGCATTCATCTACATCTGCCAGGGTATCCATGTCCCTCCAACGCCCCCTATTGTCAGCTCACAGGTTCTTGAAAGATATAATGGGAAAAGTCTTTCACATCTTGAAAGACACACAAACCCATTCTAAGGCTCCATGGGTTTTCCCCATCAAAAGCAAAATGCTTGGGACAGTAGGAAATTGTCCCTTGAATCAATGTCCCGCAAATCTTTAGAAACTTCCAAGAAACCAAAAGAATACCAAAAGAAATATGCTTATGTTGAGCCTAGGGGTGCCATGATATATCAAAACTGACGATAACCATGATGTGTATTGCCATTTGAATGACTAAAAAGCAAATTTTTCCCTTACAAACCAAAAGTCAGATAACTTACTATATAAAACATACTATATAAATATCCTGCCATTTTATGGTATATCATATTGTTTACATTTACAGCAACAGTGGTCTTTTTATTATTTAACATGTGTTAATAGTGTTAACTGGTGTTAGTGATGCTGCTGACAGAAAAATAAAAATATTCTTTGCTTGTCATTTTAGGTTCACTCTGATTGATTTCCAGTTTTTTGGATCAGCATTATTATCTAAATACCCCATTTGTTCGATATTAAATTTGTATTTTAAATTGCTGCAATTTACCAACTGTCATGCGCTGCTCACTCCGTCTGCCTGATCCTTCTGTCTTCCTCATGGCTCTAAACAAGCCATGCCTGTTGCCCATTTGTCTTATCTCTTGTTCTTGCCCTCATGTTAAGCATTCACAGTTGCCTCTTGTTTACCCCTTTGTCAGTCTGTATTTAAGTGCCTCCCTGACTTGTAGTGTTCAGCCTGGTCATTGTTGCTTGTACGTGCCTCAGTTCCTGTGTGCTTCCCCTAATAAAGTCCCATACGAGGGTTTTTCTAGTAAGAAGCTGCATTTTGGGTTGTCTCTTCCTCAGCTGGTGTGACACAAACATGGTATTTTGGTGTACGTATAGCTTTGGTTCACTCTGACCTGAAATATGAAGTTTGGCATATATTGTCTTTGTGTGCAGCTATATATTTATTCCTCCAAATCAGTGGGATTCAGAAAAAAATTGGGAAAAAACATGCATCTCTCTAGGTGTTTGTCCTATTGGCGTAAGACTCTGTTGCAGCATAATAGTGGCAGCCGTCAGGTACATATATGGTCACCCTACTGTGACTAGGGTACCTAATGAGACACATACAGTAAACATGCATTCAGAGAAAAGCGCAGGGGTTATGCAGAGCCTAAAAACAAACAGAGAACACAAATAATCCAAAGTCGAAATATCTGACTGAGTATCCCATTTGGGGCTGGTGGGGATTGATTACAAGCAGTCCGTAAAATGAACCTGATGTCATTAAAAGAAATATTAATAGTTTCAGTACAGGATTTCATAAAAAAGACAATGTTAGACCTCCCAGTCTGCTCAAGAATAAGGGGGGCTTCATTCCTTTCTATAGATACCATTATAACATTGTTATCGTGAATTCTTTTGGCCACGATAATTGTGTAATGAAAATCTGATCATGACAGCCCTCGTTACATATGAATAATTGTCTCAAGTTACCAAATAGCACCTTTGTGTAGGGATGCACGATATCACATTGCCATATAATCACAATTATATATATATGTTTACGTTTGATAAGCAGACTAGTAGTACGCCTAAAATATTAAGCATATTATGATACCTGAAAGTTAGTATATCTATAAACTTGGCATGTCCTTATGTTTCTTAAATTTGGTTAGTGGAGTATGCCTCATACTACTGTTTTGGTACATCATGCAAGCGATAACAGTGAATTGGCGATGAAGAAAGGGACAGCTCAACAACCATAACATCTTTTGAAAGAGGACTCACGAACACAAATATTTACGCTAACAAATACAAAGAGAGGCTATACACAAGACATACATGGGACTTAATACATGGCTCGCGAAAATGTTGTTGGGATATGTGTCTCTGGCACAATAATGCCCCCCCCCCCAAAGGTCTGCCGTCCCGACCACCACTACCCCCAGTACCCTTCACTCTGGGACAAGGCTCCTCAGTCCAGAGGCAGCCACCAGGGCACTATCTCCAAAGGGGGGGGCGGGCTGCTCGTGAGCACTGGTGAGGCTAGTGGACATTGGGTGCTGGCATCACAGGTTCCCCCCGGCCACCAACCCTTCCCTTTCCACGGTTTCCTGCTGCGCCTACCACTCCCCAGATCAGGAGATATCCTCCAGCTGCTCGTGGCACTCCTCAAGCAGTGCATGCACGCTTCACCAACTTCTGACACTCCTGGGTCAACAAGCCCTCCCAATCGCGGTATGTCCCCAGGTGGTCCCACAGGTTGGGCTCCACCTCTTGCAGCTCCCGGCACTCCTCTGCCACCTGGGCCTCGACATCGTGGCAAGCTTCCTCCTGGTCAAGAAGCTCGGCCATGGTCTCCTGCTTTAGTTTTGGGACCTCTGCCTGGATCATCTCCTGCACGTCCTCCCACAGGCAGTCCCGCTCCTCCAAACAGAACTTCTGGAAGGTGTTTCCCTCCTCCCACAGCTACTGCTGTTGTTCTGCCAACTTTCTGCACTCCTGGGCCAGCTGGTCCTCCAAAGCACGACGTGCCTCCACACGTTTGCCCAGTGTTACTCTTCACAGTCACGCTCGCTTTCCCAGCTGGCCTACTCCTTGCGCAGCCACTCCTCGTCTTACTTGCACAGTGCCCGCTGCTCATCCAACTTGCGTCACTCCCAAACCGGTTGACCCTATATGGCACAGCAGGCCTGCCTCTGCAGCTTCATCCTGCTGTCTCCTGCGGTCACACTCGCGGCTGGGATCGCTGCTCCTATCCTGGACCCATACAGAGCGCCCCGAAGCCGCCTGTGCCAGCCCACCTAATGCCCATCCAAGACATCGGCGATGAGGGAGGGCAAGAGCTCCTGGGGATCCCAACCACTCATTGACCAGCAAGGGCTCTCAGCCCACCAGTGATGATGAATCACAGTGTGACCCCAGCTGTGAGTGCGACTGCCATGCACAGCAAGCTGAGGTTGTGGAGGCGGTGCTGCTCAACCATTAGGAGGCCCAACTGGTCCAGGAGTGTTGCAAGCTGGACGAGCGGTGGGCACAGAGTGAGCAGGAAGAGGAGCGGCTGCAACAGGGCATGAAGTTTGTGTGAGCAGCTACCCAGTGCCAGCATGAGAGCGACCACCAGGAACAGGAGGCTGAAGCCATGGAGGCTGCGTTGCTTGAGTGCAAGAAGGTGTGCAAGGTGAGCTGGCAGAGGAATTGCAAGTGAGCTGGCAGAGGAATTGCAAGTGAGCTGGCAGAGCAGTGCAGCCAGTTCCAGCAGGAACTGTAATAGCAGCGTGGGGCCATCTGATCCGACAGGTAGGAGGCCCCACGAGAGAATCAGCCTAGCAGTCAGCGACAGATCCCCACAAAGCCAGTGGTCCCCAGTGGTCCGCCAGTAGTTCCCAACTCCTCTGCATGTAAGCTGTCCCCAGAGAGGAGACACTGGTAGTGGCCACAAGTCCTTGATGACTTGTTGGTGGATGTGAAGGAGAACTGGCTGTGGTGGGTCGCCAAGGACGGTCGACCTCTGGGATAGGGGTAGTATAGCACTGGAGCATGCTAAATATTGTAAATAGATCCTGTGTGTGTCATTGTAAATGCCCGTTGTATTTCCTGTTGTTGCATGTGGCCTAGCTTGTGTCATATGTGAACCCTGTCCGACCTTTGCGTGTCTTTAGCCACTGTATAAATTACCCATTGAGTGTGTACCTTACAGTCCAGCATCAGACCTCCTTACGTTTCGTGTGTTATGTTTGGGTTCAGTGGTTGTTTAATATCTGTGTTAGTCCTTTTGAGGCCTCAGTTAAAGGGCATTATTTTCCCCCTTTTTGTTTTTTGCTGCTGCCACAATGCCTTAGTCTGCCAGAAACTACAATATATTGTTTCTTTTTCTTAATTTTACAATAGCAATTCACCCATTCTTGTAGAGCAGGAGAAGAGAGTTCCAGTCCACAAAAGCAGCAAGGTCTTTTTAAGGTTAGCAACAGATTTAGCAGCTCCCCAGTATTTGTCTTGTGGAGCTGTCCCTATAGGATAATTGCATGTTGTTACTGAAGTGCAGCTGTTGCATTGCATTTTAAAAACAGTAAAGACTGGCAGGGCTATTACCTTGTTTACCCCTTGAAAGCATGTGGAAATTTGAATTAAGTCATTAGGTTGGAAAATGCACACAATATTTCTGCTTACCATATATTCTGCGTTGTAATAATGGCAGTTGCAGATCATCAATCATTGGTAAAACCAAGTGATCCATAACTCTGTAAAGATAGGAAAATTAGGAATTAATATTTAGGCAAGGTTTGGCAGTTGTGATGCTCTGCTGAAAGTTATGGATAAACAGGTCTGCATCTGATTGCAAACAAATTTAAATCTCATTTATTTTAAGATATTTCTAGGAGATCTAGGACTGTCCTGGCTTTTTGGAATAACTAGCACTGCCTGCCTGTCTGCCCCTTTGTGGCTATGTGTCATGTAATGGAAAATGGCACTTTATAAAAAGCGCCTGTCTTGGTATGTGTTGGATGTTTGTGCATTTCTGTGGGTGCATGTGTGTCCCCTGCATTTCCCTTGACCCCTGGGGAGTGCCAATTCTCAGCCCACACAGCAGACTTCCAAAGGCAGCCCTTCAGCTGTCACTCGATCATCCACTTCTCTGACTTCTGAACATCGCCATTTCCAGGGGCGTGAATGGAAATTTCCCATCTTGACTTCTTTTGCAGCACTGCCCCCTCAATTCAGTCATTTACATACTTACTTTGAAAATCTCATCACTCTTACAGCAGTATGTTCAGTCATCAGCCAGTAGGGTTATAGCAGTCATATTTTAACACTGGCAACGGCCAAACAGGACCAAACAAGCCAATGGGTTCCTGTGTAGCCACAGTGCTAGCATATTAAGTTAGCCTTTGATCTATGGAGAGGCCTCTTGTTGGCTCGTGATGTTTGAACCTCGCTAATCACTTATGAGTAACTTTATGTAACATCGAAAGTACTGAATATTTGCATTTGTCACACAGCATGTTTTTGAGCCTCATACTGCTACATGATATTGTACAGAGAGATGTTGGAGAGAAGAGTGATCAGCTTAAAAATATGGAGCTAAAATGTGTTGCATAAAGATCCACTGCATTTCAGAAATCACTTGAAAGTCTGATGCTTATCGTCTTACATAAATTATTGAATCCAGAGAAGAAACATGGATTTATTTTTAAATAAAATTTGAAGGTTAAAAAGCACACATGGAAGTATTGTGACACCCAACATACCCAGAAGCAGGTTAGAAGCAAAACAGTCCTTCTGTTAACAGCCCTTAAAAGAACTCATACAATAGCACATATAGTGATAACACAACCAGCTTACTCCATTGCTACACTTCACCAACCACCTAGCTTTGTAACCACCCCAACATGACACGGTAGCACACAATTCACTACATTAACATTACCGACCATCAGCGCTACACATGACATTAAACACAGGGGACATGCAGCATAAGGAACAGGGCACAGTTATTACAAGGACATCACATGGGCTATTGCAACTCATCCACCCCACCCATAATGCACTGGGAACATGCAAATTAACTCTTAGTGCTACATTAGCGATAGGCAACTCGCCTATGCTACAATATTTTACAAAGAGATTCATAGTTCCTGCTGCTAAGACCAGTTTTTCATTGGTTTCAGTACTATGAAATTTGTTTACGTTATTATTATCCTGAAAAGAAACTTCTCAAGTTTGTTGTTCTGGAAGAAATAAGTCTTATGAGTGGAACAAATTGTCTGCTATATGGATGGTTACGGCCTGAATGTTTTTTATTAATCTGTTCCATATTCTACCATTGGCCTAGTACATTTCAACACAAGGGGACAGCATTACCAAGTAGCAGTAGCCTTTCTGTGTATTCTAATACTGCACTGTACTGTAGTCCTGACACTGTAGGTAACCATCCAACCGAGCCCATGTCTGTGATCAACAGCAGGTACAATGTGCTCTGTCATGAAGCAGTGCCTCTCTTTTCAGCTCCAGGAACAAATGCTCTCGGTCTGTCTGCCTGCATCTGAACTCCCACAGATGACCAGAATGTGTAGTATGAGTAGTGTTTGACTGGAGGACATTTTTCTTTGTAGTACAATTTTTGTTGCTTAGGAGATGCTTTTACACAAAGCTGTTGAAGTACTTTTCTCTAAGGAATTTGGACTGGCAGCATTTTGGTTCCTTAAAAATTGTATTACCCGTGATTTCCTCATGTTATCTCTGGTTGTGCTTCTCCAGGATCTACGAAATCTTGATGTCCTGCTGAATATTGACACTGCTGAGCATCATCTGTGTGACAAGGTAACATCCAATAGCAGGGAGGTGTCATTCTCAAGGCAGCTGAAAGGCTAGTATAGATCTCCTGTATCCTTAAATGTTCCAATCTCTGCAAAAACATCAGCTGATTTCTTTGATGAACACCCTCAGTATACACAGATTTGTGCAGGGTTTATGTGAAAACATCTTTTAAAGGAATAAATTATTGCTGCAAGATTTCTTTATGCAACAATATTCTATAGTTTATGATGAGAATTTGTAAAATATGTCACGACAAGTGCTTCCTAAAAGAATTTACTAAATTCTGTTTATCATGTTGCTTATCAGTGGTTTTTGCAGCAGAATGTTGCTCACATAGGTTACTGGACCAGGTTGTGATTCTGCCAATTAACAATCTGTGCCTGTCTCCAGAAGGTTCTAATACTTTGGCTGGCAGTGTAATATCACTGTTGGACACTTGAGCAAAGCCCTTAACATCAAAACCTGCTCCATAGGTGCCAGATTAATGGCAGAACCTACACAGTCACCTGACCTGTGTGTGTATACATTTATATTATATATACGAGCTATGTGTCCTTAAAATATGAAAGTGATGTCATTTGCTCTATACTTAAAGCCAAAAGATTATCATTGGACACACAACATATTTGGCTCATGTCAGATGGACTAGATGTGGGAAGATCCAGACCTCGGTTATCTTGGCATTCATGTTATTTCGTCTTTTCCTGTGAGCTTTTAGAAAATCCTGGTCTAAGACCATCTTACACTGAAACACTGAAGTAGTGATGATGGTTCATTGCATTAAATTGACACAAATGTTAGACTGTATATAACTGTTTAAACTCCACATAGGACAACCAGCTATAGAAAATGGATGGATGGATGGATAATGTACTTTTTTTCTGGAATGCCTAATCCATGGTAGGGGTCATGTTGATGCTAAGCAAACTTTAAATTTGGGCATTACTGCTCTAGAATATCAGTCTTGGGCTGTTGTCATTCAGTTTTTTGTGTTTCACATGAAAAGTACCATCTATATTTTCATTAGGATGTCACCGTGACTCAGTGGGTAGCACTGTTACTATTACTTTCACAGGGGTGTAGGAACCAGGGGGGTGGGGAGGACATGTGTCCCTCAATAATTCATTTGGATTCATTCACCTCCACAATAAATCATTTAATGCTCCCCCCTCCCCCCAATATTAAACTCTCTCCTATACCTTCGCACCTTGGTGGACTGATGTCCCTAAATTTCTCTTATTTTTTGATTGTAGGTGTTATTGACAGGCATCACACCTACAAGGCATTTTCCTATAATATAGGGTCTATGTTCCGCTATAGTTCTATACTGGGTAGGCTGTTGGAAGATGGATGGATGGATGGATGGATGGATGGATGGATGGATGGATGGATGGATGGATGGATGGATACTTCTTTTCAGAAGGGGAGACAAATTATGCAAAATAGGCTCTTGAGTTAAAACTTTGGCATTAACATCTGCTGAATGAGTAACAACTAAGGACTTGATTGTAATAAGAGGGCCTGACCTTTGCAACTGGAGTGTCAGCATAATTGGAGTTATATTAAAGAACCCCATGTCATTTACCTTGTGTTTGTATTGTTTTCCAGCAGAATAAGCAGCATGGGTGCAGCATAAATCTCTATTAAGCAGTCAATTCTTGGACACTTGGCCATTGCTGTTGGGTCATTTAGGGTTGCAATGTGCAATAGGCACTTGTCAAATTTATACAGTTGCATTGTACTGCATTGCAGTTGTATCATTTCAACTGGAGATGTGGTCACCTGATTGCGAATGAGTATACAGTACAAGCAGCACAGTAGTCCATGAATAGATTAAAAATGAAGAGCAGTTTCCTCAAAGTAGTCTTTGCTTAAGTGTAATTTAGAGTTTTTGACAGGCAGCCATCCTGATGAATTTCTATTGAAAAATAATAATTTGAGAAATCCCTTGGTTACCCAGAGGTACATGATATTTGGGCTTGTCTAATGTTAATGCTCAGCTTTAAAACTGCACGGAGAGTCTGACAGTATTGTTCTGGGAATTTAAATCACCAGACCAGGCACTGCAAGTCATTGAGCTAATATCTGCTGTTAGGTTACAACATTAAGATCATTATAAACACAGAGGAAATTGCGGAACTGATATCCAAACAGAGTTTATTTGTTTTTAACAACTGCATTCCTAAATATGGTATTATTGATGATAAAGCCAGTAACTAAGATGAACAAAAAAGAACTGATTTAAGTAATACATTTACAATGTATGCAACTGCATATATAAGTGGAAATTTTTATTCTGTTACAAAAGCCTCAATGAGATGGTTCTAACTTTGTTATCCGGTAATGCCTAAGGATGTTTCTGTGTCATAAACCCCTGGATTATGGAAGTTTTTATTGGATCCACAAACAGACAGGACGTGATCCAGAAATATGCAAAATAAATTTGATGTGTACAAGTAGCTCCATATTTTTCTGGATATGATTTTACACAGCACAAATTTTAAAAATACATATTAGTAGATTATTAATAGTGAAATATTTTTGGATTATGATGGATTGTATTCTGTGGGTTACAAATAATAAAGTCCAATATATACTTCCATAACTGGATCGGTAAACAGGACATGAAAATATTTTTGTTTGTAATTATTCTCATGTTAGGTGAGGCTCGCCTGAAAAAGATGTTCCATGAGCGGACTCAATGGAGGCTCTGACTGGGGCTCTTGAGCGACTGAGTGAGGAATCTGAGTGTCTGGGATTGCAGGTGTCCTGAATAAAGACCAAGATCCAGGCATTTAATGACGTCTTAGACAAATATTAACTACCTCGGCAACGACATTCATGTCTCTGATGACTCTTCCTATGAAGTCAGTAGATGGATTGGAAGAGCATGGGGGGTCATGAGGTCACTGGAAAGGGGTGTGTGGTGTTCCCAATATCTTTGCAAGAGGACAGTAAGATGACGATGCATTTTAATAAGCATCTTAGGTATGAGGTATGTTAGTAACCCTAACCCTAACCCTAACCCTATTCTATTATTCTATCTTTGCATTTTTTCTTGCATTGAACAGCAAGAGTCAAAATTACTGTGTAGAATAGCAGTAAAGCTCTCTGTTTTTTCTCTAGCATGAAAATGAATTACAGCTGGAGCATGCCTGTGGGCTGCTAACTAAGTGGCCAGAATGAGGTGTCTTTCTGGAGTGCCTGAATCAGTGTTATTGTACAGGCTGAATCAGTGGGTAGTGCCTGAGTCAATCGGTCAACACTGGTCAAGATGGTCTCCTACGAGACCCAGCTCTCCCTAATGCCACTCAGTACTTTCGACACCTACTTTCTCTCTAGTTTCGCTTATTTTCCTGTTTGTTGTTGTGTGTGCGCAACTTTGTTCATTTTCAACTTTCATCCAAAGTTTAATTAGGGCTTCTTCATACAGTATAGGAACAAAAACACAGATCCAATAAGGTTTTAAATTAGGTTTCCTTACTCCCTGACAGCACTGGATACATTAGCATTATCACTTATAAGCAGGGTGAAGGCATGTTAAGTGTTTGCAAGGAGAGGCATGGCCTTCAGTAAGTCTGTATATATACAAGAATGTTTGGGTTTATATATTTATTAGTAACCCAAAGGATAGATTGTACTGGCACTTGCTGACTTGTTGACAAGAGAATGAAAAGCCACGTCTAGTCCAAACTTGTATTTGCACAAGCCTACAGTAAGATCCACACACAAACATCGGCGTTACCCAGCTAAAGAAACTATGTTAAGGATCTCTAAAGTACTTATTTCTCAGCCCAATCTGTCGTTGAACTCTGCATGTGTGTTTACATCTCCCCTCCCAAAAAAAGAATCAAGTTGAAACACCTGTCAGACTTAAAAAATTAGCTAACATTTTTCTTTATACATGGTTTCCAAAATTAAGGAGCAGTAAAAATAGTCTTTCAGGAAGGTCACAGCTAGTGAGGCCTAAGGCTATTCGGGTAAATGTCACCAGATACTGCTTTGCAACACACCAGAACTTACAATAGAATCTAGGGAATGTGATTTTTGGATGCATTAATTTTCAATCATCTCATGTGTTGCACAGCATTCATCTTGTTATTCTGCTTTCTGTTTGCCATTGCAGGTGGGAAAGGTTGATATACAGTCTGTAACTTAAAACTGTGTGAGATCTTTTAATGTAAGGGTTTAGCTCCACTTTAACTTAACAACTCCCCCCTCAAGTTGTAGTTCAGCTGTGGGAGCTTTGCTCATTACCCTCTTACCCCATCTCTCATGGAATCCTATTCATTAGAGATGATCTGGCTGCTGAGTACCAGGAGCTCTGGGTAACAATCAACGCTGTGCTACATGCTTTAGCACACAGCAGATAACAGCTCCTTCACAGTCCATTCCCACCACCAGCAGTAATGACACTCACTGTCTCACCCTCCAGTGGACCTCTGGAAGTATGACAGTGAATTAGGAAGCCTTGCATTTCCCCATTCACTGTAGTAGTCAGAGGGCTCAAATAAAGTGCTTTGCTGTAGGTGTTGTTTTGTTGATGGATGTGACAGAGGATTAAAAGGGTAAATATTGTTTTATTTCTGCCCTGCCTTGTCTCTGTCTGACATTTTCCTATCTTATTTGTGTCAGGGTCAGCTCCTGTTGTCTCAGTCTTTTGTGTCCCTTCCTCATTTGGCCAGCAGACTTCGCTGGCCATCCTGTCAGTCTTTGTGTTGCCCCCGTTTCCTGTCAAGAAACCTGTTTTACCTACAAATCCCTTTTGTCACATGTTTGAATCCCACCGCCTCTGTTCTTGTATTTTGTTCCCTAGTGTTTCATTTTATGAGTTTTTCTAGTTCCTGTGTATTCTGATTTGTATTTGGTTTTGGTTGAATTCTTTGTGCCTGTGCTTGTGTTTCTACCTGTCTGTTATTCCCCAGTGTTAGTTTATGTTTCCCTGTTTCCTTGGTTAGTTCAGTTTCTTTGTTCAGTTCCCTTAAAGTTAATTAGTTTCACCTGTTGCCTGTTCCTGTGCCTGCCCTTTTGTGTTTTCCTGATTGCTTGTTGTCCTGCACCTTCCCCTAATGGTTAATTGTCTGTTTCACTCCTGCTTGTCATTACCCTGTTCAGTTTTTGTATTTAAGTTCCTACCTGAGTTTTAGTCCCAAGTGGTTCAATGTTTGTGATGGTTGTATTGTCAATAAAGTTTTGAATATTCTGTTTGAAGCCTGCCTGTCCACATGGACCCTTTTGTAAATTTAGTCTTTATCCCCTTCTTTTTTTGATCCCTCGTGGTCCTTTTTGTTTTTTTTTTCTTTTTTAGTGTTCTTAGTGTTTTTTGTTTTGTTCAATAAATCCCCATTTGCCCCGTGAGCCGCCAGTGGGTCATCCAATTCTGTTCCAACCTGCACTATGCCTCGTCCCCACTCCAAACCCGCCCGGATCCGTAACACTTTGCTATTGATTTTCTACAATCAATTATCCAGTGCTAGGTTGTGGAAAGCCTGTAGACTGAAGGAACACAGGATGGCAGTTCATCACAGAGCACAGACACAACACTTGCACCCTTTTGACACACCAGTTCGCCTAACCAGAATTTCAAGGACCACATTAAATTGAGAAATTCACAAACCCCAAGGAGAATATACTCCGCCCACAAAAACCAAGAACAAGTATTGAACCCAGAGACCTGGAAGAGTGTGGCTGTAGTGTTACCCTATGAATCACCCCCACTTAACCCTCCTAGACAAATCCAGGGTGATAATTCAGGTATGTAGTGTAAGCTAAAAGGATAATGAACCAGTCCAAGGAAAGTGTTCAATGTGTAACTGTTTTTGTTTATCTGTTTCTTTATGGTCTCGCTGCTTTGGGTATTTTCTTTCTATCAATTTCTACACCAGATGATTACGGCAGCCGCATTTGCTGCTTGTTATGGAAGTTAAATGTCAGACGGGTAGCAAAAGTTTCCTATTTTTTTAGGTCTGTTCAAAGTTTGTCTCTTGGTTCCTTGTTTGTTCGTTTCTTATCTATCTTGTACCTTTTCAAGGTTCCTGGTACAGGGCCCTTCAGGTCTGCCCTCAAACATGTAACATATCTTGCAAAGGGCTTCACCCACTTACATATCGTTGGTCATTTAGTGTTCTATGTTCAATAAATGTGGAAAAGGGAATAAATGTTTCAAAGGGATAAACGATAATTATAAATTTGAAAAAAAAATCCTTTTACATACTGTAAGTATTGATTATTTTACCATAATTGCTGTTACTATTGCTACACCAGTATGCATACACATTGCTTCGCATACTGTATAAGCATAGTGAAAGAAGAGTTAATTGAGCATGATATGTATATTTACATAGTGAAACAGAAGTCTAACTTAATATGATATATCTGAGCATAATGAAACAAGAGTTAATAATAGATGCTTTATTGATCCCCCATGGGGAAGTTCTCTTTACACCTCCCCCAACTTGCAATCCCATGCAGGGAGCTGGGGGTTAATGGTCTTGTTGAAGGACCCGCAGATGTACCGAGGACTGGGCTTCAAACAGCAAGCTTACGATCACATACACCGATGCTTAGCCCACTGGGTCGCATGCAAATCCATCTTCAGTCTCCCCTTTCTGAGCCAGGAGAGCTAGAGAGCCCATCAAGGTCAGGTCAATGTCCAACGCACCAGCTACAGTTTCCCATATGTCATAACTTGAAATTGTTTAATGTGGTATTAACCTTATTTAAATTCCACTTCCACACTGTTCCCTATCTGACTACGCTCATTTGCCACTCCAGCCTGACCCTCCTACATTCCACCCCTACATCTTGTGCTGTACATACAGTGACCAAGCCATAGATACAAATTAAATAATTCAAATATCCTACATGAATCCTTCTTGCCAAGGGTCCATTGCAGTGTGTTTGAATAAAGGCCCATGAGCAAATTTGAACCAAATGCAATGAGAAAATAGCAACAAAATGACTGTACCGTTTTACTGATATTTTGCCAAAAACATGTAGCCAGTCTGAAGCTGTCCCATTGATACAAACCACTTTTCTAACCTACTAGTGACTGACAATATGTGACTTGCAGAGGCCACCAGTCTACATACTGCTGCCGATGTTCAAGGTTTCATCTCAGGCTGTAGTTAACTCCATATTGACTTGATCCCTCCCATACCCATTCACAGTGATGGACCTTTATTCCTTTGGCTCCTCCAGTCAAATTATATAGTACAGTCACTTCAAAAAGGGACTGAGTTGAGAGCTAGCATAATTAATCCTTCTCTTACCATACCATGTACACTCTGCAGTTAAGGAGTTGATGTGGCATTAAATGCGTTACTGGATGACTGAAAATGATAGGTGTCCTTTGGAGTTCTGAAAAAGACATGGTAGCATTAAATGTCTATTTTTATTGTTGTGTTATATTTCAAACCCCGATGATCTCAAAATCAGTGAGGCATGGGAGAATTTATTTTGAAGTTACAAATCTGTGGAAACGTGGGAGATTTTTTTTTTTTTTGTGTGACAAATCTGCAGATGTGTCTGGTTTGAGAAAGTTGAATCTCAGCTGCACTTGGCATATTTAACCATGAGAGCTCTATTGGGTCAAGCTGTACACTTTTTAAATTCTATCTAAATCTAAAATTTAAAAGTAGTTACTATTAAAATAAGCTGCTATGTCTTCTTAATTTTTCATTTTTGCACTTAAAGTAAGGCCCACTGATGATTGTCTAAATACTCCTTTATGTTGTATGCTTGATCTGTTTTGCAAACCTCTTTTTTGTATCCTGAAAAATACATCCAACCATACATCCATTTTCCACCACTTATCCAGGTCCAGGATGTGGGGGCAGCAGTCTCAGCAGAGATGCCCACACCTGCCTCTCAGTTATTCAAATTAATGTACAAATTAAACTGCATTTATTTATGCATGATTGATAATTTGCAATATATAGGCCTAAATCCATACAGTATATTGTTCCAGATTTCAAATCGACAATACAGTGTAATACGAAAGGTGTGTCACATAATAAAAGCTACATGACAATGATATTAAACATGGTAAAAAATAATAATGTTGTAGGTAAATATCGATATACATATTAGTGATTCTTCATGATCGTATACTACGGAGTTGGAGATGGAAGGATAATGAGTGATGACTCCATAGGAAATGTCTTTGAAATGTGTAGGAGTTGTTTTCATGCCCACTTGAATCAGTCCTGTTTAAGGGAGAAACCAGTCTGTGTCACTACAGTGAGAAGGCTTTTTTCTGTAATCATATTTACAACTCATTCATGACACTTAACAATGACTTAACTATAACTGAGTCACGGTTTACCCCAGGAAGAATGCAGTGCAAAGCCCATTATAATCACTCCTACCTAAGCAGAATATGATGCTGATTCCGTAGGACAAACTATTAAAGAATCTAACCTATTATTATAGTTTCAATTGAAAAAATTAATTTAATTTGAAATTTATGTTTTAAACTGCATCAGATGGAAGTTGTCATCCACCTTACTGAATGTTCCAGTAATGTTTTGATTTACATGAGATAATTACAACAAATCAGAACAATATGACAAGAAGATATCTATTGCTATACTTTACTGTGAATATGTGTTTCTAAATAGCAGACACATTTTAAGGCATCATATGTTTTGCTCTTAAGGTCCTTGAGTTTTATCATTTTAGCTTAATTGAATGGTTATTCTAAAATTTTTGTCAGGACAGATCAATTGAGTATTTGTTATGTATCACTTTTTAGGATTTTATTCAAAGAATACCTCTTGCAAAGAATACAATATCATCATGCTTCACAGATACAGAAATATTTCTAAAAATATAAATTCCCTATTTGTACATATAACAGTTTGGGTTACCAGTCTAAGCAAAGTCAAATGAGATACATGTCTTTATCTGAACATCTGTATTCAGCATGATCAATATAGATTTGGATAAGGAGGAAAAGCTGACTGGCATATTCCGACTAAATAGAAGAGCAGAAGTTCAGCTGCATGAAACAGCCAGGTCCCACACTTGATAAAATTCATCCACGGGGGAGATGTGGGGTGGGGGGGTGATGGCTGTCAGTACACTTTTCCCCTGACGGTAGATTCTAGGGTCCCCATAAAGTGTGCTGCCCCCCTAAACCTGCCAGGGCATCCATGCCTCTCTGAGGCCCCGAAGAGTGGCATGAGGGATTGGAAGCAAATTTTTGTTGCGTCACAAATGCACTTCAAGTCATGTTTTTTGGCTGTTCTGATAGATTCTGCATCTTGGCACCAACGTGTTCAAAGATCATAGCACTGCATCTTTAATGTGTGGTATTATTTTATTTGTGAGCAAGCTTATGTGACACTGTCTCCAAAGAGTTTATTGATGAAGCATTCGTTTGAAGATTTAACCTCACCTTTGCTGCAGCGGCAGGTTTGCCCCCAGTTTTATGCATTTCATGGTTTTTGTCTTTCTCTTATATTGTTATATTGTTTTGTAAAAGGCTTCTCTTTTATGGTGTCACTTTTTTTGCTTTCCTATCTCTAAATATAGTACTTCTCCACGATTTTCACTACGCAGCATCTGAGAAACACAGTGTACAGCAAGGTTGGCCTTTTAAATGCTTCCTGTGCCATATTAATGCATAGTGGGCAGTTTGATGGGGGGAAATGGGCCATTTTCTTCTTTTTAGTAGCTGTTGTGGTTGATTTATTGTCAGTTGGCTGGCAGAACACAGTCTCTCTGAGTGTGTGGGAGGTCTGCTTTAGAATATCAAACATTGTTGATCATTTCACTTATGATTACACAACATGGACCACTGGAGCTTATTCCAAAAGAGGCATAAAAATCTTTTTGTAGTAATTAACACTGAGAATAAATGAAATGGGAGCTGTTATTTTAAAATGCACTTTTTTATATGTATACCAGAAAGAAAAATATATGAATTGTTGTTATTAAAAACTGCAACTAAAAAAACAATACATTTAAATTAATTACACCCCATAATTTGTTGCAGTTGTAGTAGAAAATAAAGCTGCACTTAGCTCAGCTACTGAAATAATGTTAAGACTTATTAATAATTAAGAATTAATAAGACTATTCATGCATGAATTAGTTGACATGTAGGTTATTAAATTCCATATACTGTAGAATATATAGTGCTTGCTGTAGCACTCTGATAACGATGAATTTTGCATTCTAAGGAAAGGGAGAAGCAAACCCTTTTTAAGATAACAAAGATATGAAAATACTATATTTAAAAACCCAACCAATGTGACAACAAAGGAAAAGCAATTGCATGAATCTAATTCAGGTTAGCCTTTTCAGTTACCTGCCAGCATTGCTGATCAGTAACCCAGAAATATCTCCATTTAATTGCACTGTACTTTACAGTACTTCTTAACATTACAAGTGAATATTAAGATACAGGATTTATTCTTAAGAGTAAGTCAAATTATAAATTAAATAATTTAAATATTCAAAAGTTCTATGTCTCATTTTAAGAGTGAATCTTCACTTTGATTAGGAAGATTTATCCTTATTTGTCCAAGATTCAAGATTCAATATTCTTTGTCACATATGCAGTTATACAAGTACAATGTGTAGTGAAATGTACCCTGATTCGGTCCTGAGGCTGTTGCAATTTAAAGATAAATATAAAACAGGTAAGACTAAAATAATGAAAATACATACAAAAAATGTATACGAATAACATTATAAGTATTGGGAATAGCTGTACAATGTGCAATATAATAGAACAGACTGTGTATTTGTGTTGTAAAGTGCAATGTGCTATTTGCTTTTGATGTAAATGGACTTTATTATGAACAGTTCAGAAGCTCTGGCAGCATGTCCTGATTTAGGAGTCTTATGGCCTGAGGATAGAAGTTATTCCTGAGCCTCTCTTCCTGAGCCTCTATCCAAACATGCTTTCCTTCCACTCACAAGGGCAATTTTGTTTTTGCAAAACACAGTGTAAGTATTGTACTCATAGCATTGTGTGTGTTTAACAGTAATGCTATTAGAAGTCCATAAAACATTCCACTCTAACTGGGGCGATATGGCCTTATGTAAGTTATACATCATATATCAGTTATATAAGATGCAAAAGTTGTATCTCTACTTTTGCTGTATCAGTTGGTAAATTGTTCCAGATTTTACAGCTGATAGGGACTTTTTAATCTGGAAATGCTGTGGTTCATCAATTTCTTTTATTTTGTTTTTTTGCTTATGCTTTGATGAGACAATACATTTTATTAATACAGACCTCCCGTGGTTCATTATGCATTGTATCGTAAATTTAATTGTTTCACAAGACAGCTCTCATACACAGCACGGTTCCACACACTGTGTGTCGTGATGCATTACTCCTGTAATCTGCCATTTGGGGCACAGTAGCCCTTCTGTTGGTTTGTACCACATGTGAAAGTCTTCATTTGCATCATGCATCAATGACACTTGGCTGCCCAATGCCCTGGTGAATCAGGGTTTCTCCATCCTCAGACCACTCTCAGGAGATCCTCACTACAGCTGACCATGAGCTCCCCACAAGCCTTGCAGTTTTGGAGATGCTCTCACCCAGTCTTTTGGCCATAATGATTTGGCCCTTGTCAAACTCACTCAGATCTTTATCTCTGCCCATGTCACCTGCATTCAAGAATTTTAGCTTACCATCTAATATATCCAGATCTAATACATTGTATGCATACATATATGTACAAACGGATTAACCAAAACATCATGACCACCCCATGTAGTACTGAAAAAACTACAGACTTTACAAGCAACAATAATGTATTGAGTGATACTGTTTACATTTTATATAAGAGAGATATATTGATCATGGACTAATTACTCCTTCATTTTGTATACTTGAACTGTTTTAGACTCTGGAATTTGATCATTTACTGCAGTGTTTCATGTTCGTTTCTCTTTGGTAATTAAACAATTTTCCATCTGCATATCTCGGTGATTGGCCCTCCTGAGCATCAACTAAAAAGATAAAAGATGTGCAGTTGCTTTATGGTTATTCTTTTATTGGTGTCATTGATGTTCATTATTCAGGATCATCTGTTACTTTGTTGTAAAGAAACTGCATTGCAAACTTGTCTTTGATTCACATCTAATTTTGTTATTGTTGCTTTTCGTCATGTCTGTCAATGCAGTCATCACTCATGATCACTTGTGCTACAATTGCTTTTGGGTTGTTTTGTTATTTATTGTCTGTGTCATTTACTGTTCCTGTTTTCATTATTGTCTGATGCTGCTACTTATTGTTATTCTTTGTTAATGTACTATTGGCTAACGTTTTGCAGGAGGCGTGCAATTAAACATCTCATTGTACTAAGACAATGAACGGATGAATAGAGGATATATTCAGTCTACTCAGCTTTATTAGAACTTTCATGAAATCAAAGCCACCCACGCAGGGGATATGCAGAAAAATTAGCTTTGTCATTAGCAAAAGAAACTCAGCCTCCTCTGTGGTGGGATAATAATATGGAAAATATTTTATTTAATAAAAGCAAGAGCATTTAGCTGGTTTACACTCCGCATACAGATATGCTTCCGTCTTCATATGTCCGTTCACATACATATACGTCACTGTATTTAAGACGAACTGCTTTCTTTCCCATGACTGAATACTCTTAAGGCTTCTGAATACCATTTGACTGTCATTGTGTTCAGCTGCCAAAGGTATATAAACAGGGTGTTCTATCACACACTACAGCTTTTCCCTCTGCTTGCAAAAACAGCAATGCCGTTAGTAGTACCATGATGCTGAAAACAGATTTTTTTTTTTTTACTCTATACTGTTTCCCCCAACCTTATAACTTATCTGATTGTAAGCTTGTTTATGTTTCAGGGTTGCACTAGAAAAATGGGGAGCAATTTGTTTGGTCTGCCTGGCACACAATATATAAAATAATAAATGATCCAACCAAAACGAGTACTGATATGTTTATGTGTGTCAGAGCAGCAGGAAATATTTCTTCACATTGGGGAGAACCTTTCATAAATCTGGCTTTACCTGTTTATTATAGCGATATCTGAAAACGTCATTCCTAAAATCCCTCTCAGAATTCAGCATAATAATTTGTTTGATTGCTTGTTTTAATGCTGCCCCGTGGTAAGTCAAAACCCCTTTTGGGCAACAAACTGTAACATATTGATCACATTTGTTAGTTCTGTTTTGATCTTAGTTATTTCCTTGGGACATTTCTTTCCTATTTTGCTTTACACGGTTATGCTTTATTGATAGCCAGTGCAGGCGCTGCTAAGACAAGTCTGATGCCGTCCGACAATGGAAACTTCCTTTCTGGTCAGAGAACAGAGGCTCACCTGTGTCTGAAATGCACTCCATTATGTCATTACCTCTAATGACAAGAAACATGGAGATACTGCTAGAAAAGAACATCGGTTTTATTTACCCACATTAGAATGTCCCAAATGTAGTATAGTTTAACTCTGTCTTAACATTGAGAGTGGAGTCTATACCTATGCTGCCAGATATTACATGACATAACCAAAATACAATTATATAGACAAACTTGAACTAATAACTTCCAGATTACTGCATTATGTGAGTTCTTAACAACCCTAATACACCTGGATCATAGTAGCCCTGACTCAATAATTAATTATTGAAAAGAGATTGATTATGGTATTTGAAACACCATTGTTTTCATAGTTTATATGAAGTCAACCTTGGTTTCAGCCAGTGCATGTGTCTGTAATTAATTTGGAATGGTTGTTATATAATCTAGCCCTTTAGCCTACGATTTAGCCTACGAATGTGCACTTGATTCTCCTCGCTCTCTCTGTGCATGTAGAGTTTTCATGTCGACTGTCTGCATGGGTTTCCTCTGAAAAGTGAATTAGTGACTCTAACTTGCAAATTTGTTGCAACTTTTAATATTTATGATAGCACTGAAATGTTTTGTAATATGATTATTTGATGTCGGCTTTCTAGATAATTATTTCCTCACTGTAACAAATGGTCAAATCTTTAGCTAAGTGATTTTTTTGAGCCAATACACTACAATGATTATAGACATTTCTACAAAACAGTTTCACTGTATTTTAATTTCTGCTTAGTATGTATATTGGTTTATACAGGTTAAAATATCAACAATAACTTTCAATGTAAAAGACTCCATCCATTCATTTATCTTCCATGGTGTTATTCTCATCAGGATCAACACAGACAGCATAGGGCACTTGGCAAGGGTATAGACTGGACAGGACCCTGTTTACCACAGATGTGAATGATTAATTTACACTAATTCATTTACACTGACCCTAATGCTTGCTTCCATTTGCAGCCTTTCTGTGATCCATATTTGTCATAATACTCAGGGTAAATTTTAAAGGTCAGTTCCAGGACTACAAATTGCACACAGCACACATGGTTTTGAGGAATGAGGGACATTCTGATTTTGCCAAGTTTGATGCGTCCCTTGGTCAACAAGGGTTGCATTTCATTTCTTTAGCCAATCAAAGTCTTCATTGTGTGACATCATCACATTGGTCTGTTTGTTTCTCATTTTGTAACTCAAGGTTTCCAGCCATTCAGCTGTCAGGCTTGGAGCAGTGAGTGGCTCAGCAAGCTAAGCCTCTGTGCTTGTTATCGCAATACTGCTGGTTCAAGCCTTGTTGTTGTTGTTCTTATGTTTTTCTTGTTGTCTTGAAACAAAGACACACTCTTTCTTTGCCTTTTCAGGTAAGCATGTCCCTATGTTATATCTACATTTATCCATTACATGTCCTTAATAAAGGGCATGCACAATAAAACAGGTACTTTAGAAAACTGTGCACTTTGCCATTTAACAGAAAACACTGGTTTTAATTAGTGTGGTGATGTCATATGATGAAGATTGTGACTGGTTAAAGAAGTGAAACACAAGTGCCTCCCTTGTTGACCAAGGGACATATCAAATTCCGCAAGATCAGGACATTCGAAGAATGAGAGTACTGAATTTGGATGCAGCTAAATAGATACAGCAACAGCCATTGGATCATATGGAAGAAATAGCTAGGAACCTACCCATTTTCCTTGTAAACCATTGTCTCCTTAAACCCCTTAACAGAAAATCTGACAAAGGCCTCTTGGCTAGATAAATGCGTGTTATATTGTGTTCTTTCATTAGCAGCAGTGTGTCGGTGTAATGTCACTAAATGAGCGAGGGCATTGTCCACAATGGTCTTCTGGGACAGACTTAGCTGAGCACTTATGAAAAACAGAAATAAAGCAATTAGACTGGCATGTGGGAACAGAACATGAAGCTTTTTGACTCTAATCTAGTAATTAACATCCTAAGAAATACTTGAAGCTTTTTCATGCTTAGATCGTATTTAAGTGCAATATCTTCCACCAGTAAAATTACTAAATATACAAGACAAATGAAAGTACCAACCACCATATTTTGATGATAATAATTGTCTGTAGGATTCCTCTGATTCATAACCATAAAAAATTGTTAGGACTATTGTGAATACACAGTGACTGCTTGTGTTACCTATTTTTAGTATGATTTTGCAGAGAGTGAATTAGGGTTCTGCTGTACTGCCCAGGTTTCACAGTTGTTAGTTAAAACACTTGTACTGTGCAACAGTGCAGTCAAAACAAATCATGTTTAAATGATCTTCATGTTGCTGCAAAACTACGATATTTTGTCTGTCTAAGTGTAAGCGTGTCAGCTTTGCCATGTCGAAACCTCTTCAAAAATCGCCCCAGTATTTGCAACAACTGTCCAATACACCAATGTTTTCTTGACTTGACCACTACCCCACTTTGTTGGGTTAATCAATACCCCATTGAGTTACTTAATTAACTAATTAAGTTAATTAATTAAAAGAGCTGCCTGAAATTTAATGGGAATGGCTGAGGTTTTGGAACCAAAGAGATGTTCATCTAGCTGTCCAGCAAGCAGGCATGGACATGGAGCTGGAGGGGCTGAGCACCTGCCCTTTTGCCCAAACAACTGAAAGTTCTCCCTTTGGAGATTCCAAGTGTCCCTTTCTGATATCCGATGATTGCACAAAATTTAACAAAGCACACCCCCCCCATTTCAGCACCTGAAAAAGTCTGTGACAGCACTGCAAACAAGATATCAGTAATGTCTATTTTTAACGTGGATGATTTGCACAAAATTACTTTTGAGTAAGCATGCAGTATTTCCTAACAAATCCTCATTGATTGTTCCAAAATTCCACCTTCTTGTAACATTACTGTAACATTAACATTGCATGCCCATATTTTTTGGAGTCCTGGTTTCCTGTTATTAAAAATTAAAATACTAGTTACTTTTATTTTCTACAGTATAGATATGTATCTTGAGACTATGACTTACACCTAAGATCTCATATACAAACTTAAATATATAATTATAAATGTCATTCTTTATAAACTGAGTACAACCCAGTGCTCACACAGGATCAATAAGAATCTGCTGGTATGTTTACATAAGAAATTTACAAACGAGAGGAGGCCATTCGGCCCATCAAGCTTGTTTGGGGAGAACTTAACTAATAGCTCAG
>JAODLC010000001.1:33330230-33343279 GCA_026781145.1 Hippopotamyrus pictus
AGTTCTAGTATTTAGACTAATATTGAAATAGCCATTTGGCTGAACAGCATCCAGACCCGTTAGAATCTTGTAGACCTGGATCATGTCCCCCCTTAGTCTCTTTTGCTCAAGGCTAAATAGATTCAGCTCAGCTAACCTCTCCTCATAAGACATTCCTCTAAGACCAGGAATCATTCTTGTAGACCTCCGTTGCACCTTTTCTAAGGCAGCAATGTCCTTCTTAAGGTATGGTGACGAAAACTGCACACAATATTCTAGGTGGGGTCTTACCAAGGAATTATAAAAATGTAACATCACCTCCCTTGACTTAAACTCCACACACCTAGAGATATAACCCAATATTAGAGATATTGCAGCATCCCGTGGAATATGACAGCAAGTCTAACAAATCTCCGCAGCAATGCAAACTAATAAAGACCAAATATTAGCCAAGCAAGCTTGGCTGACCTTACAACATTGCTTATCATTTTGCAGGTTGTCCCATCAGAAAGACATTTATATTTTTATACAATATTATAATATTATCCCCATCTATTGAAGTGTTTGAAAAGATTGAAAATATGCCAGTAATAGTCATTTTGCTATGATGGTCCCCTTTCATAAATTTTGACTCCATTTGTGATTTGGATAGTTATTCCAAGTTCCATACTATAAGCTTTCTTGGTGTGCATCATTGCGTCTGCACTGCTTGCAGAGCCCTGGGAGTGACCTACACAATGCCCTCACTGTGCTTGCTCCTCCATACCACCAGGGCCGTCATAAGAAGTGTAACTAGTATGGGTACCACAATAAACGGGCCCAATATGTGTTTAGGAGGGTCCTCAGGCAGGCGCCCTGTCAATGAGCAGTTTTGGAAGTATTTCCGGTGAATTCCTACAAAGAATTCCTCCACTAGCCAATTGGGCCAAAAGCAATTCATCTTCAGTGCAATCATGAAGGTGCAGTTTGTCAGTTCTCTGTAGGTCCTGTAAGGCAGATAAAACAAATAGGTGAGTTGAGATTTGAGGACATTCCACCTAGAGTTAGTGCAGCTTGAACTAGTCTAAAAAGGATCAAATAAATAAAAACAATCAGAAAATCGGGACTATGTTCTAAATGTCACTTCACAATAATATTTAGAAGACATCAAATAAAGCATAACAATATATAAATAGCTCATAAATTCAACTGCTTATCCAGGGTTGTGGTATATAAACACAATTCCTTAGATTTTTCCAAATCAAGTCAAGGGTCATGGAATTGTTTGTGTAGGTGCTGCAGTGGTTTCCTACTTTCTATCTTGCAGCCTGAATCAAGTACATACTTCCTATACTTACTTACTCCATTGTGCATAGAATAAACTAGACAAAAATTGACATGCCCCACTGGGGCTAAGTGCCAGGGTCTCTGCTCTTTTTTTGTGAATTCTAGAGGATCTTCATTAATAATATCTGGCAATTTCACATGTTGTGCTTGTAATGCTCTCATCATTCTGGAAAAAAGACCTTGACCTCCATTCTGGTTCCAATCTCAGAGGCATCATCTGTCCTAACCTCCTCCAATAGGTATGAAACTACCTTGCTTTGCTAGTAAGAAATGTGACTCGGGCAGATAATGTAGGTGTCACTCATGTGAGCAACAAGTGTACAAAGGGAGGCGGGGAATATATCAGATAAAAAGGTTACAGCACACTGGTAGAAATAAGATGAGCATGTACAATAAGAAGGGTATAAATATTAGCTAACAAGAAGGATATGTATACTAGAAATTATAAACGGATGAGGTTGTTAGGTCTATCATACAAGATAAAGAACTGAAAGACTTTCGAATGTTCAACAATGAAATATGTGGATATATGGACCGAAAAAGTTAGTAGCCATCACCTAATGCAAATGTGTGCACATTAATTATAAAATTGGAAATTTAATTTCTTCTTACTGCACATGAGTATATACAACTCTCAAGTGCTGGAGGTGAATCTAGGAATGTTTAGAAAACGATTAGCAATCTATTATGACCTACAGGGGTCATAGGTCCAGAAGTAGTATAATGCTGTGACAAAATAAATTCTTGTTACATTGTAACATTACTATTTAGGCCAATTATAAGGTTTATATACATATTCATGTATGTGTTTAAGTCGCATAATAAGACATAATAGTACACATAGCACTTACCTGCATTGCTTTTTAAATGAACTTTCAGCTGCTGAAAACCCTAGAACAGATAATGACTATTTCCTTTTGTCATTGTAATGGGAAATTAGTTTCCACAGGTCAGATTACAACATTATTTAAAACCACAACATATTAGTGCATTACCAGTAATAAATATCAGAACTAGGTACCACTAGATCAGAACCTTCATATAGGCCTAAAGCCCTATAAGTTGTTTTAGGGTATTAGTTACAGGTTTGTCTAACCAAGCACTTTGAGAACAATACCTTATGTGAGCTACAAATATGAAAAGCAGCACATTGGAATTTTGCACTTGGAATTTTCCTCCTAAATTTTCTAGGCTGTACTATTTTGCAGATGCATATTAAAATATTTCTGTATGCTGACTCAAATAAGTATTTTAATACTATAAAAATATACTGTATGTACCACTTACTACCTACCATGCAAAACAAACAACAAACAAAATACTTCTGTTAATATGAGTGAACCTATAGTTTTTCAGATAAATATTCTTTTAATCAATAGACTCTGTTTCATGTATTCATAATAATCAGGTCAGATAATGAATATTTCTGTTGAAACACTATTAGGCCATGCCTGTTCGTCTGATATCGTGTAAAGAGAGTGTGTGGTATCGTCTGCCAGTACAGCGGCTAGCAGGTGATTTTTCACTGAAAATTGGACTTGCCTCCGTGTCGACACACCTTTGCCCTTATTGGCTGAAGAGTTTACTTACACGCATGACGTTTGTATGCCAGGCAGTTCCGATGCGTAGTCTGCTATTTCTCTTGAATATCATGTAAAGCAGTGAGAACTGGTTTTCAGTTAATTTACCTGGTAAAATAAAGTTTAAATAAATTACGTAAATGCTCTAATACATACATACATACATGTAAGTTAGTGGTTTATTTATTGTTAGTTACTGTAATGTTGCGCTGCTTTATTTGGTTAATCGATTGTCCAGTCTGTGAAGAAGGCATTCAAGTAAGAGTTGCATTGTAGTATGACTCATTTCCTGGCGCGTACAATTTATATTAGGTCAGCGTTCACGGTTCAATTTCTGATATTCAGGTCGCGTTCTAGGTCAAACTGGTTTGTTCGACTTTCAAGAAATTCGAGTTCTAAGGAGTTTGAGAACCGAGGTACCACTGTACATTGTTCAGTGCATGTATTGTAACGGGTTTTTATATGTAATGCTGGGAAATACATGGTCATTGGTGCAATATATTTTATGTGTCATTCAATATAAGCTACCTTTTAAATATATCTGTAATATAAATATCTGTAATATGTATCTGTAAATGTAAGATACCTTTTAAATGGTATTTTGCGCAGTATTTAAAATAAACAACAGACTAAATACTAAATGTCACAAAGGTAGTGTAAGTTCTTTCAGTTCTTTATTGTGTAAGTTAAACATAAAAATTCATGAATTGCTAGAAATGAATTGCTTTTACAAATGTACTAAATTAAATGATTGAAAATTAAACAATTAAGCAAATATAAATAAATAGTACTTTGGGACAAGCATCCACATTACAGAGTGTAACGGAATACTTCAGTTGTTATTTGTAATATCTGTCATCACGGGTGTCTAAGAGGACTCATCCATTCAAGGACATTCGTGTTTTTCTAATTAGGCCTAATCAAGTGTTAGCCCAGTCCTTATGTTCCGTATCAGTGCCTTATGGGCTGACAGTTACTTTCATATCTTCTTGCTTCATTGTCTTAAGATGGGCACATCTTCAGTAAGGACTGTCTTAATGGTACTGTTCAATCTCTACTTCCCAACGATCAACTTAAAATGTCCCTGGAAAGATACTAACTAAATTTAACAAGATCTGTGCATTTCCACTGCTTTATTTCTGTGTCTCTAGGAAAGTTGCTGGTTCTTCCCATTGGAATCATTGTTTAAAATTGACTACTTTACAAAGATCTTACAGGGAGAAGTTCATTTATTCTGAAATCATAAATATTTACATTTTCTCTGTGGTTTGAATGAGTAGTGGAACAGAATCATAATAGTTCATATTGAATTATGAAACCTCACTCAGCCATTTGAAAGTAAAGGAAGCATTTTCATCTATCTGAATCTACGAGTACTCTATTTCTCCCTATTTTTCTTAGTCCTGAGATTGTATTGTATGGTGACGAAAATACATAATTCAAATATTTTTTAATGAAAACTTTCCAAATAAAAGGAAATTTAAATTTTCAAGGCTGGAAACTACAGTTCTGCAGCTATGCTTTTTTTGCATTTATTTGTTGTATCTGTATTTCATCATAGCCATCAATGAAATAGCAAATGAATCCACCTTTCATGACCATTTCTCTGATACAGGGTCATGATGAGCTTGGGCCTTATCCCAGGAAACCCAGGGCTCTCAGCAGGCAACACTCAAGTATTCCTACTTTTCAAAACTTTAATTTTTTCACATTACCATGATATAATATATTTTACAGTATTTGCTTTCAAGAATTGTTTGTTGATTATTTTGTACCAGCATGGTAGCACATTCAGCACACTCAATGAAATTACTAACCAGTATTAATGGGCTGATGGGTTGTAATTGGAAGGTAATACACACTCATCCAGTTTAACAGTCAAAGTTATTTAGAATTATGTGGAGGCTTATTTTAATGGATTTTTTTTTTTTTTTTTACTTTTAAACTGGTAATGAAATGAACCAGGATATGACTTAAGATGGGTTAGACTCACAAATAAAAGAAAACAAAGTATTTCACAGATCTTATAAAATATAACCTAGTAACATTCATAAACAGCTTCAGTTGGAGTTTGAGATGCCTTCATGACATATGCAAAGCTTGTATTGGAAAAAATGACAAATGCTCTAAAAACATTTTTATTTAATCAATGTTTATCGGTGGCCCTTCACTCACAAATTAGTTCTCATTTTGATGCATTTGGATCTTTACGGGGGAGATAAATGGCCTTCCTAAAATTGGCTGGATGGAGAGCCCCAATGTGAGATTTCGACCCAGCTTTTGCCTCAAAGATTTTTATTTTAATATAACTCGGAATAACCTCCAAATGTCCTTTCATCTACAATACCCAAAGAGTATAATGCTAATCTCCATTTCGCATCCCCTAGGCTAAAGTGATATAAAGGGCATATAACACTTGGAGATGAGCTCTTATAACTCCTCATATGCTTTGATGAGTGATATGCAAATTCCACTCAGCACACCAGAGATAATTAATGTGTAATAGGTTATGGCTATAAAGAAATTTATATATAAAATATTTTAAGTAATGTCAACCAGTGACTTAAAATCTGCAGTGCTGCATTTTCTATGATTCTTACCTGTGGCATTAGTAGATTTATAATCAAGGTTCATGATTTTGTACAACTTTTTGTATTAAGGTTTGCTACAACCTTTTCCTAATTCTGGATCATCTGCTCTGAGGATTTGCAATATAGTAAAATGTGACTGTCTATCAATCACTATCGAGGGCAGTGGCCCTTTGCTTTGTGTTGTTGACAGAATTTTTGCCCTCCACGAAAAATTATTGTGGAACCCTGATCCATGCTCTCATGTCCATTTGACAGCTGAAAGGCTGATATCACTGTGTTACTGTTTTACAGGGTACACTATAAGAAAAAATGCAGTCCAGCTGGCATTGTGACATGATGCACATCTTAATCAGAGAATAAAGACAATCTGATAATTACTGTAAGAACTCAACTTCAAAATAAACTGCTCCCTGTTATACTAACACAAGAAAAGCCTTTTGTAAGGTTTATGAAAACACAGAAAGGTGCAATAAGCATCAAAGCAAACACTAAACAGGGCTCTGAAATGTCCCCTGTAATGCAAATACAGTATATCTCTTGTTTCTGTTTAAATGAACTTAGTGATTTTTTTTTTATTTCACAAAGTTATGTAACTTCCCAGACTTCATAAGCAGGATTCATGTTTTGCCTGCTAGTGCAAGTGATATATACAGGGGAAGTTTAACAAAAAGTAAATGGAAAGCAGTTTATTGATACTAATGTATGATCCAACAGGTTATTATACAAAAATAGACAAGGGCTAAGATTACACTCTTTATATATGGATTTGTTAAGTTGTCATATTTACATATATGTTTTGTATACTTCTTTCATCAGTGTATGGGTATAATTATTATATCAATTATATCATATTGGAATTAAACTCAAATAAGCAAAAAATTGTTCTGCTAATAGAATCTCCATGTCAATGCCATTCTTATTATTTACTGGCTAATAGTATAACCAGGCACAAGCTAGGAAATATGATTTGCCTAAAAACCCAACCCTTTCTTGACCTTTGCTAAAAAAAATTTCGAAAGAAAATCAGTTCAACACACACTCCACATACATTAATGATATACATGTAATTGGAATATGACAAAATAAATATGGAAATAAATCAGCCAGAACTGCATTTGAGCCACTCCACACTTACTGTATAGTGTTCTGCCAGCTGCACCAGTAGTGAGAGTCCAGGGCCTCCATGTCCAGCTTGAACTTAGTCAGGCAGAATTCGTCAATGGCATCTTGGTAAGCACTGTTGCAGGCTGTCACCAAGATGAAGTGAGACGCTGAACACAATAAGAGGAAGGGAATGCATTCAGATGAGTGTTTTCTACCATATGCAATTTGTACACAGGTTTATTTTCAGGGAACTAGTGGATTAGATTTATCACAAGTAATATTATCTGTGTTTCGTTGAAATAGATACTAACACTGAAGAAATACTCATCCCAATATCAACAGTGCCACTTGCCCTCAGATCATGGTCATTGGGGTCTCTTCCCCAAAGACCAAAAATGTACCAATTTGCCAAAGCGTGAATACCCTGCAATGGCTCGGGACTCTGTCCTGGGTTATTCACTGCCTTTCACCCATTACCCCTGGGATAGGCTAGAGACACCCAGCACCCTGTACAGGACAAGCAGATGTGAAGGATGGATGGATAAACCCCAGATTTCCAGAAGTATGGCTCCAGATTGTTATTACTACTATAAAATAGAAAGGTGGGCAAATGCCTTTTCCAAAAACAAAGACATAAATAAATGCCTGAACCTTAAATCAAACTCTGAAAGGAATGCGTTACTGTGTTTTTTTTAATGCTTTGCAAGGCCTTGCATTTATATATAGGCAAATCTGTTTGGGCACTAGCTCCATGAACGGGTGTTACAGTGGCTCAGTGTGTGGCTTTCTGGCCTCTCATTTTCTGGGTTGGGGGTTTGAATCCTGTGGAGGATACATTACATTGTAGGGACCAAATGTGATAAAACCTGTTATGTTGATGTTGTGGGGATCATTTTAAACTCAATTTTATATATATAAAAAAAACTGACTACAATCAAAAAACTAAAAATGCAAAAAGTCTTCTGTTTTGTTTGGTTACTTATGGTTAAGGTTAGGGCTGGGTTGGGGTTGTGGGGATGAGGGTGTTACCCCTAGAAATGAATGAGTGGTCCCCACAAAGCTATGAATACAGGTCTATGTGTATGCATGTGTGTGTGTATGGATTGTGTTTATATTACGTTGTGGGGACTAAATATCCACCACAATGTGACAAAAACCTGTTATTTTGATGTTGTGAGGACATTTTTCGGGTCTCCACAAAGATCTGAGAAGGTGATCAAAATCTAAAATTGCCGAAAGTCTGGGTGAGCTGCAGTTGAATGGCAGTGCCTTCTGATAAGTGGCATGCTGTAACATTTATAAACTTGTATTTATAGATCTAAACAATGACGATATAATTAATTGACGATGAAAGATGTCAATTCAAGACTCATGTGTAGTTCTTCAGACCAGCTGGAACCATATGAAGAGGGTTGAGTAGGTGTGGGCAGACATAAGCCGTACTGATCCTGGGAGTCCTACTGATCTCCCTTCACCTTTCACTCCTGCTTGAAAAAGCTGGTGCCTCTGAAGAGATTCCTTTTATTCACACAGAAACACAATGCCTGCAGCAAAGTCATGCAGCAGTGGAGGTTTTAAGCAGTAACAAAAAATATTTTCAGTGCTACTGGAAATATCACCAACCTCTTTCCTTTTAAACAGATCTAGAATTATTTCTTCAAAGCAGTGCACACTTTATCAACATTGCATGGGGTGCAATCGAAAGAGCTGATCTTAAATATTTTATCACGAGATTTATGGATGGATGGAAAAACAATATGGTGCCAGATATTTTCAGACGATATTGGCGCCTTTCCACTGCCACCAAGAACCAAGTCATACCTGAGCCATACCCTGAAAATGAAACTTCCTACTTAAGAAAATATTATAGAACAGCTGAACAGGATGGATTTCTAATGCAAATTTTTGCAAGTGAATGCTAACTCCACTAGCATTTGATACTTGCATAACACGGCGATTCGCACAGATGTGCTAGCGGAAATCAGCAAACAGTAAAAAAGAAAAGAATATAGTACACACAATGAATCTGGACGTACATCGTGTGAACAGTAGAAAAGATTCTCTTCAGTTTCATGTCTCTGTCACTCTCCAAACCCCGTAAAAAAACAAAAAGGGCCCTTGTGGATATGCATCATACGTGCTAATTGATCTCATGAATCAAATGGTTTTAGGCAAACTATGTAAATAAAATGAAATACGTTAATACATATGGGTTCAACACTTTTGGGCTCTTTGAATTACCACTGTTAACGACACTGGCTTGGTTAAACCCGAAGTGCTTGTTGCAATTATCTTGTTCTGTCTGTCCCTCCAGCTCCCTACTGACCTCACCTTTATCTCAGCACTTACTTACGTACCACTGATGAAATAGAGAACATGCAACAATTCATAATTCCACACCGCAATTCAACTCTACAAATATAATTCAATAGAGTGTCATTTTTTATCAGGGTGGCTTGATACTAACAAGGGAGATTTTATATAAACCGATCATTTCATATGGATTTCCTGTCTTCCGTGCTTTATTTTAAACACTGCATTGCGAAAGGGATAACACTGTCATTGTAAAGTAATGCATTAAGAGTAAGGGTAATCTCAAATCCAAAACTCATTCCAAAATAAAAATTGTGATATTCATCACATCTGGCATGTATTTCCACTCACTTTAAATTCTCACACTTTGGTGACGATTAAGGCACAACATCAACAACCCATTAAAGACCCCAGTACTTCTCAGGGAATAAGCATGTGTTCATTCTTGGTTTTTTTGCATGGCCTCAAACAAGGGTGGCCATCTGCTCAATCTACTATGAAACTAATTTGAGCAAAAATACTTCAGAATCCCGACATTCAGTCTGCGATATTTCTTTTCTGAAAATCAGTACTTTACTGATTTTATTGTGCTTGGTAATTTGCTCCACTATTCTAACACAAGAAAATTTGATGAGACATATTGAAAATTTTGTTTGTAATATAAGTAGTTTAGAGAAATTAACTGAATGTTTGAGAGGACAGTTGGGTCTGGAAGACAATTATATTTTTTTGCATCTTGAGCAGGACAGTATTTGTGGGCTTTGGATGTAAGAGAGAAGAATACATCTTGCTGGGTCCACCCAGGCAACCTTAAGGAATGAACCTCCGTACAGAATCACACCAGCATGAGTCTATTCACTGGTGCACTGTTTATTGCTAAACTTTCAGTGCTCCTAGACCAAGACACAGTTCATCGCTAGCCTGCTAGGATGAAAAGTGGAACATGTTAATCTTTCCTTAGTTTTCTTTTAGTAAAATGTATTCTGCATGGCAAACTTGTGCTCAGCAAGCACAAGATATGCATGATAAATAATTGACAAAGGCAGGACCCTGAGTTTTTTCTAATTTAGTCTGCAGAGATGCATCCAACATGCATTCCTACATATACTTGTGAGGCACCATTGTAGGTCAGTATTAAATAAATTAAGCAAAAACGACTTTGATGTGTACACAGATATTTACCTTCAGATCCCGTAATCAGTTATTTTTGTATGCCAGCAACTGCAGTTTTCATAGAGACAGGCTTTATGAGCTCTTTCTAAAGAATTAAAAAAAACTATCAAGTCAGAATGGAGAACATGGATCCTGAATATACCTTTAAACTTTAGTTTGGGATGAAGTTGTACTACTAAAAAGGTATTTTACAGAAAAGCCGAATGAAAATTCCAAAACATAGGTAAAATATCTGTGAAAAATAATCCATTACACATAGTCTGTAAAGTACATTAAAAATTCAGTCATTATTTAAAACTTTTTAAATGACTGTTAACATTTTATAGCTGGTTCCCAAGCTGCCAGTGATGAATCCATCTATAGCGTTCCAATGCTACACCAAAGCATGTTTGAAGCTTAAATTTCAAACCTTATGTTTTATATCCAATTGCCTTTTTCTCCATCACTGAGGCAAAGCGTGTTTTTACCAGAGATGTGCAAATATTTCAACACTTTTTCCAGTGTTTCATGAAATTTCACAAAACCTATTTGTAAACGACTGGTTTTATTGCAAGGTAGCTGCAGTAGCTGTGAGAATTGTATTATGCTGTGTTTAATTTAACTTTGTGAACCTCTTTTAAACCATCACTGTCAAGTGTTTGTGTGTGTTCAGGTGATTTCACAATAAGTGAGTGCGGATGATTCATGTGGCCTTTTGAAAAGAATTATTAAAATGTTTCAAAGCGGCAATGTTACAACATTAATTCAATAACATTAATGTGAAAATCAACCGGATATTTTTGGATGTTTTGTAGTGTCAAGGCAAAATACAGTTATCCCTGACTTGCTGTTACTTATTTGAAATAAAATTAAATGTGTAAACATATCAAACTATGGTACAATGGTAGATGTATAATACAATGAAAAATTGTAGATACAATTATTTAAGGAATATTTAAATTCATTCTATATATATCAGGGCTGTATATCATTATAAATTATATTAAACAATGCTATATTATTAGTGGTAGTATGGTAAAAAATGGTGACGAATATGGTAACATTCTTTGAAGCCGACGTATTCCTCTATTGCCCCACGTGAAAGTCAGTGCCTTTCTCTTGCTTTCTATAGTACTTTTTCTTCACAATTATTCTAAACAAACAAGAGCAACATTCATTACAACGGGTACTAGTTATCTGGGATGCTCTAAGCACATCTAATAAACTTCGGGCTTGGGATGCACGTTAGAGTAAATTTAGTAAATGCCGTCTAACCCGACTATCAATTTCCGTAAACTGTATTTAAGTAATCATGAATCTGTCAAACAGCAATGTCAACTACCGATAACCCAGTTTATCCTTATGTTTAATTCATCATGTTTTCGTTGTTGGTTCGTCTATAGACAGCATCCCAACTGATAATAGACAATTTCAACAAAACCAAAGTTGAAGAAGTCGATTTTGAAGAATACACTTACCTATTGCACAACAAACGAACACATGCCTTGATCTCACTGACGTGCAATCAATCGCCATGGTCTAATAAGCTTCTTCTGAAAAATGTTTCACCATAGACGATCATTAAAGAAGAAAGCGAGCAAAGCCCAACTGCCACCTCTAATCCGACGGGTTCGCTCTGGGTGTAATTCAATGCTGATCAGCACCAGTAAGGCATATTGTAAGTAAAACCAGTACGTGAAAGCTCTTCCCCCAGTTTACCATGCAAGTTAAACGAAGACTCTGTCGTGTTTAATATTAGTTACCAGACAACATAAAGATCAGAATTCCTGTTTAAAGTTCTTCCGGCGTTCATAAATTGTACTAATGTATTAAATAACCTAAGATTCCAAATCACATAATGGACTATTTTAAGTTGCAGTATAACGAATAGCCCGTAATGCTATATAACCGGCAGTATAATAATACTGGTCCTAGAATAACGGAAGGTTAACAGCTCCAGCAGACTCTGTAGCAAAGAACAAGGTTTTGCAGCAGGATATTAAACAAATCCAGTGAGGGGCGGATATGGCTGGAGGAGGGATCAAAATTTGCTTACATATATAACCTAAAATATTACATCACATTATTTTCTTACCCGTTAATAGTTCTGACTGTTGAAAACGGGTATTAAAGATAACAGTATAGACTAATGCAATATAGTATAAAATACACATAAATAATCCGCGTTACTTACATTTTAAAACATCAGTTACATTGTTTGATGCAACTGAAGTTCAGTTCACTTTCTGTAGATTTGTAAGACAAGAAGATTTTGTAGTGAGTCGGCGTCTATGCTGTGATGTTATGTCTCTTATAGCGCTATTTTTGTGTATTTTTCTGATAGAGCGCTCTTTTAGTATGTGTGTCTCATCGTGCTTTTTAATGTATCTCTTATACTGCTTTTAGTGTATTTTTCTGATAGTGCACTTTCAGTGTGTATGTCTCATCGGACTCTTTTAGTGTATCTCTTATACTGCTCTTTTAGTGTGTATTTCTCATAGTGCTCTTTTAGTGTATTTTTCTAATAGTGCACTTTTAGTGTATTTTCTTATAGTGCTATTTTAATATGTATGTCTCATCGTGCTCTTTTAATGTATCTCTTATACTGCTCTTTTAGTTTGTATTTCGCATAGCTTTTAACACATGGTCAATCGGTGCAATGCACCGTGGGCCCCTGCAGCGACGGGCCCCTGTTTGGGATTCGGACGGTGCAAAATTATGGCGTTAAATTAGTGCCAAAACTCGCGCGCAAGAAAATCACGCACACGTATGCGCTCACGAGCAGAAAACCCATCCTCTCTACGTATGGCGTCGCTCACAGTGTCTCTCTCCCTCAGCTTGGCGCGCACGCTCGCTCAATCTGTCCTACGCGCGCTCAACTCGGCCACCGTGCTCTCGCTCATAGCGTCTCTCTCGCTCAACTTGGCGCGCGCGCTCGCTCAATCTGTCCTACGCGCGCTCAACTCGGCCACCGCGCTCTCGCTCACAGTGTGTCTCTCGCTCT
>JAODLC010000001.1:33368660-33393292 GCA_026781145.1 Hippopotamyrus pictus
GCATATGCATTATTTTAGAATTTTATTCTTGGCCAACTTCTGATTTGCAGAGTTAGCTGTTTTTCTCCATTTGGTTAGTGTTTTTATATTTAACATTTTATTTTTTGCCTTTTGGCTGTAAGCAATTAGCACATTTTTCATTTTTCTTTCATTTGCATTTCATTCTTAGGCAATGTTCTAAGTAATTTGCACATTTTGCATTTTTGTTCCATTTGTTGTCATGTGTGTTTACATTTCGTATGATTCCTTTTTGGTGTGTGCCACTTGAAAATAAATATTTGCCACTCTGGTAGCCTTGTCTTAATACTTTGTCATTTATTTCGAAGTGCATTCATTCTCATCACAAGCCACGTACACTTTCTTCTATGAAAAACAAACGTTTCGTCTGGCGATTTGGCAATGCTGACTCAAGTGACTCAAGTGAGTCGCACACCCAGATCAGTTTAGTGAGTGACTCAGAGGGAGCCGAATCCTAAAGAGGAACCGAATATTACAGCTCTAGCGCGCGTGGTTTTAATGTGCGCGAGTTTTGGCACTAATTTAACGCCATACAAAATGGTCAGCCGGGCCCCTATGACAAATTCTTGCACTGACATCTACAGAACCTTAAAAGCGGCCCTGGTGGTAAAATGTGGTTTTGGTGAGGAACTTGATTGTGGGCAAAGTTCATTTGATGGGTCAAATAGTACTGTTTGATTTCTGATAACAGGAGCAGATTTAATGGGCACAGCATCACTACAGACTGAGAAATCTGATGTTCTGGATAAGGAGGTCCTATGACTAAGACTTCACTATTATCAGTATTTAGTTTGAAAAAGTTATTATGCATTCAAATCAGAGATACCTGCCATTACTGTTTTGGAAGAACTTTGAATGGGAGAGTTATACATACCCTGAATGGACAAAATATTGGGACACCTGGCCATTACCCCAACCCCCCCCCACACCCCCAGGAATTTTTATGACGTCCGGCATTCTTCTGAGAAGGCTTTCCACAAGATTTTGGAGTGTGTCTGTGGGAATTTTTGCCCATTCATCCAGAAAAGCATTTGTGAGGTCAGGCACTGATGTTGGACATGAAGGCCTGGCTCTCAGTCTCTGTTCTAGTTCATCCCAAAGGTGTTTGATGGGGTTGAGGTCAGGGCTCTGTGTTGGCCAGTCAAGTTCTTCTACATCAAACTCACCCAACCATGTCTTTATGGACCTTTCTTTGTACACTGGGGTACAGTCATGTTGGAACAGAAAAGGGGCTTTCCTGAACTGTTACCATAAAATTGGAAGCCTAGAATTGTCCAAAATATCTTGGTATGCTGAAGCATTAAGAGTTCTCTTCACTGGAACTTAGGTGCCCAAGCCCAACCCCTGAAAAGAAACCTCATCCTATTATCTCTTCTCCACCAAACTTTACAGTTGGCATGGTGCTGTCAGGCAGGTTACATTCTCCTGGTATCTGCCAAACCCAGACTCATTCTTCAGACTGCATACAGAGATGCGAGATTTTTCACTACATAGAGCACATTTCCACTGCCGATCCAAATCCAAATGCTTCCACTTTGTAATAATACCACTTAAAGTTGACCATTGAATATCAAGCAGGGATGAAATTTCACAAACTGTCTTACTGCAAAGGTGGCATCCTATGACAGCACCCTGCTTGAATTCACTGAGCTCTTCAGAACGACCCATTATTTCACAAATGTTTGTAAACTTGACTGCATGGTTAGGTGCTTCGTTTTATACACCTTTGGCAATGGGACTGAATGGAACACCTGAATCCAAGATTGAGAGGTGTGTCCCAATACTTTTGTCCATATAGTGTCTGGGATCTGTGACCCTTGACTGGATTAGTGGTTGGAAAATGGATGGATGGATGGATGGATCTACTACATACATTGTATGTTGTATTAATATATTAATGAGACTTTAAATCCCAAGTGGTTAAAGGAAATAAAAATTACATAATATAATCACTAAGTACTTTATTAGGAACATCTGTACTCCAGACAGGCTGGTTTGAGTATTTCTGTGGTTGCTGATCTCCTGTGATATTCACACACATTAGTCTCTGAAGTTAACTCAGAATGACAAAAATACAAAAAGCATCCAATGAGCAGCAGTTCTGTGGATGGGAGCACTTTGTTGAAAAGGGAGGTCAGAGAAGACTAGTTAGACTGGTTTGAGCAAACAGTAAGGCTGTGGTAACTAAGATAACCACTCTGCGATGAGCAGAAAAGCATCTCAACATGCACAACACTTCATACCTTGATGCGGATGGTCTACAACAGCTGAAGATCATAATGGGTTCCACTTATTGTCAGCCAAAAACAGGGATGGTTGAAGACTGGAAAAATGTGGCATGGGGTGATGAAGTTTGGTTTCTGATGAGGCACACAGATGGTAGGGTCAGAATTTGGCATCAACAGCATGAATCCATGGGACCAAACCCGCCTTGTGTCAACAGTCCAGGCTGATGGTGGTGGTGTAATGGTGTGGAGAATGATTTCTGGGCACACTTTGGGCCTGTTAATACCAATCGATCATCGCTTGAATGCCATAGCTCATTTGAGTACTGTTATTGGCCATGTGCATTTCTTTATGACTACAATTTTCCCGTCTTCTAATAGATACTTCGAGCATGATAATGCAGAATGTCATGAAGAAAATTCTGTCTCAAACTGGTTTCATGAACGTGACAATGCGTTCAGTGTTCTTCTGTGGCCTTCCCAGTCACTGGATCTGAATTCAAGAGAACACCTCTGGGATGTGGTAGAACAGGAGATTCGTAGTTTGGATGTGCAGCTGACAAATCTACAGAAATTGCATAATGCAATCATGTTTGCATGGACTAGAATCCCAAAGGAATGTTTCCAGCATCTTGCCGAATATATGTCATGAAGAACTGAGGGTGTTTTGACAGCAAAGGGAGTCCCTTCTCAGTATTAGTATAGTGTCTCAAATAAAGTGCTCAGTGAGTGTATATTAAAATAGCTTCCATATTCATTTAATGCAAGCCATTCAACATCAGTTTTTAGTGATTAATACCCACAAGCACATTTCTTATAATGGCAAACTGCAAATGACCTTCAGCAACCTGAAAGCTTTTGAAAAGTGCTGAATATTTCATGTTCTGTAGCAGTGATTGCTGTGCCATTCTTGAAAGAACTGTAATGCATTAAAAATGAAATTAAAAAGAAAGAGTTAAGAGTAATCAAATATGTTTTAGTTTGGAAATAGGATTTCTGAAGGTAACAGGTTTGGGCTAAAGTTAAATAGTTTCTGCTGAACAATGTTTTATGTCTTATCCCTTAATTCTCTGTTTTGGAAGTATTTCAGGTCCGTTCATATTAACTGGACATCATTTTTTTAATGGTTGTTGAAGATAGTATTTGAGAAATACTGGTAATATTAATTCTATACACAAACATAGTTATAGAATGTTTAGAACACTAGATGTTTGCAACAAATTGTACAAGAGCATGTTGCTTGAAAAAACATCAGTGTAGGATAAAACATTATATTATATCAATGTTATCAACACTTTCCAAATATTGGTACAGGACATGATTTATGACAGAAAACAAGCCAAAGTAAACAAGGTCAAATTTGGCTAGAGGTCATTGTGTTTTCTGTAGACTCTGAAATATGTATCCGTATTATTGTAGAAACAAATCTGTTGGTTTTACTTGATTCTGTTAATTCTATTAACAAACATTTGCCCATTCATATTGAGCCAATTGCTGCTGTAGCAAAAAAGTTACCCTAAATATGAATATTAATATATAAGTACATAATAATTATTAATACTAGATATGGAATAAAGATATTTTCAGCTTGTTCTAGCAATTCAACTTGACCCAAACCTTTCTAAAGGCACGCTATTCCAAATTATTGCTCTTTCTCAACTCATTAGCTGTGTAGAACCTGCATTTAATAGAGTTAACACAGAAACTAAAGATTTCCTTTAAATCAAAAACTTAAATCTATAATTTGCTAACTTTGTACTACACAGAAATAGCAAGCTGTTTGCAAGTAATGAATAAATAAATGATTTTGGATGATTTGTCTTATAGGCATTTTTATGGACTACAGTTTACTGAATTCATTCACAATTAAGCTTTACTCCTGAGTGGTGAAATTAATTATTTACTTATCCTGCTACTGGCCAGTTTTCTCTTCTCTGTTCTTCTAGCTATTTGAATAAAATGTTTTTGGTTCTGAAACATGGAAAGAGAAAAATCTTCAATGTGACCAGAAACCTTTCCAACTATCAGAAATAAAAGATGCATAATTTAGTAGCTTGAATATAACCATTATATCTATAATCAGTACCTCAATACCTTTTGAATATCTAAAGAAACAGTAGCAGTCCATATTTTGTTTGGGATTTATATGTACTTTACATAGCTTATATTAACTATATAACTAAAATGACATGACCTTTTAAATGTATGATGGAAAAAGAATTGTCTTAAACATTCATATTTTTTTCTGTTGTATGGACATTGTTGTCATGTAGGATTACAATAATATGATACATATTCTGTTCATAGTGCACCTTGTGTTACACACTTGCTTAATAGGTTCAATAAACACCTTAAAATTTATTTTTGTCTTTATGAGTATTTTTTTTTAAATCCTACATTGTTAGTGTTGTCAGCAGATGGCAGTAATGGAGTGAAAATACATTCATTTTTAAAAAGACATGCAGGGCTTATAAAATCAGACCTTTTTTAAAGAGCCCATGAAATAGTAAATAAAATAATATAAAATCGTCCATATATGAACCTCTAACAAGAATGATTTCCTTTGCTCACAAAATTAAAACCCTGCCTCTTCAAATTGTCAAGGCCTAGTCTTCTTTGTGTGTTGCATAAAGCTAAGGGTATCTGAAATGAAGGCATTCATCAGCAAATTGAAACGGGATAACAATAGATAAAAGGTTTATTTGTAGCGAAATTTCAAAATATATGTAGAGGGGCAAAAGACAAGCTTTTCCATAGAAAACAAGAGTCAATTAATTTAATTAATTTAATGAAAAATTTAGCTGTTGGAAAAGGACGCCTGCAGTATCTTTTGAGAAAGAATATGTAATAGATTATATATTTTAATTAATTGCTTTATGACATTACAATTCAAGTCAATATTTTACACTCTACCTATTTTCGTAGTGTTTTCAGTAAAGGATGTTCTTCAGTATAAGAAAATTGATTCTATAATTACTATAGTACATCATAGATACCTTGGCACATCACCTGGATCAACCATAGATCTAATAGTGTAAGTTTAGTTTATCACATCTCAGACACGTGTTGAAACAAATCTGCTGCGGTTATTGATGGTTCAATATATGATGTGTGAGCTATGTTCACAAATAATGAATCTGTTTGTGTGTATGTGTGTGTGTGTGTGTGTGTGTGTGCATTGTAATTTTTTCAGACTTCTGTTTTTAGTGGGAGACAAAATGCTGAACAAATGTACACAAATATTCAACCAAAGAAGCCCAGTTTGTTCAGCATATGAGGTCACAGTTGTCAGATATATTCCAATGCTGTAGCAGCAAAACTTAGCTACAGTACCAGAGGGCATTTGATTAAAACAGCAAAACATGTTTAGCTTGCGGTAGAGTGGCTCAGCAACTCACAGATGCTGAACAATCACACAGTTGGAAGCCAGGTCTGAGCTGAGTCCAGTTCAGTCACGAAAGGCTCATCGTAAGACCTTGCAGTTAGTTTGAAAGAGCTCTTTCAGTAATGATCCTTTCCGCACTGGAATAAGGGACGGTTTCTGGACACTACCTGGAGCACATCCTTGTTTGGCTGGAAATACAGGAAATTTGTGTGGGCCAAAAATTCTGTTGGCAGAGTTGTTGTACTGGGAGTTATGGTTTTTTAAACCAATCAGGCAAACAAATGTGTAATTTGGTGTGGCTATCCATCAGAGTTCACTAAGCTGAATTGCTTTAAGAGTAGTGCTTCATATCATTCATTGTCATTTAAAAACCATTGGAGGGTACTCTGGCAACCTTCCATAATGAAGAATAAATTCTAGCTGCAGTACATTCTCCTCAATAATGATACTAGTAATCTCTTCCCTCATATGACCTCAATCCAGTGACAGGAACAACCTAATGACTCAGGGTTCATCATCTTACCATTGCGCTCTCAAACAAATAATTCATATTATTTCATAGTTACCAGCTGAGTCAGGAAACAATCAAATGAAGAACTCAGCCATATGGACTCAGCTAAGTCCATCCCTGCTGTGTGCTTTGATGTCGTGCTTGTGTCACAAGGTCTCCTGCACCAGGGTTTCACATGCTGTTCAACATCTCATCTGATCCTGCACAGTGAATATGTCTGCTGTGGAGGCCATACATGGGCTCCCTGGTATGGCACTATCACCACATCTTGACCTTCCTCCAGAAAATGAGCTTTTGGCTCAGTACGTCCTTTAATTGCGACCAGCACAGAAATCTGTTAGTGCGGATGTGTTTTAACATGCATGGTACTAAATACATGATAACAAAATGTTGCTCCTCTTGAGCTCCTGTGGAGAGCTCCATTGACAAACACGAAGACATTCACGTCACAAAAGCTTACTTTCAACACAGCCGTCATCAGTCGCACAGATTTTGAATTATTATGTGAAACCTACATCTCAAACGACCTTTAATTAGCAACGTCGCATAGCTAAATGGAAAAATAGAATGAGCGCCAAAGGCACTTGGTTGAATAACATAGCGGGTGATGATGCTAAGAAAAACCACAAAAATAACACATTTAAAAGGTGATAGTGTACTAAACGTTAAAAGCCATGAGCAGGGACATTAGATGAACTGTGCCCTGCAGTATGCTGGTTCTATGACATATGGTGTTAGACTCTCCTGCTCTCTACCTTATGTCTTTGAGCCATAAGATCAAAGTGATCACCCGCTGACATGTGACGTGGTTTACCAGCATCTTGAAGTGATCAATTTTTAATGCTTATTACAGAACAGGAGATAGGTCTGTTGTGCCAAATGACAAATTCATTATATATATGTGTCATTCACTTCTTCCTTACGATCCTCTTACTTACTCTCTGGGGAATCTGTGCCACCGTCACCCCGCCCCACACCATACCACAGTAACACAAGCAATTCCCTGCAGCATAGCGAGTGTAGGATTGATCACTCTTTTTGTCTTCTTCATCCTGTCTTTCCATATCCCCTCATCTCTCTCCGTTTATCTGACAAATAGACCTATTTTTCGTTCTCCCTCTGCCTCTCTCTCCTTCTCACCATAATGGATT
This sequence comes from Hippopotamyrus pictus, assembly GCA_026781145.1. Classification (NCBI taxonomy): domain Eukaryota; kingdom Metazoa; phylum Chordata; class Actinopteri; order Osteoglossiformes; family Mormyridae; genus Hippopotamyrus; species Hippopotamyrus pictus. The sequence continues at coordinate 33,375,951 of JAODLC010000001.1, forward strand.
TTTGCTGACAGCATAGCTCCTGCTCTTCCCGAAGACACTACTACAGACATCATTGGTGGAAATGACTCTAAATTGATTTTCAGTGTGGCTTGAGCACAACCAGCTATAAAGAGGGAACAGGATCTCTCATTAACATGAAACCCGAGGAAGTTAATGTTGTGCACGCTGGGGGTGGAATGATATTTGCTGAGGATCTGTTTTCGCTTATTGAAGATTCTGAAGAGTGTGATTGTCTTTGTGAGGGAGAGGGGGTTAGGGTTCTATATGCAAGAACTGCTGCCTTTTCCTGCACAGATATGTATGGATCTAGGCATGTATTTGTGTTTGTCGCTCCAGTAAATAACCTTTATTAATTTAATTTTAGAATCAAACCATCAGTAAGATATGGGGAGAAAACAGGACCCAACCCATTTAGAATTGACACAATTCCATTTATTTTTTATTATGTAACATTAGCTTACTTCAACATAAACAGGTTTGTTTTTTTGCCAGTAATGAGCAATTTCTTAGTTTGTCATAGTCTTCTGGTGAGCCTGCTAAGAAGACCCCATGACTTGAATGTGTATTCTTAAGCATAAATATTACTGTCTGCACAAATTAAATGGATATTTACACATTCATTTCCATGAAATGGTCTGGTGCATTTCATTGATTAGATTGCAATGTGACAGAATCAGAATTGTCCTGAAATAAAATTTGAGCAGACAGCCCTTTGGATAGCATTTTTCCTGGACAGTGAAGAAATTAAGGTTTTTTTTTTTTCCAACTGACATTAGCCACTGACCCATGTCTCCAAATCAATAATGGCCATTAGTTGGGTTCTTCCCTTGTGAGGCCTGCTTAAAGCCTTTTTGCTCTAATGCAGAGACAGTGGTGCAGACCTGCACACTTCTCCAAATTGCATCCCTCTCCCGTGATCCAATCAATCATCCTGAGCAGGGACTGCGTTATTACAGCAGGAGGAGCAGCTGATCAGGTTGTTACATGCAAATGTTTGACCTACATTTAATGGATTGGCCAAAGAGAAAGGATGCCTGACATCCTGAAGACTAATGTGAAATTCATGTGATTAGGATGAATCATCTCAATGCTGCTAGGTAAGATGCATCGTCTGCGGTCTGACAGAAACAGTGTCATTCCTCATCGCAATGGAGATGTGTAGCATCACCTTGATCAGATATGGGGATGGATAGCTGACGAATGTGAGCAGCATGTCAAGTGAAACATCCTGCCTGTTATTATACTGAATTGATTGCTGAATAAACCACAGTTTAAAACCAAAGATGTGTTCTATACTTTTTGAAAGCACCCAATTTAATCCTTTCAATGTAAGTTTAAAAGGGGGATCTCCAAATTTTGTGATTTTGGAAGCTGATGAGCAGGAACTAATACATAATGAAAGAGCAGTCAATCTTTCCAGCAAAAGCCAGCTGAACTTGGAAGGCCACACACTATAGTGATTTATCTACTTAGATTAAACACTCATATTATTCTTCTCTGCGGCAAGAAAAGTTTTATGGTTAGTCATTGATAATGATATTATAAGACACATATAATAGCATTATAGTAAAAGACCATAGTATTAAGCCTTTGGCTTACTCAGAAAACAATACCAATATGATTTACAGTGTGCAGCTATCCCTGGTGACCCTCATGATGAACTGCTGGAGTGGTGGTGTCAGTCCAAGCAGATGGCAGACAGTGATTCACAGAAATATCATCCAGAACAAGAACCTGTCACAGGCCCATGGATAATATGGATAATACTGTAACATTATGATTTCTACGGTATTAATCAGTCTACAGTTCTATGCTGTCTAAAACACACAAGTAGACATGAATTTCTCTGATATCAAGCATCACAATTTCTTTTCTCATTATCTGCACTTCAATAATGAAAGGGTCACAGTTTTAATAAATTAAAAGAGCGTCTTGGAAAGTGTCTTTGATGAAAAACACAAAAGTCGTACATGTGCAATACTGCAGAATTATATTAGCTCTGAACTCATTATATTGCTTTAATATCAATGGACCTAACTCCAGTGACCCTTACTTACATATCAGCGTCACTGGCATGATACTGATTCAGATCCACCATTCAACCGCTTACACTGTACAGGGGTGTGATGTATTGTGTGTGCATACATACAGTACATACATGCACACATTTTGTGGGAACACTTTTTGGGAAGGCCCTTCACTGTACATGAGTGTACCCCAGTGCACAAAGCCACGTCCATAAAGATATGCCTGGGCGAGTTTGGTGTGGAAGAACTCGACTGGCCAACACAGAGCCCTGACCTCATTGAGAGCCAGGTCTTCACATCCACCATCAATGCCTCACCTCATAAATGGTCTGGATGAATGGGCAAAAATTCCAGCAGACACACTACAAAATCTTGGGGGGGGGGGGGTGGTCAATTCCATATTGACGCAAATGGGTTTAAAATGGGATATCATAAAAGTTCATGTGGGTGTAATGGCCAAGTGTCCCAATACTTTAGTCCATGTAGTGTATGTAAACTATACACCTCTTATTTAGATATTAGTAAAGAATATTAAGTTTTTCATAAAACCTTCTAATGGAGGAGATTCCGAAAGCTTAATCTCCCTGATGATCGAGTATACATGTTCCTTTCTTGGGGGGGGGGGGGGGGGTTTCCCCCCAGGGTCTTCAGTAGATTTTGTTAAAGCGATCCTAAAATGCATAGATCTCCCCCTTAATAATAGCAATCAATTGTTCAATAATCAGTAATTGAAGGCACATAGCAACATGTGTTGCAGTGTTACAGTGTTACAACTCCCTCTGTTCATGCCTGTTTCCTCTGGGTTTATTTCACTGTTTTAAATGCAGCTATCATTCTATCATGATTGGCATTTTCTAGCAGCTGGTGTGCCAGAATCTCCCCCTGGTATCAATAAATTCAATATTTATCTTAATCTTAGTCTTGATTCATTTACTTATTAATTTTTCCTGAGTTAAAAACTAGAGAGTATACTTACATTTAAGGATACCTTGTTGGTTAACATACATAAAATCAAAAAACTTTGTTTCACATAGTGCGAGTTTATACCACATCATTATAATGAAAAATCCCTTTTCTAGTCAGTCCTATCATCCTTTTTTGAGATCTTCCACAATTGTAACTCAGTATAAAACTCACCATACTGGCATTTGTGTCAGACGGATGTAATATGTAACAGGAAACACATTAATACACAACATTTCAAATGATATTGAATCAGTGTGTGCGATAACTTTTAATTTAGAATCTGATTAGCACTCTGATCTTTGTTTGCACCAGAGAGCAAGTGTATGGGTATGGAGAGGTGAAAGGAAGCAGCCTGTTTCCAGGCTGGAGAAGCTAGATTTGCTAATTCCCCACCTCTAAGGGAAAAACAAAAATTGGAAAACCCTGGTCAAGGGCTGGAATGAGGAAGGAAGTGTGGAAAGTGGAAGTGTGGTTTCTGTATTACAATACTCAAGTAAAAGGCCTTTGTAGGTACTGATGTAGTTACAACCCTGGGCAGGCCAGGGTCATATGTGGAAAAAATACCACAGTGCAAGTATTTCATTTTCAAAATGATGAGAATAAAAGCAATCAATCCATCCATCCATCCATTCATCCATCCATCCACCCATCCATCGAGGTTGGGGAGGTATACCCTACTGACCTAGTGAGGGCTACATTTCACAGAAGAACATTAAACATCAATTCTACAGCTACAGTTAATTTTTAGTTCTCACAGTATTTTGAGGATACAAAACACTACATTCTCCTGTCCATCCATCCATCCATCCATCTTTCAGCTGCTTATCCCGTATGGAGTGGCAGAGGCATGGAGCCTTGGAGGTTATCTCAGGCAGCACAGAGCACTTTATGTTGTCTTCCGTATGCCTTGTGACTGTCTGTCTAACTGGTTTTATTATTTATTTATTTATTTATTATTGCCTTAAGAATGATGGAAAACATGAACGCTAGAGATGGATTCAAATGAATTAGATCAGGAGCATGCTTAATTCAACTTGAACAATTTGCTGGTAGATTAGACGTGAATGTGTGGGTATACCTGTAATAATGTAATGTAACCAATGTGAATCTGTTTGATTAAGGTATCTGTGTAGACTTTCTGGCCTAAACACCACTCCCTGGAATTATTTATACTCTCCTGTTCTTCAATTATAATAAAATAAACAGGATGGCAAGACCCATTATCTGTCCCTCTGACCTTGTTCATATATCCAAGGTTGATGGTGCCTGACCATGTTAGCCTCACAGGTTTAATGAACTTTTCACATAGCATATCTCAAATCAGAAAAGTCATTTTGGGTGACGCACAGATACCGATGTAATTCTGAGATGGAACAAAATTAAAAATTACATTTATTGCAAAATAAGACAGGAAAAAACAAAAGTTTAAGTACACAGAATGCACTTTGTAATATATAAATGCACTTAGAAATGCCGGTGCAATTGGTTTGACCATCAAGAAAGTTACACAGTTCAATGTGTTGAAATAAGTCTATGTAATAGTTTTTATTCCGGGATTGTTGGACGTTGGAAGTTTTTTTAATGCATTTTTATGATGTCCAATTTCAACGGACAGTACTAACCTCAAAATTGTCAGAGCACGGATTGGCCATGTTGTCCAGGTGTGTGAAATTTCAAGAAATGATTTGGCATCGATTTTCCATGGCTTTTCTCAATTTATTCGAGAGGAAGAGCTGACCCCCTTGGGACCTGAGGGGTTCCCTTTGAATCAGCTGGACTGCATTCATCTCCACACCATCAATAATGGGGTTAAATGTATTTACACTGAATTGGTGACCTGCATCGTCTATCTGTTGTTATGGGATGTCCTTTGTTACATTGAATATCCAGCTTCAGCCTTTTAAAGGAGTCAACAAAACCATATCCTAACAAAACCTGACTTGTATTTCCTTTCCTGTGACAATTTAAAAAGCTTCTTTACGCAGAATCATTGGGAGCTAGAATCACTAATAATAAATAGCCATCATTATACTACCAAATGGGCTGAATCTTTGCTGTTTGTTCCATAAGGGACCAGCTGATATTTGTGCTGATAAAGCAACAGAGAGACACTGATTACAAGTGCCATGGTTCCTTTATCATTTAATGAGAAAATACACCAAATTTCAGCCTTTATTTTCTTGTGTGTGTCTTTCTTTCCTTCATCCCCCATCTGGTGGAGTTGCCATGACAATAGTCCGTTACTATAGCAACGGCAGGAGCTGACAGGTTGGTGTAAGGAGATAGTGTTATTTGAGACTCCCTGGCCGTACACGTACATGCATACACCAACAGAGGGAGTGAGAGCGAAAGAGAGAGAAATGACACCTGTGACATTTAAAATAGCACAGCGCAGAGGCTTGTTTTCTGTAGGCCTCTGCACATCTAATAGGCCTATAATATCTTTGATTATACTGTTCGAATGGATGAAAGCTTTGATAAAATTTATCATTCCCCTGTATCACACTGCACATCAACACTGTAATATTTTTACACAGTAAGAGTAGCTGCTTTTCCATTTCTAGAACCTTCTCAGTCTAAAAAAATACAGATAGTATTGGACATTGCCAGAGAGAATCATTTTAAGTGTATCATGAATTTCTTATCTTTCATGATCAGTATGTAAACCATATGAGGGAAATAATTACTATATATAAATTATATACATTCATCCATCCATCTTCAAACCTTTTCTGCTCAAGGTCACAGGGGGGCTGGTGCTTCTCCTTGGCAAGGCTGGGATACACCCTACAGAGGCTTCTTTGCTGCTTTTATTTGCTGCAATTAAGAAAATATTGAGTGGCACGCTAAGCAAACAAGCTCTGGGCTGTTTCTGTTTCAGAAAAAAGAAAACCATTTTATTATGCCCTGAAGTGATACTGGACATCTTTCCAAATGGAACTTCAGTCACGGCCCATCTTATTACTTACACTAATAACACCACGTGCTCCTGTAAGAACCCCTGGCCTCCAAGGATTGGATGGGTTGCTCTCATGTCAATGTCGCTGTGCTCAGACTGTGTTCAGAGATGCTCTGTGGTGTACTCGTATATTTCTGGCTCCATTTCTTTTTGGATATCAGGACTGATGAACAAATCCTCATTGCCACTGTTATATCCCGTGGATAGTTTGTGGGTGGCAGCGTAGCCACGCACAAGCCAGCAGAGTAGGAGGTAACAGCCCCAAAGAAACTAGCAGCAGAGTCATATCATATTATAGATGGGATGAGGTTCAAATTATTCTTGAACAGTGTGATGATGCTGATATTGCTCTATATTTTTATCATTGTAGGAGAGGAGAGGTAAGGAGCATGCACTGATTATGGTGCGTTGCTGCACCCGCCACACAAAAAACCCCCTCAGGGATGAAAACCGGAGTGCAGCTATGTGGTGGGTGATACCTCAGCACCACACTAGTCCAAATGGACCAGCATGAGGTTTTCTTCCAATGGCTGGAGTGCCAATCCTGCCACCAACCCCCAAGTTTATCCCTGTAAGTTGGAGGACCTCCTTATATGGCTGAATGTAGATTGATGTTATACCCAGGATGAAGCAATTGCAGATTAAGGGCCTTGCTCAAGGGCCCAACAGAGTAGAATCACTCTGGGCATTCATGGGATTTGAACCAGCAACCTTCCAATTACTGGCACAGAGCCATCACCATCCCATTATTGTAGCATAGGCCTTACATTTAATCCTGTATTGTAATGTAATATATATATGACCAATTACAAAAATACCCTGACAAACTGAGTAGTAGATAATCATAAATATTAGTTGGCTGGATGACTATCCTTCTATTGTAATTAATATTTGATCTAAAGAGGCACATCTAAAGATTTTACAGTGCAGTTCTGCTGTTTGTTGGATGCTCCTTGTAACAGGTCAGTGATACAGAAGAAAAATAATGAAAACAAATAATGAAAGCGAGCAACAGGCAAACTGCAAGGGAGTCCATTGAAAGGACAGGCATTTTGGAGACAGTGTGAGAGAAGGTGTATACAGTATATGGGGAGGTTAGCAGTACACAAGTACAGCTGAATTGCTGCAGCAAGTGTTGAATTATCCTTACACCATTGTATCATCTATTACGTCTATCTTGCAGGGCTGCAGTTTTATGATGAGCGGAGCTGGACTACTGGAGTAGCTACCTGCTGACCCTGGCGTTCTGATAAACTGAGCTGCAGGCCTGCTACAGTAGAATCTCAATCAATTCGTCAGGGGTGAAAACACATCGCTGGGAGAGTGAATGGTTTGATTTTTGAAAGAGACGTGGAAGAAAGTCGATGGGAGTCTAGGTTGTGGAATAGTAATGAGGGGTTGTTCCCCCTTCACCCCATAGCAACCAACAGTTTGCAGAATTGCTGCTGGGTTGCTGTAATGCTGTTGTAAATGTTACCATAGTAGGATTTCAGAGATTTGGAATTTTAACGAGCCAAAACAAAATTATGTATACTTCAGAAACAGGTATCAGTTTTGTCTGTGTATTTTTCTATACAAATTCTAACAAAACTGACACCCGAACGAGAAAACTTTACTAAAAAAAGGCATGTTGAATGGTGGGATGAAAACAGCATGACTTCTGTTTAGCTTAGTGCACCCCCAGATTGTTTACAAGGGACGTTTTAGCCGAGCAGAGAATTCAGCCCCTTGTGAGGTTACTGCGAATGATAATTACATCCCTCCCACACACAATAATTCTTACAGCATATGCAACACTTTATTCGAGGTATAACACGAATAAATAGCTTTATGTTTGTGGAGTAGCCATAATCTATTATTTGGCAAAGGATAATTAAGACTACATATTTATCCAAAATAGCCCCCCTACCTATATAAAGTGTACACTAGAGTATTTTCCATTAGCACAACAAAAAGAACTAGTGCTTAAAAAAAGCAATGGTAGAGAATGGGGGTGACCAAAAAAAAGCTGTTTTGAAATTAACTTGAACGGACATCACTCGCGTTATTTTGGGTTGCACAGCTTGTCCAGTTTTTCAAATGTTCATCAGTAGTAAAGGATTAAACAGCACATTAAACACTGATTCGGTTAGTCTTATGCGGGCTATTTACAGACAGCAATTTTGAAGAAGACCAGAATGCTGATTGTAATGCAACTCAGGTCAATAGCATGTTGTGCCAAGGAGACTTTTGAGAAATGACTTTGCCCAGTCCTGTCATGTCTCCCCTGTAAATTGTTGAGGATGCGCATAAATGGCTAAGGACAAAACCTTCAGGAGGTACTACAGCTGAGCAAACAGATGCCACCTGCACACATTGCCCATCTGTTGCTCATCCCTGCTTACCGGTGTAATTATCCTCTTTCCCGCCTTATCCTCAGACTGCTTCCTTATGTCATGTGTAAAAAAGATGGATGCAGAGCAGAACTGTGCATGGCTTGATTATGTGGTGTCCCTGCATTAATCGCCAGTGTTTTTGCAAAATTGACAACTGTTTCATAATTCCCCATGCGTACCCCACTACTTCTCATAAGAAGTCCCGGAAATTTTTCTGATGATAAAAAACCAAGACACATCCATGACTCGTTTTATATTTTGTATTTTTTTTTTAACCAGAAAATTGTTTTTCCTTTTTGCCTTAATGGTTTTGATCTTCAGTCAACTGAAATTCTTTTCAGTTTCTTTATTATAATTGTTTTGGGCCAAATGTACACTTGCACCGAAGAGTCCTTCATTAAGCAAACATTATGGTGTGCATGAAGTAACGTGACTTCATAGGTGTGTTTAAGGCTTACAGAGCAATACCAGATGCATTTGCAAATGTATTTATAATGGAATAAGAGCGAGTGTCAATACAAAGACTGTGTGTTTTTGAGTCAGTATTTCTTTAAGCAGGCAAAGACGTGTATATGTGCCTGGGTGGGTGGAGTTTCAGTGACCACGCCCATTCCAGCAGATGACTGCATCTATAACAGTGAGTAATATTTATCTTTAAGTGCAAAGCTAATGATGAGTCACCGACAATGAGTAGAATGCGTTCCACTCTGCGTTGCCTTCATAGCCAATAGGGAAATGGCTGTACCAGGAAGAGGTTTGGGGTGAATGGAGGGGGGAATCAGACACCACCAGACATGACATCACTCTATTATTTACAGCCCTTGAGCACTCTGCACCAAGAAAAAATGCCACCCCACTACCTTGCGCCGTTTTTTTAAAGAGGCACAATGACTCCCAACAGTGCTCTTCCTGTCACAATATGTCATCTCATAAGCACCATTTAATCCAAACAGACATTCATGTTCAATGATACAGACAGTGCCATTTCGGCAGGCAACGCATTTGTCAGATGGGCCCCATTTGCTAAATGTGGAGCGAGCGTGGCTTAGAGCCCTTCAGCAGAGACGGTAGACAGTGGCAGCGCCATTAGCTCTGACCCCTTCGCTCGTAACTCATTCTGTTGCTGTGTGCAGGTCAGTAGGGTATAAGTGTTGCTATGGTTACCACTCACCATTATGTAACTTGCGAGAATTCCAGCCTGGGAGCCTGACACTGGCTCCAGATATTTATAATATTTCTTTTATTTTATTTGATATTACTTTCTGGCAAGCACCCGCACAAAGACTCAAACAACCGCGCATGCCATTTGGCTTTTATTAATCAATAGCTGAGCTGTGACTACTTCATTACTGTTCTCAGATCTCATCAATTCACTATTAAAGATGCTGGCACTGACAGAGTTCATTTTCAGTAGTTTCTCATCATGCCTGTGCTTCAGGTTAACAATATAGTCAACAAAACACCTTCACTCATTTTTCTGGACCCATATGGAAAAGGAAATGAAAGTGGAAGTCAGAAAAATGGCACACTCAATTGAAATAGGTGATCTGAAGTCTAAATCTGTGAGAATTACGTATTTATTAATGAACGTGCTGTCATTTCATTGGTGGGCATTACAGGCTGATTGAAGATAAATTTCCCAGCAGCCATGAAATCGATGCGTCTGGATTGTGCCCCTTTCGTGGGCCGCATTACGCACATGCTCCTCTGCCGTTGCCAGAAGAGCTGACTGCCGACCTGACTGTCCTCACGTCTCCTCCAGCACATTAAGATGTGGCAACAGTCACCTATTGAGCACTATGATTGATGTGAGACAAGGAGGCCGCTGCACAGTGGGGGTGTGGACCCAAAGGGAAAAAGAGAAGACCCCCACCCCCCCCACCCTTTCATCTCCAGAAGCCGCCACCTCAGCAGTCAGGGCTCTCGCTCGCGAAAGTCCTGGACCTGCAGGTGTTCACAGTGCAGCGTGGGTCCACACGCAGGCTGGCACTTTAAATTCGCGACGAGGGGAATCTGCGACGGCAGGGCTTTGTTCGAGTCCCCCAGGGCGGGAGACTCGCATGAGTCAGCATCCAGGCGGATTTATAGCAGATTGATTAAATTAGCATTCATTCCACAAGCAGCACTTCTGCGCTCCAGCCACCCCTCCTCCCTGCATGTGCCCCTCCCACCTTAAAAAGGAATTTTTTTTATTTCTTTCTGACAGGAAAAGCGAAAATTAACTCTGCCGTATGAAAAATAAAAAATGAAGCAAGTGAGATGGATGTCGCAAATTTGTCTCTTTGTAGGTCACTGCTTAGTGGGCCAGGATTCCAAATGATCAAATATTGACTTGACGCGCGTAAAAAGCAGCACACTGATATATGGCCTTGGGCCTAACCGGCATTTACTGACCCCATTTTATGATATCCACCGGAGCAATTAGTTATTTTCCAGCCAATTAATCTGAAAAGGAAAACAGGATCAATTAGGCTGGAAAATAATGGCTCAGTGTTCTTCCTTTTTTATGGCCTATTTTTCCCGCTCACTGTGTGAAAAAGCAAACACCACTGCAGCTTATATTTTCCATCCCTGTTGCAACATAGTACAAAGAATAGGTAGCTTTGTACCATGAGAGTAGCCATGCATGTGAAAGATTAATCTGAGGTGACACACAATTAAGACAAGTAAAGTAAAGCAAGTGTTATGACTCATGGAGCCAGAGAAAGTTAGCGAGGTGTAACGGTGGAGAGATAAAGGGTAGAGAGATGAGGTTTAAGGAGAACTACTGATCTGAAATTCACACAGGTGCTAAAGGTGAAATAGGTTATGAGTTTGTTAAGGAGACTTGTAGTGCTGCACGGGGGGGGGGGGGGGGGGGGGGGGGGGCATGGGGAGGGGGGAGGGTATGAGTGCATAGTGAAGTGGAAGAGCAGTGAGGATCAGCGAAGGGGATGCTTATGGGGGCTGGAGAGAAAGCGCAAAATGAATAAATAAAACAGCACTAATGATAAGGAAGCATATAGAAAAGGCCGGAGAACATTGAGCTGAGAGCACAGGTTGCAGTTTGCAGTGTTTACCCAGGGAGATACAGTAACAACTAGGCTAGACTTTAAGAAAAAATATTCTTGAAAAAAATACGTATGTCCAAGGGCATAACTTTCGGTTGAGCATTGGGGGGTTGAGGTCTCCACCCACTTAAGGGGATCCAGGGGGTTGTATTGTATCTAATTATTGGGTTGTATTTAATTATTGGGGGGGGGGGGGGTTACAATCCCCCCATCCACACCCATAATTTACGCCCATGCGTACAGCACATTATTCCAAGATTCATAATTACCATGCAATATAATTCTAATGTCTCATATAAAAGTGCAGATATTTATAATGACTTACATTTTATAATTTGATTGATTATATTGCTTGATTCTATTTGATGTCTAGTGTAAGCCAGCTGGATAGCTATATTAAAGCTTTATTTAGGAATTTCTTCTGTGGAACACAGACTATTTCAGAGGCTTGGAAATATAGATATAATCAATCCTATACCCATCATTAAGCAGCCCTTCACATCATGGGGTAGCATTCAGTAATCCGTACATTCACATAACAGTCCACGAAAATGGATTTCAGATATACTTTCCCAGACGGTTGTCGATAAAATCCTCATTTATTAATTGAGTTTTTTTTTCTCACCCCTCACCGTCCAGTTGAAACTGCCCTTGAAATATTCTGCCTAGTTATAAATCTTCCTTGATTGTTCATTTTCTTCAGCTTGTGGCAATCGAGACGAGTTGGTTATAGTGTTTATGAAACTAAGTGAGTTTTGTTCTGGGACCTGGTAACTACAATCGCAGGTCCCCAACCTCCTGTTAAAATGAATGGTAACACTACTTGACAGGGTACAAATAATATAGTATTATACTATTACTTATTTATCAATTAACCACAAACTAAGTCTTGGTTACATACTGATCTCATGTGAATTCATCATTAACCAATTGTGATGCATGTTTTAATCTGTTAATTCTGCAAACCTTTGTGAACTACTGAAGGAACAAGTCATGAATAACACAAGTCAAATACTGATCACATGTATGTTCATTAATGAATCGTGACATATCTTTTATCTCATGTAGTGACTATATTTGTTGATGATTTTTTCACAATTTGTACTTCAGTAGTAACTGTGTTATTACTAAGTATTTGTGCCCCGTCAAGTAAAGTGTTACAGGACTGATTAGTTTTCATGATATCATGAAATTAAAAATCTGCATGTAACTTTTTGAATATTGTAAAAGTTATGGAAATTTCCAAGGATCATGCTAATATCCTCATTAGAATTCCACAAACCACTGAACTGATGATGCTGCTTTTGTTTGAATTTTAAAGTCAAAGTATGTGTACTTGCAGCTATTAAATACAAAACCCTAAATCGAAGCCATTTTATTTACCATGGTACCATAAAAAACATTTCCACATTGTGAGGAATTCCATAAAATTCACCAAAAGAGCTTTCACTGAAAAAAAAAAAAAATGACAGAAAATGGTAGCAAGATGTAAGAAACTAAATGTGCTGAATCTGTAGGGTGTCTCTTCATGAATGTTACATGGTTATGGAGAATATGACTGGAATATTGCTTAACTTGCAGATATTGGAAGGTGCTTTTCTGAAACCTTATTGATCATACATTCCCCTATTTATATATTTATTTTATACAAAACTATGGGGCGCTGCCTTGCTGCCAACTAGCCGATTTCTTAAGCCATGTCAGCCTGAATACTAACAGCCGGTATGTAAATGTGCTCTTTAGTATGCAGAAACCATCACGCTGCAGTGAATATCAATCAGGGCCTTTGCTGGCCAAAGTGCTGGAAATACTTTATCATAGACAAAGTGGCTAAAAAACACCATCCATACTGAGTGATCAAGGGGAAGCCAGCAGTGTCGCTGACCTCCAGTGACTCCATCTCTCTTGATGCCTCTTCTAAACATCCCCCTGTAGCTGCCAAGGCCTCATTCGTCTTCCTAAGTGGAACCTGGGGTCCACAGCACTCACAGATCCGCCGCTCCCCCCTCAGTCTTCTTGCTAACTCCACTTTAGCCCCGCTCTATAACCTTGACCAGGCCAGCATAATGCAGTTAATTGCCATAACAACACAGACGTACGCCATCCCTGCCTAACGTCAGCATCCCTCTCTCGCTTCCCCTCGCTACTTCTGAGAACTCCTCTTCCTGACCCTGCACGTAATGCAATTAAAACCTGCATTATAGAAAATGAATAGGGGGTAATCCAATCATGGGATCGCAAAGGCCACTGTGACGCAAGCCACCTCTTCCTCTTCTGCTCTGTCTTTTCGGGTCAAAGAGGATAAGGACCTTGTACAGTGTCAAGGGCTGAACGATAAGAATGTGGCACTATTGAGTGCTGTTGCATTTCCTTGTAGCTGATACCATAATGTCGCATAAACAGATTATGTGGAGCACTACCAGGTTTCTCATTTTGCTAAAAGTGAAAGCAGTGGTATCCATTTATGACATGAGCTATACTCAATGTCTAATTATCAAATATAACCAGAAAGGAATGGGTTTTTTTGTGTAAACCTACACTAAAACAGAACCATGGAATGAACATGTTATCAAAAACTGGCAACTCAGTTTTACCAAAGCTTCCACTGTAGACAAATAAATAAAATAAATTTAATAAAATGTTAAATAAATAAGACTTTGATAGAGAACCGAAATTCCAGGTGTGCGGTTTTTGCAGACACTTGCTCATGGTATTTAAGGACTAAAAATTTGTTTTTCTCCAAAGGATATCAGATAAAGCAGACCGGTACAGATAATGCAAGGGAAAAAGGAAATGTACTTCTTTTCCTTGCGAATAATAAAAAAGTAATTCATTGCAAATATGTGGGAATGATAGAGTTGGCCTCCACTGTCACTGTGAATCTGTCAGTAGAAGATGTCCTTCAGGTGCACCAGTAATAATTTAACTCTTGAACACTAATCTCAAACTTGTGTCCTGTACATCCACCCTTTAGAATGCATTTTTTTGCCAAGAGAAACACGAAAGTATGACTCACATACTTTAGCTGTGAAGTTGAAAAACCAACAGGATGTTGCTGTCTTTATGTATAAGAACTAAATCACACTGCACAATTACCACAAGGGTCTCAGAGTAAATAAATATATAATGACAAAATACAGATGCATGTCATTTCCTCTATATATCTGTCTCAGGGGAGGTGTTCTAAAGTGTAATGAGGATTGGCTTCCTGAAGAAAGTCATTACAACACCCAACCCATGTTGCCAATCTGCTCATCAATGGCGAGGCACTATGAAATATTCATAGGATATCTCGTGCATTAGACTCAGGCCTCCCTTAGCAGGCCCACAGAGCATGGTGCTGGTGGCTGTTGGGCGGCTTCCTCATTTCACCTGTCAGCTTTTTCTGTCTGCCGTGAATAGTTGTGGACAGAAACATGGTGCACCTCTTAGGGGTTGGGGGACCGAGGCACACCTGTAGGATACAAACTGGGAGATATTAGAGGGCATTACATTATGGTTAAGGTTATTCAGGATTCCTTATATCGGACTTTGGTATTACGGTAATGAACACATCGGGCTTTCACAAACGTGGTGACACTTCACTAGAAACCTGCCACAGGCATTCCAATAGCCAGCAACGCCTCCTTTGACATACATTAATCCTTCTCCCTGCTTAGTAGTTCACAGTGATTTATTCAAAGGCATATTTAATGTACGTAACTAGGTTTTCTTTTAATGAATCAGATAAAACCAGTGACATCAAACACCAGTCCATTGAGAGAAGACCTTTCAGTACTAGCAACCATTCTGCTCTCAGCCTTCATAAGAAAAAAAGTAAACCGGGCCAGAGGACTGTGAAACGGGTTCAGCCGTGACAACAGCCACTGGTCATTTTATCATGACAATATATTCTCACAGCTTTAGTACTAAATAATCATTCTCAAAAATGTAGAAAAAAAAATCTGTGCTTATACATTGAATCAGCTAGATAATTCAATAGCTGGTAAGATCCGTGTTGCACAAACATTGCTCAGGTGACATTTTGCTATTATGCCAAGAAGACGGAGGCAAGGAAAATAGGTTTCTTCCAGGAAGAAGTAATTGGGGACACATGGACACATTTAGATGACCGTTGCTTAAATGGGGGGGGGGGGGCACATGAATAAATCACACATTTTAAGCAAAGCATGTATAACATTCTGTGCAGATTGGAAATAATTTTAATTCGGAATACTGCGATTAAAGTTAATTTATTCTTTAGCTGTTAAAGTAATTGCTAATGTTAATGATTAATTGCATTAGTGCTGCTGTGTTAACGACGTAGCTTACTGCTTGTCCTTTCTGTAAAACAAAATAATGTCTTATTTAATTTTTTTGATAGGCAGTATCTGCAACAGTATGTCATCAATTCATATGCACATTTTAGGATCTTATATTGGCCTGTCACATATGCAAAGGTCTCTAAGGTTGCCCAGTCACTAACATGAAATTTGAAATGACACACTCCAATTTATGATCCATCTACTCCTTCCATCCACCATCTGCTATGACAGAAACAATGACTTTAAATATTATATCTCATTTGGCATAAAAAAATGACCATAAAAGAAATGAATGAGCTCTTGTGTATTACAAAGCCCATCTTTATGCGTTCATGACTTTGATTTGGGTAACAGGTTTACAGCCAATAACATCACAGATGTTAGTGGCATTATTTTCCTTTAAATCACTGGAGTCCATTTATTCTGAATAAATATTTGAGTGTGTACAGTAAGTGTACATACTTCACACATACAATAGCTTTATCGCCTGAGTCATATTAATAAAGGTATTGATAGAGAATCACGTGGCAATTACTCTGAATAAAAAATGGCTGTTTGTAAAATAACAGCATTTCATTGCATTCATTCTTCATTCCCTAACAAACACACTATTGAACACTTCAGTATTCGTTTATTGACCTGCCCATTTGCTAGCCTAAGGCTGTCACGTCATATTTTTTACCATTAAACTTCAGCATCACATACTATAGTAATGTGCCTTGAGAATAGAGAAAATATGATTCAGCTTTATATAAGGTTTTATATTTAGACAGCTAAAAAATGCGGCAACAGAAATATTTCAGGTTTTTTGGCATGTTATTTCAGTGTAATAAATTCTACAATCCCCTTTGTTAATTATCTGGGGAGTGAAGTATGAATCCCTCTTCCTACAAAACAGCTGTGTCAAGCAGCCCTGTGCCCCTGCCAGACATGCCCCTTTTAAAACCCCATTAAGGAGCCCCCATGAGTGTGCATCGCAGCTACCAAGCTGGAGAGCCTTTCACTGCTGATTTGTCGTCCATTATCTTTCATTTGCAGCCCGATGCCTTTCCTTGGCAAGTTGGGCAGTGCAGTAGCAGAGCATCACCACCACAACAGCTTGACGGAGAATGTCAAAGATCGCTTTTCCGAATTCTCACACGTGTATGCAGGGACACACATGCACACAAAGAAAAGGAGTGACCCAAACATCCAAGGAGACGCAAGACAGACTCACATAGATAGATCGTTAAAACCAAATGCATTCTGCACATATAAAATTCTGCTTGACAAGCTATTATTAGAACCTTCCCAGAGTCCAGAGGATTATTAAACTTAACACAAGCTCTGGAGTAACTATCTTTGAAGAGCAGCAGAGAATCTATACCAAGGTAGTGTATGCTGGATATGGGTAGAGATATAAGAAAAAATCAAGACAAGGGACTGAAAAGCCAGTCCGTATCGAACTCTGGCAAGGCCGAGCAGAAATTCTTGTTGCTTGGCTGCCCAGACAGTTGCCAGGGAGATATTTTTATATAGAGTAGAAGACCTACATGCTGTCAGTACCACTGTAAGAACACAAGAAATTTACAAAAGAGAGGAGGGCATTCGGCCCATCAAGCTCGTTTGGGGAGAACTTAACTAATAGCTCAGAGTTGTTAAAATCTTATCTAGCTCTGATT